>VZTH01011493.1:156959-330431 GCA_013397815.1 Aleadryas rufinucha
TTTCTTTTTTTTTTTTTTTTTTGTTAATAAAGTACTGGTTTTTTCTCCTATGGCCTTTCCTTCAAAGGCTTCTCATGTAGATGTTTATTAGTAAACAGCTGCTTGCAATGAAAGACCATTACTTTAAAGCCATTGTGGTTTCTAATGTTGATTGGGGGCTGGTTGTGCTTCTGTTTGTCCTAATACAAACCAGACAAGAATATGTAAGTATTCTTAAACTGGGCAGATAACTCACAGAAAAGCTACATAAAGACCAGATAACAACCATGATTATTCATAGAACTTTTGACACTTAGAAATCCTGGAAGTAAAGTAAGTCATTAAAGTGTACCTAAAGTGCACCCTCACGTGAAAGGTTTTATCATATATAATATCTATACATTATCTACCTATATATTATATGTCTCTGTGTGTGTGTCTGTGTGTGTGTGTGTCTGTGTGTCTGTGTGTGTGTGTGAAAATAATGGTTATTACAAACATGTTTATTGAGCTCTCCAGTGAGGTAGGTGCTTGAGAACACTGTGAAGTAAGATGCTTGATATTTAGGTATCAGAATTGCTGGTGTTGTCAGTTGGTGTCTTGTTTGTTCAAAGTATTTGAAAAATGGGATTTATTGGAGATTGGAATCTATAAGATTGAATTCCTTAAAAAATCTATATATAAAAATACATTTCACATCTATGAGATACAAATTCATTAAGTTGCAGTTATATAGTAACCACTCTCTTGTCAAAAATTTGAGGCTAGGTACTTGTGGTTGAGTACCTGGTATAAGTTGGTCTTTAAAATGGGACGGTTTTGTCCAGTGCAGAGTTGAAAGAGGCTCAACATCTGGGAGCTTAACATTTTCTGCAATCTTGAAGCTTGCTAAACAGTAAAAAGATGCTAAGCTACAACAGTACTTAGGTTGGTGATCTGAGTGTATTCTCACAGCTTTGAATAATCAGAAAAATATCTCTAGGATGTGGGAGATATAACAACACAAATATGTCACTATAGCTTCACTTGATTTGCCTTACTGAGGCACAAGGGGACAGTGGCTGTAATAATCCAAAAGACTGAGCTTCTGTGAACACCAGAATTAGACTGTAGATGATTTATTTTGGAAATGTTTTGGTATTTTGAAGTGAAAAAAAAATGTGTGGTTTTTTTCCTTATGCTCACAGAAGTTAAGTAGTTGTCCAGGTGTCTCCAACAACAAAATGGTGTAACAGAACAGGGGACAAGGTTTGCAGGAGAGCAATGATCTAAGTTAGTACATGGCTCCAGGGACAAGTCAGTGCAGTAGGAGGTTAGATGACTGAATGAGATGTGATGGAGGAGAGGAAGAACAGGAAATTACAGAGCTGCAGATTTCTAGGGACTGGGAGAGAGTTCCGGAGCAGCATCACTGTTTGCATCACTGTTCTTAACCAATTTCCTGAGTACCTACTTCAAGATGGAGGTGTAAACAGGCTACTGGAGTAGCTGGACACTTGGTCTAGTCCTTCTTATTCCTGAAATAATCTCTAGGCCACAGTAACCCCTGGGTGACAAGGATGAAGTATAACTTAACAATGGGAGAAGAACCAGGTTTGGGGGAAAAAGTGACAACTTTGCCATTTGAGTCCCCTGCCATAAACACTGAGCCTGGAAAATCTCTAGCTCTCCAAACCCCACCAGGCTGCCTTTCTCCAGCTGCTCCCCAATATCCTGCTTGAAATAGTTTTCCTTCTTCCTAGAAGATTGTTTTCTTGTCAGTCATTTCTCCTTTACCATGCTATTGTTTGAATTGTTTCTTGAGGGTGCTGTGACCTTCTCCTTCCCTGACTTGGATATTAAATTTTCCAGGCTTTTGCAGTAGCTGTTCTGCAGTACAAATAAAGGCCTTTTTGCATGCAGCCCCCTTGTTTTGTTCCAAGTATGGAAGTCAGAGGATTGGGAGGCAGGAGTGTAGTGTTGAAAATTTTCCATCCACATCCATCCTTGTGTTGAACTAAGTTAAACTTGTCACTTACTTAGTGACTTGCAGCTTATATCATCTTACATATGCCCTTTGACTTTGTCCTGCTAAATTGAGCTTGAACTTGTGAAACTTTAATGTCAGAAGGCTAGAGCAGGTCAGAACAGCACAAGAACATAAGTTACAGTTTGCCATATTATTAAATTTGAGCTTTACTAAACATAGTACAAATTGCCTTTAAAGAAACACTATTGACTTAGAATTTGCACTTTGTCTTGGAAAAGTTGTGCATGTGATAAATGAAGTCATTAGACAGAACTTGTAGGGAAAATTTTCCTTTGTATTTCATCTTATTTATCTTCTTGCTCACGTGTTGTACCTTTGGTCCATACTTCATCTTTTAGTTTAGTTGGTTGATTTGGATTGTTCTGTGTTTTTTTCAGAAGAAAACATAAGTGTAAATCCACAGCAGTAATAGGTAACCCAATAGTCATAAACCACTCTTCCTTAGTTGACATCTCTTGAAAGAGAAGGTGTCTTGATACTGATTTATAAAGGTGGCTGTATTTGTTATAAATTCAATTTAGAATAAGTTAACATTACTTAAAAGGATATTTTTAATACTAATAGGATTTGATGGTCTGACTTCTATTTCTTCCCTAAGAATGCATACATGTGCAATAGAAAACATTTTGTAATGTATTTATCTAAGTATTCTTGACCATTCTGTAAGATTGCTATCCAAGGTATGTCTACATTTGGATACTTATTTATGGGGGTAAAGATCTTAATTCTAGGACATGCTATTAGTGTCTCTCTGCTAGTTTTCAGCACTTTGTCACTGTGTATTGTTTTGATCACAAAACATCATCAAAACCCAAATTACCTGGGTAAAGAATTTAGTTGTGACCAATGATCTCTTTCTTTCTATATACTTACTCAGAACTAAATCTTCCTTTGACACTGGTTGATAAGGGTAGCATGAGGACTTTAAATCCTTAGAATTTATTTTAGCTGAAGAGCAGAAAGAATAAATTTGTGTTTCATAGCCTGCTTACTCATGAATAACTTTGACTGAGATATATTTGTAAGCCTGGAGAACAAGGCAAAGGAGTGCATCTGAGCTACTCTTGAGGTTTTGTGGCCAAGTGCCTTTGGGGTTCCCTTTCCTGGAGGTTTTGTGGCCAGTAGGGAGTAACTAGGGATATTGGCTTACAGTGATTAAGAACATTGTGTCAAACCTTTAAAAAGATGAAAATATGTAGAATTGCCTATAGTCTGGTATATAGCTTAGTAGCTTCGTTTATTTTTTGTAGCTTAGTAGCTACAAAAAATAGTAGCTTCGTTTTATTTTTTTTTTTTGGTCATTTAATTACATGTAGAAGTGGACAGTTTTACCTGTGTTTAAGGTACATGCAAAGTTGATTCTTGGTGTGAGCCTCACATGGTTTTTTCTAATTCCAACTTGAAAACAGACTTGCTACATTTTTTTTGCCACCATGAGGCTCTTTTAATTAATACTTTCTAACTCCAGAGCTTCTTTTTTCCTGAGATTGCCTCAGAAGAAATGTCAACCAAAGAAGGCTTTGGCAAGATTTATAGATGAGGTGCAGTAAGATATGAGGGAGAAAGAAAAGCACTCATTAGTTTACAAAAATAAAAAGAATCCGTTGCAATTCCAGGTCTTGGAACTCTTGTTGAAGCTCTTGTGAATGTCGCCATTTGAGTGCACTGTTCATGCCTACTTACATCATCTTATTTCCAGCACTCTTTGATCACCAACACTAAAGCTCCAGTCTCACCCCTGGGACAAGCAGCATTCTTCTGGCTAGCTTTTATTACATTAACAGAAGGAAGACTTACTGCTCATGTCCCCAGTGAGGCAGAGGTATTTCCCATTTCTAGAAGAACAGAATGAAGGAAGCACATTCCTCTACATTTTGCAAGACCTTCTGGGGCCTTGGGGACCTGAAGCTTCCTCCTCGGACAGCAGTGGCTGCAGCCTTTACCTGTGTGGCCTGGCTGGCTGACCATCACATCAACACACCTCTCCCACAACATAAACTATAAAGCTCTGGCACAGAAGGAAGGGCTAAGCTAGATAGAGTTTTACAAATTCAGTGGTATGGAGTGAGGAGTGTTTTGGATAGAAAGGTAGGCTCAGAGAGAACAAATGGAAAGACATCCAGGATTAAAACTGCTTTCTTCCTCCTGTCTGAGAAGAAAGGTGTTCTGCTGTTCGTGGCTCAGTTGCCCTGAGGAGGTCCTTTGGGAGAAGGAGAGGACAGGAACACATGGCCTTGCTTGATTTCTGGCTCCTCAGTAAGAGAGTAAGGATCCAACCAGTCCCTCAGGCAAGTAGCATTGCTGGAGGAGAAGGTCTCTGGGGAACAGGTCTTAGAAGAAAAAAACAAGTGTAAGAAAGAAATGTAGTAAATGATACATTAAATTGTATAGAGAGGGGGTTATAAACATTTTTTACCTACTTTTAACATACTTTATTTATGGAAAAGTCTTCGTAACAGAAAAAATAGGTAGAGGATGCAGCTTAGACTGGAATACTTCACTGCAAAAAGGGAAATTCCTCCTTTGTGTAGTAGGAAATGCCATAAATGCACATTCCCTGTGAGTTGTAACCATTGTACACAGCAAATACAAAGCCAGACTTTTTCAGGAAAACATGAGCCTTCAAATAGAAACTGAGGTTAAAAAAAAATTAAATTTAATCCTTTTCCTGGCTGCACTGTGTGGGTCATTGGCTAGTTCCTCAGGCAGCTCCCAAAGGCATTTTGTCATTGTCCTTGTGCCTCTGAGTATTTGCAAGGTGAAATTGTACCATGTGTGGCTTTACTAGCTTTTCAGTTTGAAAGGGGTAAATATGGAGTCAGATGATTTGGAGTCAGGTGATTTGATCAAAAAAGAGAGGCTTGGACGTGCTTCTGCGTATTGCTGTGATCCGGGGTGAAGCGAGTAAACCTCTGTTACCTGCTGCTGTTGGAAACAGAAAGGAAATAACTGCAGGGTGGGAATAAAAGGCAAGTCAGAAACTGAGTTACACATCCATATTGTCTCACTGGCTGCCTTTGGTGCGGTGCTGAGCTGTGGTTATGAAACTGTGCCCTGCATTTACTCATGTCACATTTGATTTGCAAACCTGTGTGCTACAGTGGCAGGTCAGTGTCTCTTGCTCTGGTTGGGAACACCCTCATTCCCTCTTCTCTGCAGCTGCTGAGAACCTTTCCAGAGCATGCCTTTGTCTGAGAAAGGATGCAGACACTGCAGTGACGATATCTGGAGCAGAAATGGGGATGACAATACAGAGGGCAGGCAAGCTCTGTCATTCAGCCCTGTGACAGGGAACTCTACATTTCCCTTTCTTCAAGAAATTTAATCTGGTGGAAGTACCTGTACATGACACTTCTGAACTTGCTGGTCCTGTTCTCCTGTTTTTCTGCATATCTCAATCTGGCATAGATATTCTTTGATACTGCTCTTTTAAAGAGAAAATTCAGTGTTGCTTCATTTTCTAAGTGTTTGTAAAGAAGGATAGTATTGCTGAGTGACAGTCAAGCATTTTGTCACTTTCGTAGAAATGCTCCAGTACTAATGCAGACCTGAGGGAAGGTGCTCTCCCGTGCCACAAAGGTGCCTGGGAGGATTTGGAACTTGATCTCTCTCACACACACACAGATACCGTGTTCAAGATATGCTCCCCTCCTCTGGTGTTTAGATTTTAAGGTCTACTCTTCTTCTGGAAAGATTTGTGATAGAGATTTGTTTGAGATAGTTGATCTGTGTAGCAGTTAAGTGCACTATGTCCCTGAGATACCGACAGGAAGTTTGGGAGGATGCTAGGCAGAGAAAACAAGGTCGCTTCCTCCTCTTTTGGAGTTCTTGTTCACTGAAAGATCACAGGATTGTCTCAAATTTGTTTTACTCATCAGAGACCATGTGGAAAGGAAGAGGAATACCAGAACACTGACAGTGTTAGATAGAGAGAAGCAGAAGGGTCTTATTCATGGTATTCTTCAGAAATTAAAGTGCAATATAAATTTTAACACCTTAGCTTAAGTCTAACAAATTTCTATTAAGAGAATAAAAACACACCATCACTTACCAATGATCTTGGAAACATGTAGAATGAAAGAGGGGATTCTGCCTTCAAGCCAGGAAAGTCCTCAAACATATTAGCATCTGATGGCCACTCAGAAGCTTGCCCACTGTGACTTAGATTACTCCACACTAGTTAAAAATAGACCTCACTATGTGCCCTAGGGCCATTTTATTCAGATCTCGCCGGAGTGTCCTCTTCAACCAGATTTTAGAAGCTGACTCCCAAGAAGCTGAATCCCAAGTGGCCTGTAATCCACTCTTAAAAACTGCAGAGTCAAAGACCAGGCAGTTTGTGGAGCTCCTGAGGGAGCAGAGCAGCAGTGAAGGCAGGACCTGGAGCTGCTCCACAACCCAGGGCAGCACTGCAGTGTCACAGAGGTGGCTCCATGGGACCATCACCTCATGGGGCACAGAGAGTCCTTTCTGTCTTCTTATCCTGTATCTGTCTCATTTCAGGGACCACAGTGTGTGGGAGCGAGACCCAGAGTAAACCCGAGTTTTCTGACCAGGGCCAGTGCTGTGGCAAGGAAGAGGCCATCTGGTCAGCCCTTGTCATGGCCCTTTCAGATCTTACAAAAAGGCTTCTAATTACATTTGGGTTGGATTTAAGTAACACATGAAAAGCCAAATCTATGATTATGCATTTAAATACAGCAACTACTCTGCTTTTCTGGTTTAGTGAGGATTGTGTGAATCAAAAATACCTTACTCATCTGCAAAAAGGCTTAGTCCCAGCAAATCATGACTTTAATTACAGGAAATAATCATAAACTACTTTGTATGCAATTAAAGACACTTTCTTTTGGAGATATTTTTGTAATTTGTATTTTTTTCCTAAAACCAATTATCTAAAATACTATACTTTTTTATGCCTGCAGTGCAACTTTGTCTTGCATATAAATTGATTTTTAAAAATTAAGCTTTCTTTATGTGTAATTGAAACTTGAGACTATTTTACCTTTATGTAGTTAATTGATTAATAGGTCAGATAACACCTGCTGGTTGGCAGTAGCAGCTAACAGTTTTGTGCTACAGTTTGCTTGTTTAGATAATTGTATTAATTTAGAATGGAAATAGACACAATTACAGTGGTATTCCTGAAAGTGTCAGTTTTATGGGGTTTTTTTTATGTTAATGTCTAATCAGCCTGTGATCGAATGCTGAAACTGTTTGAAACAGAAAATACTTTTCACACTGAAATTTAATGTAATGCTGGTCCAGAGCTCATTAATTTCATGGGAAGCTCAGTGTTGGATTTGGACTATGGTCATAATTTTATCCATCTATTGAAACAGAATGACAATATTCAAATTCAGACCGAACAGTGGTGTGGCCCAGATCCTTCACAAACAGCTGCAAATAATCAGTGGAGAATTTCATGGCAGTGGTAGACTTGAAGGCCAGGGAAAATGGGTCCTGAAGGATATGTGCCCCTGTAGTAATTGCAACCCATGACATGGGAAGAAGAGAAAGGTAGGTATTTTGTCTTCTTGTGCTCAAAGTGACAGTTCAGGGAAGATCCTTAACCTGTAATGAATATCTGTGAGTCAGGAACAGAAATGTGATAATCCAGCAAAAGCAGTTCTGCCTGTGTGCCCTCATGGCCTTTCCAGGTGAGCTGTCCTGCTGCCATCCTCCTTAGTAAATACGTGACTGGTTGATTGAGAGGATAGGGCTGGGTGATGGGAAAACCATCAGTGTTGTAGAGGCTGCCTTGTCAACCTTCTGCCTCAAAACCCAGTCTGCCTGTGATGTGACTGTCGCAGGACCACGTTGCCCTACCAGCTGGTGACACCACCCAAGTGCTGGTGTGGACACACAGCAGGGCAGGAGTTCACACACCTCCAGGAGTACTGCATATTGTTTTCATCAGTCCCGATCTGAAATGTGATCTGGGGAATTTGCAGAATTAAGCTGTCAAAACTATGCAAAATTAATTATAGGCTGGATTTGGCATAAAAGCTTAGATACAGTGTTTTCCCTCAGCATTTGTATTTGCTGTTGGAAATGCTTCAGCCCATACATCTGTGCAGATAATGCCGACAGGGGAAATCATTAATGAAACATAGTTTTACAGGTAGGTTTCTCCTTCTCAACCTTAGGCCAGCCATTTATCCAATAAGTATAAACAGGTAATTTCCATTAATTTTTACAGCAGCAAGGATAATTCAGTGTAAAGTCACATGTTATGTCTGTACTGATCTAACAATCCACTATCCTTTTTTTTCTCTTTTCCCACACACTAGTTAAAGACTCACAGAAACAGGACAAAATTAATGTGGTGTTGGGAAATGAGAAGACAAATTGTTTCACCTTATGCATAGGGAGGAAAATGGGGATATGAGGTGGGGATGAGGGCAGGAAAACTGAGGATTTGGCCCCCCCTTCCAGCTATGCTGAGCTGTTAGATCAGCTGAGCCATAAATAATGTATCTTCAGCCTTAGATTAGTTCAGGATGTAATCCTTTATTTTTGCCCTTCCCAAGGAATCACTGCTGAAGCTCTTTCACTAATAGCAAAAATTTTTATTCAGACATGAGATAACCATTTGTTTCACTTGTTCCTCCAGAGACACGAGTAGATCCCATGTAAGTAAATGAGTGTTCTGCAGACCTAATTAGAGGCAGAGTAAAGTCCATGGTCCTGTGCCAGAATGCTACGTCATGAACTAAAATTCATGGAAACTTAATACAGAGTCACCATTTATTTGCTATATTTAAATCATTTATGTAAACATTAAATGAAAGCCAATACACCCAATAAAAGCTTGTAACCAGACTGTAATAATAAATCTCATGCTGGTATCCTAGTACAGATGAGGGTGAAATTGTAAGTGCATTGACATTAATGTCATAGTATGTCTTGACTTCAATAGATCCACGACTTTTTTGGTAATATTTTTAAGGGTCTTAATTTACTAGCAAAGTAAGTAATTTAGGATTTCCTGTTTCCCCCCCAGTCACTGATGTTGTGATCAGCTCCTGGGACAACACTAACATGTACTCAGCCGGATTTCTGTGCAGCATCAGTTGCCTCCTCTTTTTCATCTGCCCCCCAAAGCCCCTTCTGTGTTTTCACTGCCCTGCCTGCAGCCCACGGGCTTGGCAGGTGCACTGGTGTGTTTGGCTTTTAGACTCATTTCCTCGGAGAAGAAAGCTCACATGACTAAGTATGTATCTTTTTGTCTGCAAAATGGTCTTCAATGATTTTATTTAAGTTTGAAAGGAGAATGGCTATCCTAAAGGTCACTGGGCAGAGGAGGTAATCCCAACTGAGCGCCTTACACTGCCCCAAGCTGCCTTGGGAGGGGAGCAGAGGCAGCACTGCCGGCAGCTGACTGCCTGTGGCTCAGACATTGCTGCAGAGCAGCTGCAGCAGAGGCTGTCCTTCCTCAGCAGGATGGTGGAGGGAGCACAGGTGGGTCTCACTCTGTCGTGCTGGGTAGATGAGGAGGGGTCAGGGGACAAAGGACGAGAATGAAAGGCAAAACAAGTTTCAGAGCTGTGTCCATTGCAGAACTCTTTTTTTCCCCCCTGAACATTTTGGTTTCATGTGACTTGAACCCCTTCCACTGAATAGTGGCAACACAATGACCTTTGCCAAAGTATCTGATTATGTTTATTTAAGAGGCGTCTAGTGGTAGAAAATCAGTAACAAAAATCGATTTTCAGCTTTTTCTGTGCTTTGCAAAAGGCATGCAAGTTTTGCTTGTACTAGTTGGAAGCAAGTAAAAATAGTTCATAAGTTAAGAAATATTTCTTAGTGTACAGTGATAAAAAACTTCTTGAAGAAAATTAATTTGTATTATTACATATTACATTGCCATACATAAATAGGAATTAATTTTATGACCTTGGAGATCTAAGACAATATGGAAACCTGCATAAATGCTTTTGTGCTCAGTTATGGTCATTAAATTGATGTGTAATATCTAGTGTTGTATTGATTTAGCTGTAGCTTAAAGCTGGGACTTATGAGCTGGGAAAAAGGTAAGGTGTTTGTTCTGTCTGTACCTTTTATTCCATGTATACCCATATTTTCATTGCCTTCAAAAGTATGTGTGGATGTGCAAGAGGCACAAGATTGGCCACTAATGTGCTGGCTACTCCCTTTTATTGTTTTGAAGGGTTTAGCAACTCCTTTATACAGACTTTTTCATTCATTCAACATTTTCATCCTGGTCTTACCTAGAGATTTCATTTTGCAGGCTCCTGTCCATGAGTTTATCTTTAAAGGCACCAGTATTGTAGTACTACAAATGTTAGGTAGGTTTCTTGAAGTTAAGCACATGGGAGTTTCTGAAAAGTTAAGGAGAGACAGGGAGACATTGAGCTGCCATCTGAATAAAAAATACCTTCATTTTCAGTAGATGTGAGAAATGAAATGTTCCTTAGAAAGTTGCAGACAGGTTTCATGCACTGGGGACTGATCTATGAGCACTTCTTCTCTGCTAGATTAGAGCATAAATATGTTTATTCTTATATGTCACAGTACAAGGGCAGTGCAGTGGCAAGCAGACACCTGGCTGACCAGCAGGTTAAAGGAATGAGGAGGAAATTCATAGTTGTTCTGTTTTCTTGTAAACTACGCTTATGATTCTAGTGTGTCTGAAATTAGGGTAGAAAAGAAGGATGTACTGGGGGTATTCAGAAATTAGATTACAGTGGTATGTTACCTATGAAAAGAAGAATTCAGTTATGAAGTTTACTCCCTTATTATTTATTTTCTTTTCTATAAGGGAGACTTTTGTTTCTGTTTGGTGGGAAGGATTCATCCTTAGCTCAGTTTGCTTACATCATCCCACCCCTCCAGTCTGTGTGTGTCAGGAGAAGGGTCCTGTGTACAACTGCTCTCAAGAGAAGGCTTTGTTGCCTGCAAGCAGCAGTTGAGAGAGTCCTTTAGTGCTTATATGGTGACTCTTTTAGAGAACAGCTCCTGCCTCTAAGGTCTTCCTTTCTGTTTGTTATTTAATACCTATTTTATTTTGGGAACAAAAAAACCCTAAAGAGAAATGGGCACTGTTCACATCAACTGTTTCTGCCCTGCAGATATGAGCAGAATAGTTTCCTTTCCACAGGAAGAGTTGCCAGGAGCCTTTTAGCCAATTACCACAGCAGTTTGTGGACCACAGCAATAGAGGGATTACTTTGCCTTCCGTACTGAACATTAACCACTGCTGTGCTAAACAAATGAGCCTTTTATATTTTATCTACTTTGATATTTTAAGGAAATGAGAAGTCTTGAAATGACAAAACCCTGGTAATAATGAGGTGAGTTATCACCACATGGTTATTATCAAGAGAATTTTCTTTTTATACTAGTGTGTGTTGAAGAAGAGGCATGCTCCTTGTTTGCCTTGGAAGTAAAATCATTCAAGTTTACTCTTGTCAGGTTTCTGAGAAGAATAAAACATTGTTACTGTTTGAGAAAGAGAAATGCCCTGGTGGAGCCTGGCCCACAAGTTGTCTTCCTGGAAGCCGCACGCGATCGCGGCTCGTGTCTTGTCTGAGGTTTCTGTGATTCCACCTTCGTCTCTTGTCGGGTTCAGCTGCTGGCAGTCAGTTCTGCATTCGTTCTCTCCAGTAAAGTTACTTTATTTGCAGTTAATCAAACAGTATAAAAAAAAAGTTGGACTTGGGTGTTTTTTGACCAGCATAGATATTACCTGTAAGGTAAGAATTCTTTTGGCAGTGAACCGCAGCATTTCTGTAGAAGCTGGTGAGCCTGGAAGTGTAGCATCCACTACATCCCTGAGGTAAGGTTGTTTTAAATGTGTCCCTGTTCATGTCCTGATGTCCTTCATGCTGTATTGGGAGTAGACTGACCATAAAGGGAAGCTCATGTAAATACAATTAACTGAAAATATACCATGTACTTAAATTATATATTATAACATTAAATTAGTAAATCACTGTTCACTGTGACTTCTGCATTAATCTTGTTTTCGTGTAAAACCCTGTAATCACATTTTGTGCATCAGTCAGTGTTCACTGGAAACAGTCAGATGCACAAAGACCTTTGCAGAAGTGCTGTGTTTGGAGTCACTAGCACAAGCACAAAGCCATCTGTTTGAAGACTTTTGCTACTTCTTTCTCGAGCTTCAAGCATGAAACTACATTTCTGTCCAGTGCAACTGTGGAGCAAACCAAGAAGAGCCTGGGTTACACTGTTGTGTACACCTAAAGTGTAGTGTTACATTACTACTCTGTGGTGTCAGCATACTGCAGAAATAATCAGTGTATATAAATTAACGTATGAGCTTTCCAGAACTGCATGTGGTGAGCTTTAGTTTAAACATAGTTACCGACGTGGATACGGTGATAAAACCTATTTATCTATGTAGATTAGTCCCTGTCTACTTTTAATGTAGGTGCTCTCAGATGGTTGTGGATGCCATGTACAAAGCTTTTTGTGTAGTACAGAAGTTGTATAAGCACGTCAGTATGCCCAGCAGCCTTTACAACTAGCAAGAAGAACCTAACTGAACAAAAGAAACTTCATCTCTGATAAGGGATTGTTTGAAAAATTTTTCAGAGAGAAAAAGACTATTTCGTAAGAAGCTTGTGCCACTTTAAAGCCTAGAAAAGTAACACATTTGGATTCTAAAGCTAATTGGAAAGATGATTTTAGTAATTGTATGAGTGTTAAGAACAAAGGCACTTAAAAATTGACAAAAAAAGAGTGCAAATAACTTTATAAAGCTACAAAAGCTTTATAAAAGTAGACCAGATACTGCATAGCTGGATATTCTACCATAATGGATCTGAAAGAACTACAGAAGTAGAAACTCTGAAATTCTTCCAGACGTGAAGTAATGCCTTGCATTATTATGTGGGCAAGGCTGTTTTTCTTGGACATAATTTAGGAAGACTTTCATGTGTTATCATCAACGAATTAGAACTTGAATAACAAATCTTGGATATAATCATCATAAACTGTTCCTGTAGGGTAGGGACAGAAGGGGGAAAAAAAAGCTTATTGTAAAATAGTTTAAACGTATTTGATGAAAAAATACAGATAACTCATTTGCTTAAAATAGCTTATCATTTAGGTGGACTTTTTTCGTTGAGTGGTTCACAATCATAGAGTCTGCTTTAAGAGTTCCTGACTCAATCACACTGCAAAAGTGAGCTCTTTGTATGGTACTGGTTAGGATCTTGTGTCTGCTTTGAGTTCCATATTGAAATGGAGTAATTGAACATGTCAGACTGTCCCATAAAACAAAAATGAGTGAAATAAAATTGATTGCAATGTTTTCTCCATATTGCATACCTGCCTTAAGAAATTACTCTTAACAGGCCTTTGGAAGACACTGTAACTGTGTGACATATGCTTATATGTATATATGCATGTATGTATATATCCTTATGTCCATTCATAAATTATTTTTGCATATGTCAGTAGGTATCAGAACTTGCCTTCATCTTGCCCTGTCATAGTGAGTGTTCTTTGAAGGCGTGTATGTGAGGATGTCAAGTAGTGACACCTTGTTGAAACTTCAGGCAGTCATGTTAAGTGGTGTTAGTTCTCAATTTATGAATCTGAAAAGTGGAGCATCTTTATATAGGGAAGTGGATAAGATAGAGATTTTTGCAGAAGACAACTTTTGCCTTGTCTGTGTATACACTGAGAAGAAGGTAGATTTCTGCTCTGTGGGGATAAAAGAAATGAACATTTGTGTGCAGAAGGGATGTGAGAAGTGCATGTATTCTTGGATGCAGTATATGAAATACCAGACTTAACAGTCATTACTTCTGTTTCCTTTGTTTTTTTCTTTCCGTTTTTTTTTTTTTTATGAAGGAAAAAAGCATCATTGAAGTGAAAATCATTACATGAACTAGAAGTTTTTAATTTATTTTATAACCCATATATTCCTCTGCCCAAACACACTCAAATTCCTCAGTTTTCCAATAGCTTGCAGTTTCTTACTGATATCCCCTGCTTGTGTCCATTTTTTCCTAGTTGCACCTAAACACAAAATCTGCATTCTGATTCAATGGTCTTTTCAACAACTAAAAAAAAATGTTAATACATTTGTTTGGGGGAATGAAGTGGCCTGTTGAAACTTCTTGTAAGTGACTGACAATATAACACAGTCATTAGAAAGACATCCAGTAAATTTGTCTTTAGATGAACTTCTTAGTGCATAAAGATTTTGTGGGGCCAGTGGTGTGGGGTCATTCCATAACTACCTTATTTTAGTGGGTTTTGGTCCACTGTGTGGTTCAGAAGCATTTACTTTGTTCTGCTGTGAATGATAGTGCTTTATTATGACATTTGCACTGACAGTTACGGGAGAGGTGCTGAAAGGCCCTAGGCTACATCATCATTTTCAGACTCCCACATGCTTCTCCCCATTTTTATTAGGATCTCCTCAGTCAGTTACACACCCTCTTTCAAAATGTTGTTTATAACTCAGGTCTGTCAGGTTGCCTGTGCAGCACTCAAAAGTGACTGGGCAGCTGGTATGCTAATTGCTACCTTACTGAACCAACCATAATGGCATGTCATTTTCTTTTTGCAACCTTTTGGTGTATTAACATTTTGTCATTTTAATTCTTGTGGCTTTGGAGTGGATTTTGCTGCCCACTACAAGCTTTTCAATGCCTGTGTACAGCACTGTGCACGAGACCTAATCCCCAGCTGGGGACCATCTCTAACAATGCAGTACAAATACATTATATTTTAACATTTTTGTTGGATTTTTGGCCTCATTTAAAAGGGTTTTCTTTGTTATTTCTCAATTCCTATTTGACATACTATTTTTACAGTGATTTTCTGGGTATTTAAAGCAGATTTGGGGGAAACACTTTCAGTGTTTTGCAAATCATCTGCTGAACAACATAAGAAACAAATCCCTGTATATATGGATTTGGGGTTGATTTTTAGCATGTCTCTATACAGTACATGCTAATGTACTGGAAAGGTAAGATGAGTGACTTGCTACAAATCTTTAGCTTTGCAAATCACTGGATTGAAGAGCTGGAGTCTACTTGTTTGCTTTCTCATGTTGAAGTGGTACCTGTCATTACTGTGTGTTATGTTTCTAAAACAGCAGGGAGGAGAACATTTTTGCTCCTGTGTATGCCTCGCAGAGCAGGAGAAGTAAGACATCGTTTAAAGTGGCTATTGTGCAGGAGGTTTTTGGAATGTTTGGCATTGCATGTTCAACTTTGGCATTTTGTCATTAAAAACTGGAACAGCACAGGCTCTCAAATATGCAGTCAGGCCTCTTGAGCTCCTGTAAAAATAAACTGGCAAACAAACCCCTCTAATAAAATGCTGATGCTGGAAAAGATATACGGTCATCATTTTGTTATGCTACTTTTCTCAGCATGTCTCATCTATTTCCGAAAGTAACAGAGGGAGATGATTACCAGAAAAGCAAAAATCATGATAAGGTGAAATCCAGGCCCTGCTGAGACAGAGAACAGCTCTATCACTGGTCCAGCCTTCGAGCCATGAAATGTCCCAGTGCCCTGGCCAGGTCACTGGTTTCAATGGCCATTAACTTGCCTCTTAGTCAAAGTAGTTGTTTCTTCCCCCCTACTGCTCTTATGATCTTCATTGTTTAGCAGTGTACATGGGGCTTGTGATTGTTAGTTTGGGCTTTTAATGACACTGTTGCCATTTAAAATACCCCCTGGAGCCTCCCAGGGGTTGAGTGCACTGGGGAGGCAAGAGGAGGCTTCTGGCATTGGGAGCATTTGAGTTTTGGGCTGCTGTTGATGACCTGGGCGGTGAGGGTGGTGACCATGCTGTAGTCCGGGCTTCTTCTGCTTACTGGTACTGTTATTTTTCCTAGGATTTTTCTCAGGATGGGAATTTATAATTAAATTAGAAATATTTAACTCATGTATTTTTTCATTCAAAATCTGTATATGTACTTGCAACATTCTCTTAAATATCCTGTGCTCTTTCCTTCAAAAGGAGGTACATGCGTTTAATATGTACTGTGTGGGGTGCTTGTGTAGAATAGTTGAAGGAGTAATTACAGGCGTAATGACAGCCTAGAAAAGTATAGTGTCAGAATATTTGGTAATTTAATTCATAAATTACAGTTCTAGTTAAAAAAAAAAGTATTTTCAGGTTAGACTCTTCAAAGTCTATGTATCATCTGCTAATAGACAGTAGAACTTTCCTGAATACAAATAAAAGGTGAGGATAAAGAAACTTCTTTTAAAACAAACATTTTGGCAGTGCTGAAAATGGTAACTCTAATGATGTTAGAGAAATTGCAGTGTCTTTCCTGTCATCCCACACTGGCACATGGGAGGCTTAAATAAGAAAAATAATGACATGACAATCAAAATAATTTGGTAGAGAGGGAGTCCTTGAAAAGACCATGCGTCCCAGAGCAGAGCTACTTTCCAAATACTCTTGAGCATGATAGTGATCAAGTAGGTTCAGAAGAAAGCAGGTTTGTATGAGACTGCATATTCTGTTTTCTGTTTCCAAATGAAACACTTTTGTACTGGCCCAGCTCTACTGGGCACCTGTTGCTGCCTTGGAAGGAGCCCATGGGTGCCTGCCAGACTAAATGTGTTGAATGAAGGCAGGACCTGAAAAATAGTCTTCTTTCCTCATTCAGAGAGTAATACTTGTTAAACTGCACAGCTTTAAATAAGGAGGAAACAGTACTTCTGATCATCTGTAGTGTCAGTCAATCAGTCTTATCTTTTTCTTTGTGCTGCTTAATTACTGGGGAAGTATTTAACTATAAGCAGCTTACATGTTTCTGAAACAACTCTCTGATCACATATTGTTTTGCCTCTTCAGTTTTGGAAAACCTAAAAGGAAAATACTATTATTTGGTCTCTAACCAGTAATGTGTTTTAATAGAGTGGGGATGAACAGCATCGGTTATTTGCAGCTTCTTTCTTGCTTAATTCAGTAGCTCTTGTGTCCCACGGGACTGAACAGCACAGTTTGTATGTGGTCTCTACTGCTCATATAAGCAGCTCCAGGAACTTTTTTTGAACTTGTATCTTTTATAAGGTCCTTGAGCCTGGCTATCTATAGCTCACCAGAGAACAGTATGTCCTGTGTGCTGCACTCTCTCATCACGTCTTGGAATTGTTCTGGGTGTGCATAAGCCACTCATCTGGGTGAGATGAAACACAGACATTTCTAACATTTTGACTCCCTTTATCCTCTCTGTAGGAACTCAGCAGGCAGGATGTACAGTGATTTGGAGATTTCTGTGTTCGGTTCCTAAAACAGCTGAGTCAGCTCCAAGGTTTCTCATGGCTGTGTTTTCAGTTGTCTGTTTCATAGATGGTGATAGGACTGCAGACTGCCAGTGATGATAAAAACAAATATGTATTTGTGGCAATTAGACAGTGATGTATGTGGAGCTAAGCTGTACTGTTGTTGGCAGGATTACAAGAGCTGGGTTGTTTGGAGATTTAATGTTCTCACTGTGGCTATTGTAGGGCAAAACTGAAAGCTCATAAAACTGAAGGCAGGTCATATCAACAGATGAATTAAAGACAGTGTGTATCATAGATACCAGTGTTTGTGAGCTGTATTGCTTACACAATAATCATTATTTTTGACCTTTCAGCATGAACTCTGTTGATTCCTCATAACTTTTTCATGCAGGATAGTCTTTTAGAGAAAATGCTATCAGACATGACTTCATACAGTCCCTGCCTTTAGTCGGATTTCTGCAGTCCTGATTAAAACCAACTTGGTTTTACTGGAGTGATGCAGGGGACAGAACAAGCCAACTTTTCCTTTCTGTGGTTTTCACAGTATAGGTCATCTGAGAAGATGAAAATGGTTTTCCCAAAAAAGAATACTTTTCCCCACAGGTTTCATTACTAAATTGGAACCTGAGTGGATGATTATTGTGTGCAGTTGAGTGGCATTTGCTTTAATTGTGCATTTGCAGGTGACAGTGTCTTCTCTGCCAGGAGATAGGAGAAGGTCTAAGGACTTTATCTGTTAATGACACAGCTACTGGAACAGCAGCAAGGTAGCTCACTTTGCAACCACAACACTGTTAAAACACAGATAACTTTAAACAACTGCATTCAAAAAAACCTTCTGTCTCATCAATGCCCAACTGATTTCTAATAAAACCAAGCTTTACTTCTTCTTTTGATCTGTTTGCATTGAGGCTTGTTTGCATGATGCAGATGCAAAGGAAATACCTGACATTTCCATAAAGATTACCCTTAGTATAATCTTGCTCCACAAAAACAGATTCAAACCTATTCAAGGCCTTATCTTGTGGCAGAAAGCTGCTGAGCCCAACTAGTGAGGAGGATTCTTAGTTGCTGTGAATTGAAGAGAAAATGCATAGACTTGGAGCTTTTGTTACATACTTTTTTGATGTGTCACTAGTTCTCACTGAAACTAAATTCAGGCAGAATGTTGGTGCCCTGATTCCAGTTGAGAAGGTTGATATGGGCCTACACGTAAATCATAATCACAGCAAAACCCAAATACTGGCCAACTGACAGCTGACCCAGCATCGTTCTTTATGATGGTTTTTCTCTCTATGCTAAGTGGAATATGCAACTCTTATGTTGCTGTTAGCTACCTTTAAACAGCATTAAACAATGTTCTTGAAAAACACAAATAATGTATGGACTTTCATCCATTTCTTGCTAAACACTTTAGTTAAACTGTTGCAAGCCCCTATATCCTGTACCTTTTCCATTATGGTTTTCCTTTTTTTTAATACCATGATAACTAGAACTAGTAATAAGTAACAAAGTAAAATACGATGAGCAAATTTCAGCTCTTAAAGCCCACTTTAATGATATGAAAGTTAATCTTGTGCTTCTGATTTTTGTCCTGCTGAAGTCCCAACTCTTTCCATCAACTAAAATTGGGGTTTCACCTCCAGAAATATACCTTAATATTAGAAAATGCACATCTCTACACTTTAGGACCAAACTGATTGCTATAATAACTTTTTTTTCCTGTCTCACATACCTTTTCTTCTGAATGGAAATGTACTCTTTTATCAGAAATTTCTCACAGGTACCCATATTATATGATCAAGTCTCTTTTTCATATTCTTTTGAACAAAGCCTGAAGGGAGAACTTCTCTGGCATCATCCATAATTCAGAATTTTATAGCTCTTTTCTGAATGTGCTGAAGTTTTTCAACATTACTTTTGAAATACACACACACCAGAACTAAGCTTGCATTATTTTATGGTCCTGTCAGAGTCACATAGAGGAGTAATGCTGCTTCCCTACTGTTACTTTGAATTCCCTTCATATATTGTATTCACTGGCTGCAGCATAGCATTGGGAGTTCATGGTCTGTTGTTGCTTCATGTTTTTTAAAACATTTTTAAACCATTACCTTAAAGATTGTCATTTGTTGGTGGCAGAACCAGCAAAGGTCTCACAAATTTCCTTGATTATGCAAGGTGGAAAAAATTCCACTTACTCCTAAGCAAAACTCTGAAACTGATGGTGAGGCATATCAATAATCATATAATAAGTAATGTAATTTATTATATCCCTAAGGTTTTTGACAGTTGTCAAATCCAACACAGAATTGCAGTTTTACAATATTCCTATAGACTGGGAAGTAAGTTTTATTTTGAAGTTTGGAAATTGAGGCACAAATTTGTCACCGTCCAGAGCATTGCTGTACCTGTACTGAACCCGCTTTTAGTGAGTCCACAACCTATTCATTCCCATCGTGATATTATTCTGAAAGTGCTTCCTTACATGTGGACATCATACCTGTTTTTAGGACAGTCCAGTGCAGGCTAGTGGTCTCTTTACCAGTGCATGAAATGCACCCTGGCAGCATGAATTTAGTTGCTCAGCAAGTCTGCATTCCTTGGCACAGGGAGCAGGATAATACTGCTGGTGTCCAGACCTACTGTTTTCATAGTGCTGCATTTCCTCACTAATGGCTTATGAGGCAAATATTTAAGTGCTTATTGTTACATATTCTCCTTTCATCTCATTATTTATAGAGCAACTGTTACGATTGTGAAACTATATTTTTTTTTCCTTCTTTAAAAAATAAGATCAAGCAGCAGAAGTTGAAGACTTTCAAGTGTGCACTTAGGAGTTTGTTCTCAGTGACTTTTGTCTCCTGTGGTTCACTGCTGGCACTCCTTCAGCTTAGCAGCCCTCGATCAGCAGAGCCTGCTGTGCTCAGCGCCTGAGCTCCTGCAACACCTCTGCATCCTCACTGGAACAAATTTGAGAGTTGTCAGACCCTGGCAGATAGATGATCTTCCACCCTTAGAAGTCCTGTCAAATCTACTAAAGTATCTTTTATGGTGGAGAACAGACACTAAGTGCTTCAAAGGACTTGCTCAATCTTGCATCTTTTTTTCTCTGCTGTTAAAGATGTAGGGCTCAGGTCAAGTTCAGCATGGGACCTTTTCCATTATGGAAACTTTTGTACTGGAAGGAAAAGCTCACCTAGCAGTTAAACTAAAAGAATAACTATTTTAGGAATTTCGGGTACTTTAGTTGGGCCAGATACTATGCATCTCCTGGGGAGCAGGTTGTCCTCTTTGCAGTATGTGTGTTTTACTCCTTTTGGTACCTGCAGAGGGTTTTTGCTTCAGTGTACTTCATGCTTTTACCTTGCCCTGATCACCCAGTATTGCTGTAGAAAAGGACTCTTTGGGATGTTCCTTTTTCTGCTCAGGAGACCAGTTGTTCCTCTGATCACAGCTGTTTTCTTGGAGCCCATCTCAGACTGGAAGCACTTGTCTCATCTGAAAGATGATTGCTCCTCTCTCCCCTTCCCTGTCCCATGATGACAGCCAGATGTACCCCACAGCCCGGATAGGTTTTCCATGCCTGCACTGTCTGGAAGTAAAGGCAGGAGCTGTTCAGGCAGCTGGAGCTGGAAAGATGCTGGTGCCAATCCAGGAGAAGCTGAAGGGATCCTGAGCTGCAGTTTCAGCCCCTCTGCTTTCCCTGCTGATGCTTTGACAGCACAAGGCAGAATGAGGGGCTGCCCTGCTGCCTGCCCCCCACTTCATGGCATGGCTTGCTGCTTCCCAGGGGCAGAGCCATGGACTTTCTGTGGATCAGGGAAGTGTGGGAGAATCCAACACAGCCTTCCAAGCCTGGTTGTCTGCCTCCTCTGTGCTGCCCATCCAGCCTGCCACTCCAGGGCAAGCCTTGCCATCTCATGAACCCCTAGGCTGAATTGTCCAACGTCCCATTTGCTAAGAGAACGGAAGAGGTTTTTTTAATTATTACTTTGTGGCACCTTTTTTTTTTTCTTCAGAGCATGCAACAATCTCTAGAGGTCTAGAAAACAGGATCCTGTTCAAAATTACTGCCCTGACTGAGCCCATGTCCTTGCCCAGTGATCAGGCCTTGGCTCAGCACGTGTGGTGTTTGATGCAGCCCCTGGAGGAGCCAGGTCCAGATCCCATCTTCTGCTATCCAGAGAGCCAGGGATCCACCACTGCTAGAAACAATCAAAGAAGATAGTCCCTACCATTATGGTTAGGGAGTGTTTGTTTACTCTGCCCTCCTGACATATATCCATGATCATAACATCCTTAAATTTTTTTAGTTTTTAAGTGTAATTATCAGAGATGTTCTAAGTCATGTTCTCTTTAGCCAGTGCCCAAGCACTTGCAGAGGGGAGTGCCACTTGCTGTGTGGCCCTTTCATACTTGTACTCACTGCCACACTGCAGGGTCATTACCCAGTGTTTGTTTTAAATGTCTGAAGTCCAGATCTATGCTGGTATGTTAACCCACCACTTCTGTATAGTCTGGAAACGTTAAAACCATAAATTATTATAAACAAAGTGCCTTTGGGGGAGCCTATATATTGTGGTTATTTAAGTAGTTCTAGAGATTTCTGCCTTAGAAATCTCTTATGCTTTCTTCTGCTCATAGAATATATACATGATCAAAGAAATATTCCACAGTTCACTGAAGAACAAAGATATATTTAACAGAAGATGTATTTCTACTGACTATATGCTTTTTTAATTAGGATTTTAGCTTAAAAAAATAATTTCAGTTTGCTTCATCTGCTTTCCATATGTAACTGTTTCAGCTAAAATACATAGCTAAAGGTTTAATTGAATCAGTGCCATTGTATAAATACAGAATTTCTGTATATGTACATTTCTCATTCTGATAGCTTCCAAAAGATAGCTAAGTGACCATTAGAATAATTTAACAAGAAAAGATTTTTGTTTTATGAGATGTAAGTTCTCCTACATAAAATACAACATGCTGGAACTAATTTTCATTGCATGGTTATGGTTAATGGTTAAAAATTTCCAGTCTGTGCAGAACCATTTCCATACCCCTGACCCATCTGGTTTAGAGACTTTGTCTTGAATAATACATGATATTTGGTCATTGAGGAGGAACTCCCACGGTCCGGTGTATACTCGGTACACCCTTGAAATTTAGCCCTTGGTTTTGAAAGGTTCAATATTTCAGTCAGAAATGGCTGTTCAGATGGCCATCTTTAACCCTCAATGAATATTTTGCCATAATAGATAAAGTCCCAAGTAAACTGCTATAGTTTCCAACCATATCGAGGAGGAACAAAGTGAGTTAAGGCTGGAGCCTAAAACTTCTAGGCAGAACTAATAAAGCTTCTCTTTGTTGAGGTTTTAGGTTTTTCTTTGTTCTCATATGCCCTGGTGAAAAAAATGTTTCTTTAAAAAAAAATATTTTACAGACACTTAATCTTGGTTGTGTCTAATGCCTTTCAATATTTTTAAAAGAAATTCCAAGTGGATGAGTTATTTATGTGTTTAGCTTTTATTTTCCATTATGTCTTTTAATAGATTCCAGATCTCATCTATATTGTAATGGCTTCTGTGTTACGGAGCAACAAAATTTACTGGGTTAAATATCCATTTTTCTTGCCTCTCTGACGTGAAAGTGCCATAGACCTACACAATAAATTGCTAACACATTTGTGAGCTTGAAAGCCCATGCTGTCGCCCTCACTGTGTGCATGCAGGCTTCACCAGACGTGAGGAGGCCCCGGTGCACTTCAGCACACCTGGAAGCACCATGTTATTCCTAGCACTCAGGTGAACATGCTTGGAAGACATGATGATTAAAGGCTGTAAATGGAGAAGTGTTCAGGCTTGAATTCTTTGTAAATCACTTCCCTCAACCAACATGCTGAAGCACATGTAGAGCATAATTTTATAGACTTGTCTGAGACCTGTGGTATGCAGGTGGAATACGTAATGTGATGTCAAAAAGAAGAGATAACCCAAACTGCTGTTTGCTTTCCCCCTCACCATCCTGTCTTCCCCACACATTTATTTCTTTCCTTTTTTGTTTTCCTTCTGGCTAGATTTACTTGAATTTCTGGGAAAAGCAGGTGCTTAGGGGCTAGAACAGCACAAGGAGTGGGGCTGAGCTGTTAGCGTCTTGGAATTGCCACCATGAATCCCCGATATATTTTTTTTTCTTATTTTTGAGACTATAAGCTCCAGGAATTGAAATACAGCATTCTGCACTCAAGAATTATTCCATAGAAAATGTGAGGGAGCCTATAATTAAACACGGTTGCACAGATAGCAGTAGTGGAGGAATAAATTTGGTGCCAGTCTCTCCAGAAGTGGTTGAAAACCGTAAATCATGAAGCGAATAGATAATCACAGATAAGACAAACTGTAGCTACATCTGCTGATTATTTTCTCCTCAACCTCTTGTGTACAATTAAGAATTCAGATATAACAGCTGGGAATGATTTTCAAATGTTGATCTGAAGCAGAAAGTTCTATTCAGAAACTTTCAGCAGTTCTTTTATCTTCCTCATTTGTTATTTTTTCTGGAATAGGTTAAAAAAGATAGTACTTGACCTGCTCTGCTTTGAGATAGAAAAGAGATCATTATAAACTCAGATATGGATTTATGCTTAATGATCCACCTTCTAGTGTGACTGAGTTCAACAGCAAACAGACTGAATATCTGTCAACAGGCTAAACTTTCTTTGGTCAAGAAACTTCATCTGTTAATATTTTATTTTCCTAGTTCAGCAGAGAGATCTTTCAAAGGTTTCTTGTTGATAGTTGTAGCAAAGAAACTAAGGTAAAAAGCTCAGAGTGATTGCCGGTCAAATTAAAGTTAGAGGCAATACACATGGGGAAAACTATTAAAAACTGAGGGTAGTTACTAATGTAATCATACATCATTATATACACTGGTTAGCATAGAGTCCTATATGTAAATACACCAATACACTGAATGAACAAATCTGTGTAGACCATGTCTACATATAAAATTCCTACAGAAAGATCTCATGCCTGTCACTGTGCTCCATGTGAATCTGAGTTCAAAGCATTTGCCATTTAGGGTGTCAAAAGCAGCTGTTCAAGTGTCAGGACACAGTGTTTATATGTTTATGTTCTCCAGTTTTTTTGTATTCTGCCAGTAAAATCTCTGTTTTTAATGATCCAACAAGCAGGCACAGGAGTTTTATCTGAATGTAGCACATTGACCTACATGCTTCCTTTACGACAGCAGATATTCAGATATCTTTCCCATGTCTAGTAAAGTGAACTGTGCATCTTTTCCAGTGTGGTAGAGGATTATTGTGATTAATCTGGTTAATTAATTAGTCCCTCTAGAAATGGATAAAAGAAGAATTGCATTTTTGGTAAGGGTACGTCCTGACAGGGGGCATTAAGAGCAAGTTTATTTATTCTCATTTGACACTAGCAGTTGTGATGTATATTTTACCTTCAAATATTTTCTCCTCTGTTATCTGTTCTTTTCATTTGGGCATTTCCACTTGCTTTGCAGTGAAACAACATATTTTTATTTTTCATCAAATTTTTTCAAGTCTTAACTTTAGTGTTTGTGGATCAGCTCCAGGAAATATGTCTGAAGTCCTATCACCCTACACAGATGTATCACATTTTGAATTTTTGAAAGATAACCTGCATTATCAGCCAAAGAACCATTATTCTTTAGAGCCAATATTCTACTGCTTATCTTTCTCTTTATTTTTTCTTTGCTTAGTTGTGTTGGGTTTTTTTAGTTTTATTTTATTTCATAACAGCAGTATGCCCATACCTAAGCTTTTCATTTTTTTCTTCTTTTGTTCCATTTTAAAGGTGCAGAATTATGCTCCCTTCTCTAACTTGGTCTTGCTCTCCTGTTACCTGGTCTGAGGAGTTTACCTATGTTGACTGCTGCTCAGGTTAAGAAGTTTTCTTCCTACAGCCTTTGTAATTTGAGGGGTTTTTTAAGGATAGAGACATAAGAAATTTTTACATCATTTTACAAGCTGAATATGGAGAATAAATGTTGTTTTAGACTATTTCAATATTAATTGAAACAACCAGTTTTCCAGAAAATTTGCTTAGAATGGAGGAGCCATGATCCAACTTCACGTAGTTTTTTTGGCTGGTCACACTAATTTTCAGTGTATCCAGTGATTATGGAAAATTTTGCTCATGGTAGACTGTGGTGTTTTCTGGGGCTTCAGCTGGAAGAAAACAGTAGTATCAGGTGGTGGGATAAGTTAGCAGATGGTACAAGATAGGGAAATGGTGAACAATTTTCTTAGTACAAAGTGATCTGCATCCACCGATTAACTCAAAGTGATAAAGCAGTTTCCAGTGCAGCTGGATGTCATGACATGTGCAGGAGCAAAGAACGTGGGCCATGCATGATCCTGAGGACCTGGGCATGTGAAGCACTGACTTCAGAAAAACTTGAGAGCTGTCACTGCATATTCAACCAATCCCGACCTCTCCAGATGACTTGGAGTGGGAGGGCCTTCATGACCTAGGAGTTTGTAGGAGCAGGGAGCTCTTGAGTAATGCGTGGAAGATGACACTGCTTACCAAACTGAAACTGAAGGAATTACTCCTAAATTTTTTTCCTAGTTCTGCTTTCGCCAGTTTGAAATGAGTGTTGAATTGTAAAGACCCAGAGAAGCCTTCTAGTTAATAGCCTGAGATTATTCATCAGAGTAAGCAGGATTTCCCAACTTCAGTCAAGTTCCAAACAGCTCGAAATCAAGACAAGATGCACACTCTTTGCAATCCATGTTTTTGCATGAGAAAAATTATCCACTTGAATAGATGTTGGTTAGGGGTTTTTTTTGTTGTTGTTTTGGTTTGATTTGTTGCTTTTGTTGTTGTTGTTTTGTTGGTTTTGGGTTTTTTTTTAAATGTGTGCTTTAGTCTAACAGGAATTAATTTGGATTAACCCCATTGCCTCTGTTCACACTAGTGGCTTGCTATTGCTGAATCTTGGTTTGTGTTTTAATTTTCAATAGGAATGTGAGCATTTCTAATTTTCACCTCTTTAAAAAATCAGAAAATTTATAATAACAGGTTGAGGGATGGTAGCTTTTCTGTCACACTTGGAGATGAAATCTTTCCAATAATAGGGTAGCAGACTGGAGAAATAGTCATATGAACAAAGAACTGTTGAAGCCCTTTGAATTAAAATAAAAGCAGTGCTACTCTACACCTTAATCAATGCAATGGGCTGTTTGGACCATATGGGTTTTATATTTCTATTTTGTTTACAGATTTACAAAGAGAATTTTCAAAAGTTGTCTTCAGGTCTTCCTTCAGAGCACAGTTGCAATGTAATTACAAGATATATATTGGGGAAGAGGGAGCATGGAGAAAAGAGATAGCAGTGATGACGGTTTTCAAATAATGTATTTTATACAGCAGGAAGAAAGTGATTACTAAAAGGTTAGACCAGATTATTATTCATGAGTTTTCTGAGCTTTTAAACAAATTGTTGTGCAAATGTTCATAACCTCATCATTTTCTCCCTCTCAAAAGGTGTTCAAATCTCCACATGTGTAACAGATCAAATGTACTTCCAAAAATAGGCATGTTGTTTGTGCTTGCAATTCCGGATGATCTTGTTATGACAATGCAGCTTCTCCGAGGAGTTATCTGTGGACTGTGTGGATCCTTTCTCACTTCAGTTCCTCTTACAGCTGGGAGCTGCTACTGTGCTGCAGAAAAACCCTCTCCTTTTTGGACACTGTGCTTTGGTTTCAAAGCCAAATGCAATTAAGTTACCCTGATTAGATCATTAGAGCCTTCAGTGAAATCTGCTCAGTAACATGTCTGAACTTTTGCTGTGGTTCCAAATGAATAATTTTTTGGTATTTGACTTCGCTTTGAAATGTGGAGTGCTCCTTGCCTGAAGGGGTATCTGGTATTGTATGAACATGGAAGGTTTCAGACCATTTGAGGGACACAGTGCAGAATAATTCAGCCATGCTGAAGATCTGAAGTATTTCAGTAGTATTATTAACACTGTGCTCTGTATCTGCTTCATCTTGCTGAAAATTTTACAAATTAGGGGGCCTCCTCACAAACACTTCTGGAAGAGCTCACCAGGCAGAACGAGCTGAGCTGTCTCCCTCCTGTATAACTTCTGTATGTGACCCTGTGCAGTCAGCACCAGGCATAAGGTTTTTAAGGGCATCTCTCTCTCCAGACACTTTGCTCCCATGGGACACCCTGTGCCTCCAGAATGGTAAGGGAGTGTTGCAAAGTGTGGAGCACTGGCTGTTGAATATTCTCAGTGTCAAGGCTGGCATGAGGGCATTATTTACCAGCAAAGATGAATCTGTAGGGAAAGCAGCAATTTGCTTTGAAAATCAGGGTCACTTTCACACGCCATGTGCCACTGAGCTACCTTCTGTGGTGAGTCTCACCCCTGGTCACAGTGGTCTGTGGGAACGCACGAGTCACCAGGTGCACGTGACGTTCACTTTACCTGTCTTCACAGTATTGTAGGGGTAAGACATGACCATAAGGATCACCAGTTGAAGAAAACAGAGGAAAGAATATGAAGGTAACAGTGAGTGATGAAAATACAGATATAAAACTGGGAAGACAAAATATACAGAAGAAATCCTCTAAACCACCAGCTAATCTGACACCACCAGCTGTGCCTCCACCTACTTAAAAGTAGTTGGAGGTTTCTTGTGAGCACTCTGACTCTGATTTTGTTTGTTTGTTTTCAATGCTAGAAATTCACAGAGATTTACTGCAGGATTAATCACTGTTCAGCGTGATTTAGGCTAGCAGAATTTGACTGCTTGACTAGTGTGAGACCTCTTTGTCAGAAACAAAACAGCCACTGAAAATTCTAAGCAAAGCCTGGGAATAGAGCACTTTTTTTTTTTTTTATTCTCCATGGCATCAAACTAGTAATTAATAGTTAACACCATTTTGGTGACTCTTTGTTTTAGAAGTCAGACTGTTAAAGCTACTTATTTTCAGAGTTCCAACCTTTTGTTTGCAGTTTATAGAAATACAGCATTAGTGCTTTAGAATTCCCATCAGCTTTGTGCCATTGAATTTGACTATATGAATAGCTGACTTCTTCCTTCCAGCAAAGTATGTTCTTCACAGTAAGCATTTTTGTGTGCTCCTCTGCACCACTCCAGTTTACATAAGAAAATCAAGAAAAGGAATGATAGCCTGAAACATAGTTGGTAAAAGTTTTATACTTTCATACTGAAATGTGTTTCTTTTGCCAGTAAGTTTACTAAAATTCAATATTTTTTTTTGAAAGTACGGTGCCTTAGGAAAGCTAGGAGTAGTAGTAGTAGTACTTGCTAGGGAGGTCATATTTATTAACCAGAAAATAGTAATTGGAAAAGAGATGAGGCATGGTCTGTTGCTTTAGAAATTATTCTTTGAATTGGCCGATTTTCAACTGTGAGGAAGTCTGGAAGGACTCTATCCCATTTCTGCCTCCTAGGTTGTTTTTTTTTCCCAACAGCACACTGATAGAACATTTCATGTGAGGCTTCTATTTTTCCAACAGACAAAGGAAATATGAATTACCTCTAGGGTTTTTCTTAGTTCTAATGAGTTAAGCCTAGTCTGGACAGAATATGCACAGAATGGAGAGATGCAATTTGGACACGTGTTTTGCTGTTAATACAGGATGTTGTGAAATAGCAGATTCAGGCATTAGGAATGCACTCTGAGTTGGTAGGTTGTGACTCTACTTGCAGCAATCTGCATAGCATTTTCTGCAAGTCTTTATCAGTTTACTTTTATTGCTGTTTCACTTCCCACGATAAAGAAGTGGAAGACCCGCTTCTGGCAAAGAAACCTTTGCAAATTACACTGACCAAAGGAAGAGTTGCCCTTCCTCATCCCACTGTTCCATACCCACCATGAAGATTTCTCAGTTTACACAGTTACTGGCTTTCCCTTCTTTGTGGTCTCATCAGTTTTGACTGTGGAAGATGTGCTTTATCTTACCCCAAAATATCAGATACTTAGAAGAATTTGTCAAGTGCTTTAATATCTTGTGATGCACTTCTAAAATATTGCTTTATTATTGCTTTTAGGAAAAAAGGCAAATACTAAAAGCACTTGGAAAAGACCAGATAATTCATAAGATGTATGTGAAGGCTAGGTATGGTCAATCAGATGTTCTTCCTATGTCCCACTGATGGTTTGTGGCAGTCTAGAGAAAGAGAGACCTGGCTCTTCACACGCAACTGACTTTTCTTCTCCTTGCATGTGAATCAAATGAAGCTTAGTCTGTCCCATACATTGTCATACAGATTTTTCACCAGTGAGCCATCCCAACATTTGGTGCAGCAATGCGTGCAGCTGAGGTGCCATCACAGGGACCATGACTGGAAGAGCTGCTGTGCTGTGGGCCAGAGGTTCTTGTTTTGCTTGGTGATCTGCCCTGCACCAACCTGAATGAAGTAGCTTGAGAACTAGCAAAGGTTCCTGCTTGGGGATTTGCCCACAGATTTGGGCGTAGGCAGCTCTACAGGAGACAGCGGGCAGGTGAAGGGTGTATGGCTGGAGCTCACTCTCCCCTCGCTCGGAGCTCCTTCAGACTGCCCAGTGTGGGGCAATGTAGGAGAGGTCTGTAGCCAGCTTATCTGAGTCACAACAGGGCTTTTATGGCCTCTGCTTCAAGGAGCCAAGGATGTTCAAAGTGGCTGATAGCTGCTCATCTTTATCATCCCTGCAGCTGAAATCAGGCGCTTCCCACCTATTAATGTGTGGTCTGGAGTTTAAGAGCTCATCTGAAAATCGGTTTGTTCACCTCGTGAATGTTAACATTTGGTAGGGGTTTTTTTGTTTGCTTGGAGTATACATTTGACAAAGTAACAGGAGTTTGCAAACTGTTTTATCTGTTTCTTGGGCCACATTAACACACCTTTCTCAGTCCTTGCACAATAAATGCTGCAGCTGGAGTTGCAGACTTTAATAAGCTGGTATTTGTTGTAGATCCTCAGAAGAAAGGTCTCAAAAGGTGAGTACTGTTTTGTTCCCTCTTCCCCTCTTCCCATTTTAAATGCTATCTAATAAGGATTCTAGACTATGTGTTATCATTATTTGTCTAGTATTTACTAAGCCATAAAAAGAGAGGTGCACAGTTTCACAATAGTTTCTGTTCCAAGCTTCCTTTAAGTATTTCATGCAAACAAGACATGCAGGTTCTGTTAACTAGATTGAAAGGATTCATGAGGGGAGAGTATCTTTCCAAACTAGAATTGTCTACAGAATGCTTTTAAAGACATCTGTGGGGGTTTTTTGTACTCTTAGGCCATACAAACTTTTTTTTTATAATTTTCATTTGCTTTTCAGGCAAGAAAATATAAGAATATCTAGTTAATTTAGAAACATACTTTTCTGGATGTTCTTCCCTTACATTTTTTTTTCTTTATATTTTTCTACTGTCTGCCTTTCTCTCATTCCTCTTAGGAGAACAATTTCTGTTTTCCTTCAGCACAGGAGCTATCTTCGTAAAGGTCAGCATGAGCAATACTGTTGGGGAGCTCTATCCACCATTATTATTCAAACCTTTACTACAGAAGGGTCTATCTTTTCAATGAAAAAAAAACCCCAATTTTTATAGATTCCTAGACCTTTAATTTATAAATCATTTAATCTGATACTGAATTATCTCTGTATCCTATAAGTAGCCCCACACATTTAAACTTCAGACTTCTGAGTTCTGAAATTCAGCAAACGCTGTCCTAACAATTATTACCATTTAGTACCTAAAATTCTTCTTTGAGAAATCTCGTAGAAGCTTTCAGTTTTCCAGACAGGGAGCTTTAAATGAAGTTTATAAGAAAAAGTAATAGATATTGGGAAAGAATCTAAGCCATTACTAATAAAATCAACAAACAGTCCCTCAGTTCATACCCCAGAGGGGACTGTGGAGTCCTAAGTTTCTTGAATTACACCAGTGAATCAGAAGAGACATCTAGGTATTGCTGCTACTGGGTTCTTTTGTTTTGCCCTACTTTCTTCTGTTAAAGCTCTGGCAGAAAGATATATGACATAAAATTATTTATTAATAGCTCTGAAATAATCAAATTATTATTTCTTTTTAGAATTCAGTGTTCCTTCAGGAAAACGAAATATAATCTTATTTCTTTCAGAATTGTTGTACAACTTGCACCCTTGCTTTATTGGACACTATTGAAATTACTGGCCACTTATTCAGTTCCTGAGATAAACAGAACTGAAAGCTCAGTCAATGCATGTCAGGGCAGATATGATCATCCACTAGATTTTTTTTTCCACTTGGCTTTCTTACACTACCTAACCTTCAGTGAACTGCCTACGACATCTGCTTTCACAGAATTCTACTTAATCCACCTTCTTTGTCAGACTGGGTTTTCTGTTTGACTTTTAGAAATAGAGAAATAATCGTACTTCTGGTAATTTCAGTAACTAGAGAAAAATGACTGAGGATGGGAACTGATTTAAGAGGGTTAAAGGGATAATAGGGTAACAGTCAATGTGAATAGAAGTCTTGAATATGTTCATGTCTTCATAAGAACTTAGCATTTCTTTTTGAGTTCATCAAAACAGAGTATCTCTCCAGTTTTGAATTACTTTAGCCCAGAACCTTCAGGTTTTAAAAAAAAAAAAATTTCTCCATCTCTCTTCCGCAGCAACCAAATATAAGATCCTATAGTATGGAATATTTGTCATACAACTATTTCTCCCACATAAACCATCTTTGCATCTCCTTTCTGAGTGGATGAGAATAAGAACTGTGTTTTCTAGCTAGTCAACCTGGATATTATTCCTGGGAACAATGGTTCCTGTCTTTAGTTTCTGTTGTGAACAGCATGCTGAATAGAATAGCACTGCTGAGCATATCTCAGGGTCATGACTTCTCTCAATCAGAATTTATACAAGTGCAAGCAAGAAGATACTTGAGGACACTGAAGGGAAAATATGCACCTCTGCAGTGCACAGTTAGATGCTGTAACCTACCATCAGAGTTTTCCTTGCTAACAACTGCATCAGAGAATTGAAGGCTTTGATGTTTGTAAAAAGACAATATACGTTTCACCGCTGTTTGGAGAAGAAAGCTCCTATCCAAAGTTTTCTTATCCAAAAAAATAGGCAAGTGAGGGATGGGGAACAGAGACCAAAAAAAAGTAAGTATTACTCCATGGCCAAAATAGAAATTATTTTCTAGTTTCCAAGATAACACTGAGACAGAGAGCAAACACCAGACAGGAGCAAAGCTACAACGGAATATCTATAAAGTCTATGAACATATTTATTTTCACAAGACTAGGTACCTTCACCCATGTTCAGACACATCTAAGAAGACCACTACCAGTATGTTTTGCTTTATAAGTCCTGTGGAACCACCTGCTGGAAAGTGAATTATTCTCAGAAAATTCCTGCAAGAACAATACATTAGAGCCCATTCTTTCTTCACTTTGAATCTTTTGAATCTGTTCTTGAGGCTTAAAGACACTTAAAGAGGTCAACTTGTAGGGATGCCTGTAGTAAAACACATTCCATGAGCTTCTGTGGAGTCAAGATTCCTTTTGTGTGCATACTTGTAACTTGTGAGACATGCTCTCAATAATATCAGTAACCAGGCAAATGGATAATCTCGAGTACAAACCTACATTTTGTGCTGGGTACAGTATTTATTGGCTGTTGGAGGCTGTGTCATGTAATTAGAAGAAACTGAGACAGTTTTTTCAAGTATTTGTGTACAGCTTTTTTTGTTTGAACAGATAATATTTTCTTTTGCAGTATTTAGGAGTGGGAAAGCACTGAAGAATGTGAGGTCATTGAATATTCACAAAAGAGCAGAAGAAGCTATGTACTGCTCATCTGGTTTTGTCTACTAAAGCTCTACTTCATTTCAAAGTTTCAAGATTTGATATGGTAAATTTTCAGCAGTTCTAAGGATACTGTGTTCTAAAACGTGCATATGTGCTAAAAGAACACTAAATCATGAAAGAGAAAACTCAAATGTACATACTCCGGTCACTGCACCTCCCTCTGATATGCAGAAAAGATACCTATTGGCTAATCACAGAATGGTTTGGGTTGGAAGAGACCTTAAAGATCATCTAGTTCCAACCCCCTGCCATGGGTAGGGACACCTTCCACTAGAGCAGGTTGCTCAGAACTCCATCCAGCCTGTCCTTGAAGACATTTAGGGATATTAGGCTTGCTTTCTCCTAATTTTGGATACTTTGTCATTTAAGAGTGATGCTAGCACTGCAGCTAGAAAAGTTTTTGGTGAACAAAGATGTTCAGTGTAAAGATCCCAACTTGTGAAATGTTTAAGAATTTGAAGAGAAGACATGCAAAATACAAGTAAATGAGATTTCAGAAAGACATCTCTCTTTATAGCACATGAGAATACAGAATTGCACATTCCTTTCTGCATGGATGTGTTATATCCCCTCCCCCAGGTTGTCCTCAGGAAAAAACCCTAAACTCTATTGCAAATTATTATCCACTGGCAATGGGCCTGACCCTTTACAAGTTGGAAACCATTTTATATGCTCTAGATTCTTTTCAGTTTTAAAGCCCTGTATTGGCTTGTGAACAATGATGACATCAACTCTTGAAATCCAACTCTTTGTTCCCTGTTCCGTAAGGTTTATAGAGCCAGTAGCATTTGTTTTTGTTCCCAAATAGGATATATTTAAGCTGACCTATCTGATTAATGGGCTGATGTTATGGTTTGTTTATTATTGGGTTTACATTGTATCCCTTAAGTGTGAGAAGATAATTTTAAGAAGAAAGTTTTGCAGTACATAATAAAACATTGCAATAAGGACTTCTGAACAATATGTAGTATTTGACGATCTATATATAAATCTGAAAATGAAATTAATATGTAAATATCCTTATCAATCAAAACTTAAAGTGTTGCTTTGCAATAGTAATGTCACAATAATTTTCCACAGCCTAAAACTGGCTGGAGTCAATTAGCCCCTGGCATCATAGCAGTGATATCTGATTATATCAAAAAACAGGAATCACTTGAGACCTTGCAGAATCTCACTGTTTGTGTATAATATTATATGTACTTATTATTTATCTATCTCACTTACATGAGATAACTGATATTATGAGATAATAAGACTGACTTACTCTACTGGATTCCACTCTAATTACTCTATAACTATTCAAGTGTAAGCTGGTGTATGCTGCACAAAGGCATTTCTGAGCTCATAGTTCTCTTGTAATTGTGTAGATGACAAGTAAGTGTTTAAGAAAGGGTGGAAGGTAATAAATTCAGTTAATCATAAAACAGCTTTTTACGTTTGATGTTGTAGTTCAAAGTTTTAGGTATTCTAAGGGAAAATGTAGGAGACTGTGCTTAGCAAAACCTCCCTACTGTGCTAAGACAGTGATCCTTACAAGAGGTTAAGAGCAAACTTAATGTGGTGTATAAATGTAATACTTTTCTGTATCAGTCCCTGCAGTGTGCTGGAAACTGTTCATGAGTTAATTATTGCAGAAGCCATGTAAGGTAAAAAGGCATTGTCAGTTCTGTTGTATATGGTGGGCCAAGGACAGGAAAAGTGGTTTTGTGACTGAAATGTGAACCAAAGCTTGTTAACTCTCAGACCACAGAAAGCTATGACTCGACCAGAGTTATTCACCTATTCCTCTGTGGTCAAGGGAATTCTGATTAAGTTTTCTAAGAATGCTTTAGTGTATTGAGAAATACTTGGTAAGAGAACACTCACCAAAGGAAGATATTGCCACTGCAGTTCTCCATTGATTTTTCTTACGCAGGTTACCCTTGATGAGTGTTCTATAAATTGTTTCTGGTCTACTACTTATTTTCTTGAAAGAAATTAGGAGCTTTGAAGCATATAAATAAAGTAGGTTTTGTTTTTTCGTGAAAGCTGAGCAGAAAAGCAGGCTACTGAGTGCAGTCTCAGGCATCCTGACATACACAGGTACTCTACTGCATGAACCCTTTCTTAAAGTTGTCTGAGACCTGCAGTTGCCATCTTTTGGAGTTTTGGGATTTAAGTTATTAGAAAACGTGTCCATTAGAGTTGTTTTGTCTTCTGGAGGTACACAGCAAAAAGGTGGAACAAAATATGTGTACACATTTTTGTTTGTATTGTCTTCTGAGTAAATACCGTTTTTTGGGTTTTTTTCTTTTGTGGTGGGGGAGCAACTCCTGTAACCTTATCATTTTGAATAGGAAGTAATCCAAATTTTTATCACTTTGAGTAGTTTTTATAAAGTTTAAATGGATGAACAGATCACAGCCTAAAAAATTAGGTACATTTAATCAATATTGAAGGCCAAAATTAAATCCAAAAGCAAGAACTTCTAAAAGAAACATTACAATTAAATCTGAGCAATGGAAGATGATAAGTCCATGCATTTTTCTGCATTTCAGAGGATGTTGTTCTCAGTAGACCATCAGTTGTCATTGCATACACCATACTGTGCTTTTCAGCGATGGTTGTTGTATGAATAACCAGGTCAGCCAGTTGTTTAAATAAAGTTGGGAGAAAAATATCACGTAAGAATGAGAGAGAGCAACAGCTATGTTCTTTAAACATCACATTTTCTCTATTATTCTAACTTTTCAAAATACTGGAGACAGCTCATGAAAATCTTTTCCTTCTTAGGTCATCATTGTTTCTTTATTCCTTTATAAAGATTTATAATATTTTTTTGTTGTTTATCTTCAGCAATATATTGTGATTCCAAGAAGAGATGATAGCAATAGGAGGAAGGGAGTGAATAATAGGAGAGATAGACTATTGGAAACAAAGATACCGCATTTGTCTAATTGTCCCAATTTCTAACAGTGGGACAAATACAGAAAAATGGTAAACAATATTCTTGACACTTACTTAGTAAAGTTTAGTCTCTGAATCCATATTTATATTGTTGGATATCTCAGATACTACATGTCAGTGGCTGAAAACCCCCAGCTGAACCACTAACTGAAAACTGGTCTGTTTCATGCAGATCTTAGCAGAATTAGTAGGAGGCACAGGGAGGTACCTCTTTGTAAACTCGTAAGCCTCATTAGGCAACCACATTTGAGATCTTCATCCAATGTTTTTTCAGTTTTCCCCGTCTGTACAATGGAGGCTTTTCACCTAAAGAATTTTGCATCACAAAGGAGTGATTCAAGTTCAGGTTCATGGATTCAAATCAGGTTCAGATTACCTTAGAGAAATTAGGACCAACCATCGTATTTTCTTCAGCCTGCACCAACCAGTCTGGGTTTGCATGTGTCACTGACAAAATTTAAGAGATACTTAAATTCTGTAGTGGGGGACAGACAGCTCATAAACACAGGAATAATTTCTTTTATGTATTGTCTTGGTTACTTTTATGTGAGATGTGGAAAGAGGAGTCTGATAAGCGCCCACCCCTGTAGGTGCTAGGGCCCAAGAACAACCAATCGGTTCATGCTTAACTTCGTTAATGAAAATAGTCTCATGGACTTCTTATATGATTATTCCTAATTATGTGCTTAATTATATACGTTATGCATAAAGCCAAGACTGAAATATACAATACCCTGCAGGTTCTTGCTTAAAAACCCCTAGACTTATAAGTCATCTAAGGTGAACAAGAAGTTATATTTTCTTTTGCTATTGCATGTGAACAGGAGTACAGATACAATACTGTCTTTATGTAGAGACAATGCAAAAATAAGGTGCTTCAACACAGCATCTCCACATGGGTGGAGAGACAAGAAAAGGGGGAAGGCTATGTGACCCTGGAGAAATTCTGAACCTCTTGAATACCAGACTATTTTTTCTTTAAAGGTGTAAATATTTTATATCTCTTAAAAAGTATAATTTGGACTGTGATCTGAATTCCCTTGAGATTTTTTTTTGGTCTAGTTCTTGGTGTTTGCTTTTAACATTTACTATATATATTATATGAAATTATATAAGATAGTATCTTAGCTTTAATTCTCACTAAAGTTAGATGAAACACAAGGTTTTAGCTATTTTTTTTACAAGAACTGTGAGGAAGATGAAATCAACAATGTAGAGAAGACCCTTCTTTTTTGTTGTTGTTGTTTGGAAATCAAACCCAAAATAGTTTGCCTGGTTAACATATGTCATTTTCAGCTGTAATGTTCTAGGAGTTTGAGCCAAAGAGTGTATGCAGTGTGAAGGATACGTAGATGTACAGTGTGCTGGAAAATGTAAATCCTGAAACATAAGAAGTCCTAATGTTTTGTGCAGACATCTTCTTTTGCTATCTCTTTGAGTGCATTCCTGGCTTGAATTTCGCCGTCTGTTTGTTTCCATGCTTCCTTTAGAACCATTTGTCACTGGCCATCAGCACGTGTGTCACCCCCACCCCACAGTTGTTTAAGTGCTGTCTGTAGATCGCCTGCAGTTGATCCTGTACATTGACTGTGTTTTCATGTGATAAAAGACTTTACCCTTTCCCTTCTTCAGCAGATACTTGTGTGGTTAGCATTTCTGTTGGAAGAACCTCTTTGGCCTGATCCCAGCTGAGTTACTATCCTGACTTTTTCCCATCCCAGAATTGTTGAGAAACACCATTTTCTCGCATCCTCCCCACAAAACCATTGCGCACAGGAAATAGGCAGTTGATCCTCATTTCCTTCCTTCAGTTTCAAGCTGTTTAAGAGGACTTATGAGTCAGCATCTCATTTAGTTGTATATCATCATCTACATACTCATCTCAAGCCCTTTGTGTTCTCATTATCATTTCCCTGCAGCTTCAGCTGATTGCATGTCTCTGCAGGTTTTCACCCAGAGACTGTAGACCTAAGGAACGCTAATTGTCATCCTAATGTCCTGGGGTCCTGGCATGACCCCCCTTTGCTTCATTCTGTACTCCTGCATTTCTCTGATTTTAGCTGGTTTTTTTCTCAACAACAGTGTCATCTTCTTGGGTGACCCATGATAAATGTAATGTGTTTAATGTGTTCTGCTTTTGTAAGGATTTCCCTTTTGAAATCCATCAGAAGCATAAATCAAGGGCATATTACACAGACTGAAAAAAAGGGGAAAACTTAATATGCTCCTCTTTTGCAGCACTGCCAGTTTGAAAAGGCACTTTGGCTTGTATGTCACTGCCGGCCAGAACAGCAGTGCTGCATTCCTGCGGAGGGAGCACATTGTGCTCCTAACACCCTTCTGTGACATTATTTCAGACTGACTCAGGGGCACAGATGTCTCCTACTAAATCATCAACACAAATGTCTCAAGCATCTGCGTCTTCCTCTGGAGACTTAGAATTTCAGTGTTCAACAGGCCTGATCCTGCTTAAAATGGTGAATACATTCCTTTGATCTGCTTAGCAAGCAGATCCCACAAGGCAGACTTGCAGTTCATTCACCCTTGTTTTGAGGGCCCTGGGATAATGACTAATACAGTCAATCAGCCCCAAGGTATTAATCCTTGTCCTCCCTAAGCTGCTGTGTATTCCTCTGGGCACTACCTTACAACTGGTATTCCCCAGACTTTTCTTATGTCTTTGTTTGACAACATTCAGCACATTCCTGGCAACTTTGCTTTCCTCCTATGACTCTTAACTTTCTACACCTTTTTCCAGGGCCACCTCTTGCTCCATTTAGGTTTAAAGTTCAAAAGCAACGTTTTGCAGCTGTTTCCTTTGTCTCTGGTACTTTTCTCATTACAATGATGTCTGGCTCCCAAAATTTTCTCAAATGTAATGCCCCTTCCTGCTCATATGTGCCAGTAGTGACACTCTGCAACCGTTCCTTAGCTGTGTGTTGTGTCCTAGCCCCAGCTTCCACTTTCCTTGGCCTATAGTATTTTCCACCTTTTTCCAGAGAAAACTCCTTATGCTCTTTTATTGATTTTTCATATATTACTTTTATATATCCACCTGCCTATATTAACGGTTTTTTGCATGCCAGTCTAACATGTACAAGCATTGGTGCCTCTTGTATTCTTTTTGCTTCCACAATTTATAGGAACATAACACCAGTTTCAACAGGAACCCCTGTGCTCTGAGGATATTTGGTAACAGAAAGTGGAAATCTCTGACATTTTTCCATCTCACTGGGATGTGACAGGCCCACCTTTCACAGGTTTTTCTTGCACTGTTTGAGCTGGTCAAGTAATGTTCATTCAAGCCAGCTAAGCATATGCACTCACAGATGAAAATGAAATCACAGGCTCTGTACAACTCCATTTAGGAGAAGGCATGGGATCCTATCTGCTGGCCAGCAGAGGTTGCTCAGAGCACGTTAGTTGAGTGTTCTGCACTCTACAATTCTTTATTTCTTAGTAAGTGAGGTCCAGGGTTTTTTAATCTTGTGTATGATTTGCTCCAACATCCTGTTTCTCCCCTCATGCTAGGTATTTCTTTGGATGCCTCATCTCTCCGGAACAATGACAGAGTGGTGAGGGAAGCAGAAGAGAGGGGATTGTCCCAGGAACCTGTCCCTGGGGTGGGAGAGATCACAGCCCTTGCTACATTTGGAAATTGCAGAGCTCTCCTTGGATTCATTTCCCATCATTGTGGACTATATATATCCATATGCATACCAATAGATGGAAAAAAAATCATACTCCTCTACAATCTAGAAGTAAAGGAAAAAATAGATCATTATTGTTTTCCATCTTTAAATACCCCTGAGGTTAGTGAGTGCTGATGAAGGCATCAGTGTGGTGTTGAGTTTGGATAGAAATGTAGACAGTTAAGAAATACTTTGGAAAGTTCCAAAGGAAGCCATGCTTCAGGTTTGGATTCAGACCCAAATGTCTTCAAATTTCATTCATAATAAGGTCTTTACGTGGGCTGCAGTAATGGTATTAATTATATTTCTTCCATACTGGCATGTCTGGATCTTCTTTAGGAGACCTGAAGTTTGCCACATGACACTGTGGACGCCTTGTCTCCTTGTGCTACCTTATGTAGGAGCTGAAGAAGCCTCCTGCTGCACTGCTGTTGTGGTTCTGGATTTGTGTGGGCTTCATTTTTTCCTGCAAGACTGTGTTTGTTCAGAGAACACTAGCTCTTAATCTGGCAGCATATCTGTATGACTTCAAATCAATTCCTGCAGGAGGAGGGAGAGACTTCTGGATCTAAGGTGGACTAATTTTATGTATTTTAACTGCAAATCTTCATTTATCTACTTGCTTTAAAATAAATAAATGTGTTGTGATGAGAGGAGGGGGAGAGTTAGGGATACAGGCAACATTTTCTCTGGACTGAGGGTGGGAAGTATTGCAGGTTTCCTCAAGCATCCTCATTTCCTTACCCACCCTTAAGTCAGAATTGATGTTTCACTTCCTTTGGGACTAGGAAAGTCCAGAGAAAAGTGACACAGTTGTAATTCTCCATGAGGTGACAAGGTTTGAGGAAACTTAAGTAGCTCAGGCTGATCCTATGCAATGGCTTTAGGAAGGGTAACTGTTCCACACTTTTAATGCTGCCGTTGGGCACAGTAAGGTCCCTCCTGAAGTGTAGTCTTCATGTGTAATGATGCCTGAATGTCAAGCAAACATGCAGCATAATTTTTTTCCCTTGGAAGTCTTGTTTGGCATTGAGAAGGGACTTGGTCCTTGCAGAATCCTTTTCTTTTTTTTTTCTTTTTAAACAGACTAGTTTAATAAAAACCAAGGCGGATTTCTCAGGTTTGCATATGTGGGGTGGTAACAGTATAAAAACATGAAAAACCTCAATACAGTTTCAGTATTACCGAGACATTAGCAACAGACTGTTTTGTCTTTGTGGTTTGGAACTGGAATTTTTCCAGTTGTTGCCGGAAGGCTACATTTAATTTGTACTGTGTTTGCATAAATAGCTTATTTGTAAAAATCACATTTTACTTGAACAATTCTAAATAATGCAATTATCATAGGGAGAAAAATGATCTATTGTTCTCTTTAAAATAAAATGGTACTGCCCTTCCAAAGTATCCAATGGACAAAAGCATAAAAAATCATAGCATACTTATAAGTTGCTTATCTCGTCCCCAGAATCAGCTCTCACATGCTCATATCCTCTGGGTTTGTAAAATTCAAAAGATTTTTTGAATTATTCTCTTAATTGTGATGTTTGCATTATAATTACTTGCTAAATAAGATTCTTTAACAATGACGTCCTTGTTGTCAAAGCAGTTGCATTTCTTTGCCTGGTATGAATAGCTGCATGTTCTGAACTGGGAAGCAGCAGTTGTTGTGGGAGCCTGACTCTGTTGGAGGAGGAATTGATTGCTTAGAGAAGATTTTTTAGAGCACTCTACAAAAATCTCTCTTACCTCCACTCACAGGCAAATGAAGATTAAGGAAAATGCAGGACCTCCACCTCTGTAATCTCAAACAGCAGTCGGCAATTTCCCCTCCAATTAGCATCTCGTTCATGGGTTGGAGGAAAAAAATGGTTGGGTTTTTTTGGCCTTTAAACCCATTTTAGCAAATTCTCACATTCTGTGGGGTTTAAGATTGGAGGTAGAATAGTAAAGAGAGATGTGATTGGAGAAGACTTTTTAATTCTACTATAGTTTCTCTTACTCTTTTTCAAGTTGTAATTAATCATGAGTTACACAGTATTTCTAAGTTCTGCTTGAAGGATTCCATGTCCCTGTAGTCAGTGTGAAACAAACACAAAAGTATAAGGACTGCTGCTAACTCCAGCCAAGAGTTGTATCATTTCTCAGGAAGAATGTTTTGTTATTTGTCAGTTATGGGTTATATATATATATATATGAACCTCTATGGCTCAGCTTTCAGCCATTAACTCTTATATTAGAACATGCTTTGTTTCTTTGACATACAACCACGTGTAGCACATCTGAACCGAGTCCAGCAAGAATTCTGAGAATATTACATATTAAGTATTGATAGAGCATATTGTTCTCTGCCACGTGTGTTTCCTTCATTATTTTTCAGTGCTTTCTCTTCTCTTCTCTTCTCTTCTCTTCTCTTCTCTTCTCTTCTCTTCTCTTCTCTTCTCTTCGTATACTTTCAGTATGTACAGGTTATTCTTTTTAAATTTCTATTGTTCTCCTTTTTCTTTTCCTGTTAACAATTATCTCTCCCCCTCCCCTTCTTTTCTCTCTTTGATCCACAGGTTTTGCAGTGCATGTTGGTCTCCCTTCATTCAGAACTTGACATTCAAAGGTACATGATGAAAATTGAATCCTCTCAGAGAGTTAGTACTGTACTTTCTTTTTTCTGCACTCTGCTGTGAATTGAGTTTGTTACCCTTTAATTGTGTGTGTTTTGCTTCACAACTAAAGTTCTCAAATAAATATGAATCTGCATGCTTTGTCTCTCTGTATTTCACAGCCATGAAGAATTATGCATACAGATTAATTGCATATGGGAGTGTGATGCATGTGCATCCTTTGACAATTTTTTAAATTCTGACTTTTCCTTTAATGGCATGATAGACATGAAGCTCTTGTATTAGATGCTCTGAAATCCACCTAAATTCAATGGGACATCCTAGATAAGTAAGTGATTCCTGAACACTGTCCCAATTCTAGCCTTATGTTTCTATTTATACATACTTGGAACTAGTTTAGGTGGTAAAAGTCTTGCTGCAAAGTGAAGGACAGCTCTGTGGTCAGAGCAGTTAATATTTTTGTATTGATCATGCAAAAAAATCTTAGTTCTGCAACTTGGAGAATTATATGCACACTGTGCACCTCTGAAGTCACCTGTATCTCACCTTTCACCCCGCTGAGCTTCTCTTCCATTTCTAGATGGCTTGTAACGCCATACAGAATGGATGTCTACAGCAGCTACGTTTTTTCCCTCAGGGAGGCAGTGAATGTGTACATGCCTTGTAGATACACACGTCAAAGATGCCTCTGCATGATTTCTGCCGCAGTCAACAGCGCAGTGATAAAAGCACCGAGATAACACGTGGTGGGAGCAAGGAGGGACGCCTCGGAGCAAGCAGAGTGGCAGTGGCTCATTTGCACCTGATTTGGGTTTCCGTTCTCGGGATTTAAGCAGGCCAATAAACATGCCGACTGCAGGGAAGGGTGGGAGAGGCAGACGCGTGGAGAGCAGTAAGGCGTCTCCTCCCTCGCCAAGGAGATGGCCTCGAGGGAGGGAAAAAGAAGCAGAAGAGCAAGGTGACAAGTTGGGAGAGAGGAGCAGCAGAAGCTTCTACAACTTCTCTCCTGTAGCAGCCCCCTAACTCTCCCAGGTGCCAGAGCAACAAGCTCTAGTAAGTGCTTCATCACATGTTTGCTTCTACGAGTAGAGGCTAAAAATAAGTGCGTGGCGTGGGTGCGCTGCCGCCGGGGGCAGCGCTGCCTCTCCCGGGCGGTGGTTCTTGCTGGGGGCTGGCAGCTGCACCCTGCCCGCAGACCTCGCTCCCACTCACCGGCCCTCATGTCCGTGGGTCTTTTTTTCGGGTGTTTTTAAACCAGCATGTTAATTCAGAGAGCCTTCTTAACTTGTAGAAACACAGAAAAACAGGTTTTTCCAGGATTGCTGCATTGTGTTCCTTTGCTTTGGGAAACAGACACCACAGAAACAGACTCTCCTCCTGTTTTCCTTAGGGACATATGTGGGAGAACAGGGATGGGTAAATAATCTTCTTGAATCAGAACTCCCTATCCCCTAGGTACATTTAGGCATCTGGTATATATTCTTTTCCACCCCCCCACCCCCCATTTAGTTTTTGCATGTGGTTTTAAGCATGTAAAGATCTTTGCCCTTTAATCAGCATAATGACAGTTTTTGTTTAAATTATCCCTTTTAATCTTCACAGTTCTCATGGCGATTTTGGGGATTGTGTAGGTAGGAGTTACCTCACCCGCTGCTGATGAAACGCAGCCATCTCCTGGATGGAACAAAGGGTCGTGCTGGGTTGTGAATACTTCACAGTGGAGTTTTTCAGGAGGGAAAAGGAAAATAGCTTCCAACTGAAACTGCCATAAGGTTTTAATTAAGACAAATGCTGATATCCAGGCTGGAATTTATGGATAACTTATTTAAACAAAGTCATAATAAACTGAAGCCGTGATGCAAGACTATGACAGAGACTGTGAAAGACGAAATTTTGCTCTGAGCAAAATTGATGGACCCATAGAAGCCTTTGTGGGAAAAACAGTGAGGTGATCAGTGACTTTTAAAATTTGACTCTCATGTATGAATAAATTCTTCACATGACAAAGGATTAGAATAAAGCAGAGAGATAAATGATTTTATTTTAAAGATTTCTTTCATTAAGTATGACTTTTGGTTTTTATTAGTGGGTGACTAATAGTTTTCTCTATTGTTTTACTTCAGTTTCTACCCTAAAATCTCAGGCAGGCATTTGTAGAAAGAGAAAACCTTGGATTTGGACAGAAACATACTGCGAAATATTTTTACACATTAATGTGGATGGCTTGGGGTTTTCTGATACTACACGTATTTCAAAGAGATGCCACAGCATGTTGCATATTTCAGTCTGGACTTGTCTTGACCAATTAAGCTACTCTTAGGCGGGCTGTTGAGTTCCTTAGGGCAGCATTTTCAAATGCAAGTTCCTGCAATTAAACATCTGAATAAGAGGTCTGGCAGCGTAAGTGCTGAGCACCTACAGCTTTTATTGCTCCTAATGAATATCTTTACTATAAACACATGGCTTTCCTGAAAAACAGGTTTCAATTTATCTAGGTGCTTACAGTTAAAAAAAAAGTTTGAAAATGTTGCTTTATGTTAGTCATTTATAACAGAGTTTCATGCAAAATTTTTTCTGCTAACTCTGGGGATCAACCAGCTGAAGAGCCAGCCATGGTGTTGCCACGGGGGAGCAGCCTGTGGATGTCCTGCTCGGTGATTCACAGCACTCAGGATTAAAAGAAATGGGTTTTGGCAGCTTGCCACAGCAGGGAGCATGCAGCTGGCCACCAACAGGAGCTAGCAAGGCTCGTGGGAAAACGAGCAGATTTTTAGGATGATTTGAATATCATTACAACCTAAAAATATGGCAGATGAACTCTGTCACATCATTAGACATATTTTTTTTCCTCTAGGTGGAAGAAACAGGGGTCAGCATCAGTGAATACAGGGTGGTGATAAAGATCCTGTCATAAGCAGAGAGGAGTTTTGCCTTCAAATAAATTCACTAAATTGAGTAAAACGTGCACTCGTTGGAGCATCCTGACCCTATCATAGTGAGGGGTAGTGCGTGAGCAGTAGTGGTGCTGATGACTGAGTTATCTTCCCCTCCTTCTCATTCACCATAGGAGGGACGAGGAATGCTTTCTTTTACCTTACTTGGAAAAGTTCTTCTGGGTCTGTTTCCTCCCTTTCTCAGAGCATGGGAAGATCTGCTCTGGGGCAGTACCTCAGGTTCACAGTACACTGAATTCATTGTTTTGCTCAATGACCGCACGGCAGGTGGCCAGGGGAGGGCTCTGTCACTTGTGCTCTGCTGGCATCACTCCTGTGTGAGTATGGCGAGCTCAGGCTTCCCTCAGGACCGCCGGCGGCAGGAGGAGGCCGGTAGTGCTGCAGACAAGGGCGAGCTCGGGCAGCATCCAGAGCAGAACATGCCTCCAAGCCAAGGAGGCTCCAGGCAAGTGGGGTACCTTGGTTCAGGGCTGGGGGTGGTGGGCAACCGTGGCTCAGGCATAGTCTTTCTCCTTATCAAAGAGGAAAGAATTCTGGCCATTCATACCATAGAAATCAATATTGTCACCAAACTGAGGTGCTTGTGAGAAAGAACTGGCTTTGTAACTTCTTGTTCTTGATTCAGCAGAAGATAGTGAAAAGTTTGAGTTCAAAATAGAGAACTGCAAGCCAGAGACGTGTGCTAGTCCATGAGCAGGCATCAGGGCAGAGTATAACTAACACCTGCAGGATCTGCATGCAGGCAAGTGGGCAGTTGTCCTCCCACTCTTTCGGCTCTGGACAACACAGATGCTGGCATGTGCCTGCTCCTGGCGTGGTACCATTTCCAGCTGATGGCATCCGAAATAAAAATGCCATAGATTTGTACATCTTGCAGTGGTGAAAAAGCACCCAGAGAGAAGTTAGCTTGTCATGAGAGATGGTTTGATGTTGCATTCAGCTGCTGAGTCATCTCCCCATCCTCAACTCCCCCAGTGAGACAGAGTATTCAAATACATCAATTGCACAGATGTAACATGAACTTTAGTTTATACAGACATGTATAAGCATTTAACTCTTCTGAGAAAGTGCTGTGGAAAAATATGAAAAATGCTTAAAAACAAGATAGGGGTAGTGTTCACTTTCTCTTCAACAATAATGCATCACTAATAGCATGTCCAGACAAGTAAAACCCTGTTGTGTTAATATGGAAACCCAAAGACTTTATCTGTGGAAAAAACAGATCCATCCTTCAGACAGTGATAGTCTGGATCTGACACAAATGTGATGAAGAAGTATTATTGTTGCAGTAGTAAGAATTCACGTGCTGTGGTAATACTTTAGAGTTAATAAACTCATCATACATGAAACATAGCCTGTTTATATGCATATTTGCAGTCTGTCACCTGTCCTGTATCCATCTTTGGCACAAGTCACAGGACAAATGGTTTACTTGAAGGTCAAGAAGAGTAGGCTTCCATTTTTCTACTATTTTTTCCTCTCTATTTGAAATGTCAAAAAGACTCTTAAATGTGGGAGGAGGGAGGAGGTTGCCTATGCTGTGTTCTTTAGAGTACATGATTGGAAAAATATATTTTACTAGCTCTGTATTATTTTTTGATGTCTTTGTTTACCATTTGTACCCTGCCAGGAGTGCTAGCAACTTCCAAGATATATAAAATTCTTCTCCTGAATAGATAAGTTTCTGTCAAGATAAGGGCTAAGGAAGATCCTGGAGACAAGAAATAAAAAGTGTGAATTGATCAAGAGATGAAATTAAATCTTTCTTCAGGTTATGCAGGTTTTTTTTCTTAGTTCTGTTTTGTCTATGGAAATGTGTGAAGCAAATTTGCAGGAGAAAGGATAAGAGGGGAAAAAAAGGTTTCTGTTATATAGATTAGTATGAAAAATAACTGGAAATGAGCATAGAACACTATGAAGAGCAGAAACATAAAACCAGCTAGAACAAAAGCTTGAGAGAATTAGTGTGGACAAATGTGAGCAGAGGACCAGAGGCAGAGGCATGCAGAGAACTGGATGAAAATCTCTGGTGCTCCACGACTGCCCATTACATTGGCATCCCTGCAGTATTTCACTTTTCCTTATTCAGGTACTTTAAGACTTCATTCCTAATTATTTGTAAAAGAATAATCACAAAGCACTGTGTAATTACATCTAAGTCTGCACCAGAATCGTGGATCCTTATTTTGGCCTTTCCTTTCTGATGATCTTTTAACCCAGAACTAGCACAGACATCTTTTATCAGGGAAGTCCTTAAGGAGGGTCAGCTCTACTCAGCTGGCTGAAAGATGAACCCTATTGCACAAAGAACTATGCAGGGGAGTGTCTCCTAACATATAGCCTGGGGGGAAAGACTGTGGCTGACTGAGGAAATGTAACCTAACTGGTCTCTGTGGAGGGGGGAGAGAGACCTGCTGCCTAGTTCTGAACCTCCTTCTGTTTTCTGGCATTTATCCCCGAGGTGGCTTGGAGAGTCCTTGGGTTTGTCTGTCTCTGTGGAGTATCTGTTTACACATTTAAATTTTGCATAATGCTGTTCCTTAGTGGGCATGTCTTGAGTTTTCTTCTCTGTTAGATATTATGGGTTTTGTTGCTACAGCACCATTCTGACTCACAAGGCAGCAGTCTAGACTGTGACTCTAGTTGGGTACTTTTGGGTCCTGAAACACGGACAGTTGGGGTCAACATTTATTTTGTGAATGCTTGTACTGTGTGCTAGTTCCTGAAAAGTCCTTAAAATGACAGTTCCTGAAGTATTATTTTAAGTGTTTTAATATTAGTGAACATTCAGTGGAAAAAAATATATATGACATTACTTATTAAGTATTTATTTGCCATTTGTCTTATTTATCTTATTTGATATTAGAATCAACATCCTGGATAATTATGACAAGGGTCAGATAATGCTGGAAGTTTCTGCACTGCTTTCTTCAACAGTCTTTACAAGTCTTTGTATCTACAGCTCCATAAATGTTGCTGGTTCCCTTCCCACTGCATGGGTTGGTTTTCCTAAGAAATGATACCTAGCAATCCACTTGATTATTAAGTAGCATCAAACCTACTGCTCATTGCCAATAATAAAAATGCTTTCCTATCAAATATGCACTCAAATCTCTCAGTTAGTTGAATACCCACTGTTATTGTTGAGTTTGAGAATTTTTTTTAGAATCTGTTTAAAATTCAGAATCCTGAAATGTAACGTTTACAGGAGTTGAGCATGACAAGTAACTTGAAGCCTTTCATAAACTGTATGTGTATGTTTGGGGGATCTCATTTATAGCTTGCGTTGGCTTTATGTTTGTGTCACTCCACTTACTACAGTGGAGCTCCTGTGGATTTGAGCTGGTGGATTAAGATGAAGACTGGGCTTTGTGTCTGAGCAGAATCCATGATGTGCCTCTGGCTTGCTTCAGAAGGTGCAGTATTGATGGTGAAGAATGAGAGCTGCCAAAAAAAGGTCTTTTTTAGTGTAGTGGGTTGACCCTGGCTGAACACCAGCTGCCCACCAAGCCACTCTATAACCCCTCCTCTGCTAGAGTGCAGGGGAGAAAACAAGATGGAAAAACGTCATGGGTTCAGATAAATGCAGTTTAATAAAGAGAAAGCAAAGGCCACATGCAGAAGCAAAAGTAAGCAAAGTATTCTCTATTCACCATCAGCAGGTGATGTCCAGCCACTTCCCAGGAAGTAAGGTTTCAGGCTACTGCACGCGTAGCAGTTGCTCCATAGGACAAACGTAGTAACAAATGGTCCCTTTCCTTCTCCTTTTTCTTATTTCCTATTTTCTTATTTCCTCCTCCTATTTCTTATTTTCCTGTCCTTTCTTATTCCAAAGATATGGAATATTCCTTTGGTCATTTTGGGTCAGCCCTTCTGACTATGTCCTCTTCCAAGATTTTGCCCACCCACAGCCTCCTGGGTGAGTGGGGGGAGCGTTGGAGAGAGCCTTTACGCTGTGCATGCCCTGCTCAACAGTAGCAGAAATAATGGTGTGGTACCAACACCTTCCTAGCCACCAATACAAAGTACAGCACTATGAGGGTTGCTATGGAGAAAATTATCTCAGCTGGACCCAATAGATTTAGCTACAGTAATGATATCATGTCATCTGTGGGGATGTGGGATGCTGTATCCTAGGTCCTACAGCATTTTCCCCAGGGACAGCCAAAGAAACACAGCATGTTGGCTCCATCTGTGCATTGACAGGACACGCTGGGCAACTGCTCAGCTAAATCTGTGTCTGTTGATTTTGGTAATGAAGTGTCCCCGTACTGCTCAAATACACATCTGTTCATAGATATCAATGCACAGCATACATGCAACTGCAAGTCTCAAATGACATTTGGGGATTATTTTATTATAAATTAAAGAGAAAAAAAATAAGCAAAAGCGAAGCAATATAAGCTTGATCCATATTTTTGTATTATCAGTATATGGTTTTTTAAAGAAACAAAAGCAATCTCCTTCCCAGCAAACTCTGAAACTAAGGACCTTTTGCAGGTTGATTTTGTTGCCTTTTTTTTTTTTTTTTTTTTAAATCCTGTTTTAGTTTTAGTCATGGTTTTCTAGAAAGGGAGAACTATATGCCTTGTAGCTCCCTCTTAAGGGATATATACAGATAAGTTCTTAATCAGTACAAGGAACTACAGAGCTGTAATGTCTTGGCTTGGTAATGCTTCCATAATACGCCTGTGTAAACAAAATACTTCAGCAGTGATGGTTCATGAGCCATTTTGGAAAGTTGAATGAAGAAGTACTGACTTACAGATTCTTTTCTGCTTTTGCAGGTCACTTGTCACCTCTGTAACTTTTCCCTCACAAGTCCCTGTACTTACAACCTGCAGGCTAGTGCTGACCATGTCAGAGGCACTTCAAAGCATACTTTAGAACAAATGTTATTAGCTTTAAGTCCTGCATAAAATTCAATGCTCTTGAGCAATTTCATTGCAGGACATTGGATAGTACCTACTATTTTAGTAGTAGCATTTTAAAAGTGAGTCGTTCTGGAGGATTTAGTTTCTTGTAAGGTACATCTAATCATTGTCGTTTGTGAGCAACTGCACAATTTGGCAACAATAGCCCTCTACAGCCAGCTAATGAAAAGGTAATAAAAGTTGAAGTTCTTCATACATTCAGAGTCACATAAGGAATATTATGTGATGCATGCCATTGCTGAAATGAGCTCTCTTCATTTCACTTGAAAAACCACTGAAAGAAACAGATGTCAGCAAGATTAGTTCGCTTAGCTTTCCAGAAAGAGGCACAATCTTTTTTGGATCTTGACAGCATCTTCAAACCTAGAGTTGAAGTTGATGTTGATACGGGGGATTTTTAATGTAATAGCATCTGATCTTAAATGATAGGGGAGAGAAAACCATATAAGTTTAATGGCATCTTGTGCCTGGTGCTGATTGTAGATGTCTGTAAAGTACATATTTACATACTGGGTTTGGAACCAAGTAAGCTTGCTTTGCTTTGAATTTCTGCTTTGTATGTTCCCATTTGTTGTGATATGGTTTGATTGAGGGAGACCAGGAAATTATTCTTCCAGAGTTATAGTATGTGTGGTTGTGAGGGGGTTTCACTATACAGTATTGAGTATGCTTCTTAAAGCAACCCCTTTTTGTAGAAAGGGCTTATAATGTCATTTATGGTTTGCAAAAAATGTTCAGGACATTTTATTTCCTATTGAGTGTGTTTTTATTAGGCAGATCCTACAGCGAAGAGTTGGTAGAAGTGCATAAATGAAACCATCTCTCCCTTGCTGGAAGAGTTGGGTTTTTTCCCAGCAACTGTGTTTAGCAATTTACTAGTATGATTTCCCAGTAAAAGTCACAATTTGGTCAGTTAATGAAGACAGTTCTGATTTATGCTGGTGCAACAAAAAATAAAGTAATTTTTTGTGATTTCAACTAGAAATGTTGGATGGCTATTTTGGCTTTGCCACATGACCTGGACCTTGCATAGATGGCACAGCAGAAGACACTGAAATTGATAGCTTTACAACTTAGTATTGCTTTTCAGAGGATTTTTCTTAGCAGACCTGTTAACATCAGAGAGTGCGTGTGTGTATGTGTGGACAAGGAGGATGGCATTACTGTACATCTCCTCAGCACATGTCTTATCCTCAGGGCCTTGTTAGCAGCAAAATTTACAATGTGGATTTACAACCATAAAAACTGCAGCAGAATATCCAAGGACACTGTTTTCCTAAATAATCTACACAGAAGTGACCTTCAGCAAAACAGTATTTGAAGAAGTTTGGTCTCCTTCCTTCTTCTCTTTGATTTTTTTTCCTCCTACGCTCTGGCTTCAGTAGACTAATAAGGAAATACTCTGTTTTGCAGACGAGAAGCCCGAAGCCGTCCCAGAGCCCACAGCACAATTTGGGTGACCACACAGAACACCTCTCTGAAGCATCTGCTGATTCCTTAGAGGCTATGTCTGAGGGTGATTCTCCAACCCCCTTTTCGAGGGGCAGCCGCACGCGGGCAAGTCTTCCTGTTGTGCGGTCAGCAAACCAAACAAAGGAAAGATCACTGGGTAAGAGCCTGCTTCAGTCCTTCTCCATTCTGTGCTTAGTCTGTGTTTTCCATTTGTGGATTTAAAACAGTCTTTAAATCGTTTGGGATTAAAAAAGTAAAGACTTTGGTAGCACATTATTTCTCACATCAGGTTGTTCTTTGAAAATGAACTCGGTACGGGACAGGAAGTTACCTGGGGGAATGGTGAAATTATTTTCAAAAGATCTGAAAGTGTGATGGGAGCATAGTAGACATGCAAGGAGAGAGATGCAGGCCTTGACACGAAATGCTGAGTAATGGTTAAAACCCACTATTGCAAACACTTGTTGCCAAGCCTGCACGATATGTGGCAATGAACTTAACACAAGATTGTACCCTCATTTTCTGACAGGAGGCACAGGCTTTTTCACTTTGTCATCTCTTCAAAGCCAGACTTAGTTGAAAGGAATCTAGAGATATTATTGCCTTAGTAATCCATTTTACTGAAAAGGTTTGTATGTGCATGGTGGTAGCTTTCCAGGCATAGGATTTGAATGGATATGCTGATGGAGATGCCCTTTACTTTGGGGCAGTGCCCTTCTGTCTGCACAGTGACAAGAGTGATGCGTCAGCACAGGTGGACAGCTCTGGTTCCTGCGTTCTTCCCATATCTCAGAGTTGAATTCAGCCCAGCTGTGAACCAGAGCTTCTTTTATGATGGCAAATTTTGTCTCAGAGACTCTGTGCTCAGCTGATGGATGGTAGGAGTAAAGGCTGTTCTCTTGAGGGAAGACACCAGAGGGCAGTTAAAGCATTGTGGGAAGGTGCGTAGCTCATGTGAGGATTGCTGAGGAAGGCAGGTTTTGCTCACAGGTAATAAACTGAAATGCTGCTTTCCTGTAGGCTCATCTCCCAATATAGAGAGTGACATAAATCGAAGACTGGACTGTAAATCATACCATGCTTGTAAGTTTGTCACGGTAGTTTACTCGTCCCTCAATAATCTAAGACAGTTTCTGTCAAGAGTATTATGATATCTGACAGACACAACAAACATGAAGAAAACAGGGCTGGAAGGGGTCCCTGCCTCTCCCAGAGCTGGCAAGTGAAGAGCAGTGGGGCTGGGAATAAGGGGCTGATCCCTGTCCATCTCAGCTCACAAAGTGGCTGCCCTCCCACAGCCTGCTGGGCCACCAATATGTTGGGCTTTTGGGGGAGAAATTTGTAAGACTTCAACCTAGACAAGACTTTTGGCTTTGAGGTGTTTTTAAGAGCATATGTATGTTTACTATACATACAGAGGATTTATCTCTGCCTGTAAGTCACTGCTGGCTAGGGCATCCTCAGGTATGGCTTACTTCACCCCTGGGTTTTCCGGAAAACTTGGATTTGCTTCAGTGTGATGTTAAGTGCTTGAGCCTTTGCAGCTCACAGTCCAGCCCCACTGTGTGGGCTGAGGACCCCAGAGCTGGATGCAGCACTGCTGTTGGGGTCTCAGCAGAGCAGGGGCAGAATCCCCCCCTTGACCAGCTGCCCACACTGCTTTTGGTGCAGCCCAGGACACGTTTGGCTCTCTGGGCTGGCAGTGCCATGGCTGGGTCATGTCCAGCCTCTCATCCATCAGCACCCCCAAGCCCTTCTGGGCAGAGCTGCTCTCGATCTCTTCATCCACCAGCCTGTGTCGATACTGGGGGCTGCCCTGACTCAGGGCACCTTGCACTTGGTCTTGTTAAACCACATGAGATTCCCATGTGCCCACTTCTTGAGCTTGTCCAGGTCCCTCTGGATGGCATCCCACTCCTCAGGCATGTCAACAGCACCACACAGCTTGGTGTCATCTGCAGATTTGCTGAGGGTGCATTCAGTCCCTTCATCTGTGTAATTGGTGAAGATATTAAATAACACTGGTCCCAGTACAGACCCCGAGGGACACCGCTTTTCCCTGATGTCCATTGGGTCTCTGAGTCATTGACTACTACCTTCTGGATGCAACCATCCAGCCACTTAATTATCCATCTAACAGTCCACTCATCAAATCCATCTCTCCAATTTAGAGAGAAGGATGTTGTGGGGACCATGTCAAAGGCTTTACAGAAGTCCATATAAAGGGCATCTGTAGCCCTTCCCTTGTCCACTGCTGTAGAAGCCCATCGTAGAAGGCCACTGGGTTGGTTGGACGGGACTTGCCCTTGGTGAAGCTGTGCTGGCTGTCCTGAATCAACTTCCCTGTCCTCCATGTGCCACACACACTTGTGTATGTATGATCCTTCCCCCAAGTGTTCTCAGCCTCAAGGTATCTTCAGCTTAGGGATTTCCTGGTTATGGTTTCTGCTTGTATCATAACCACCAAGAGATGTCTCCTCCAGGTATTTGTTCAGTCCCTCTTTGATCCCATGTAAATTTTTCACATCCGCAACAGTGCCATCTGTGACTTTGGCAGCAAGTTTCTGTTGGTTTACTGCCTGGCCATTGCTTTCCTGTTGCTTTGTTTTGTATTTGTTTATCAGCTCTAAGTTATGTCCCCTAGTTCTTGTGTTGGAAGTGACAGCAAACATCAGCTTGCTATCTGCTTCCCCCAGGCCACACCTGATTTCTTTGGCCTGTCATTTCCCTCAGGTCATCTCTTCTCCAGGCTGAGAAGTGCTGCTATAACCACTTGTTCCTCATCCAGAAACCATCCTGGACATTTGATTATCATTGTTGCCCTGAACGTTTTGCAGTTCAATAGTATCTTTTGCTAAGATGAGAGGACCCTAAGTTCACTGTTAAGTAGTTCATTCTTAAACCCTCTTTTAGCATGTCTTGCATGTACAAGAACGTGTTGTCCGGGCCCTAATGGAGGACAGCCACATGAAGATATACTATTTTATTTATATTTTATTTTATTTATACTATTTTATTTAATGGCCAGGATTTCAGACCCTGCAAGACACCGTGTCTTTCATGTACCAGAGACAAGGCCCCAGCTTATCCCATCATGAACAGAAGAAAGAAAAAAATTAAAAAAAAAACAGGAAAGCAATGTAATATGAAGCATTTCAGTTGAGAGTTTTTAGATTTGAAATGAACAAAATAAGCCTTTTATCTCTGTATTGCAGGAGGGGTCACAGATATCTGTGTGGCTTTAGGGATCATAATACTAGCCATATAGGAGGTAATATATTGTCATCACCCCACAATCTGTCTTTTTCAAGTTGCTCCAGGAACTAATTAATAACAAATGCTTTGTTTTAAAAGGTAGTCTAAAAATTATTCCAAAATAGTTCAGTTTTATATTATTATTATTGTTATTATTATGTGCATTTCTTTTATAATAATGTCCTTTTCAATTTCTTCTGCCACTGTGTTCTGACAACACCGTCAGCAATGTTCTGAAATTTTACTTTTGAGATGCTTTGCACGCTGTGGTCCTGTTTAGTTCCAGCTGTAAAAGGGGATTGTTTATTTTTAAAAAACAGGAAACTGTTTATAACTTCAGTTTTAAAAGTGTCATGAAAGTACATCTATTCACATGATTTTAAATAATCTGTGTAAAATCACCTGCCTTTCCATATCTATTAACTTTTTAATTTAATATAATTTAAGTACAAATTATGTTTTGATCCTCAACCAACATAATTTCAGTGAGGAAAATAATGAACTTTTGTAAATTTTTATTAATTTTATATTGTATATCTCAATGCCATTTTAAAAAACGGGTATTTTCTTTCTGAAATTATAATTGTTCTGTAGGTTCCTATTTTACTAGCTATATATGAGTCAGTTTGTTTTCAAATTGTGGTCTGAATTAACATGGAGCCTGAGAAAGAATAACAGAAATGCATTTTGGCTACCTCACTATCATGGGTTTGTCAGTCAAGACTAATCTAATAGGACATGGTATTCAAGTGGAGTTGACCTAGAAAACAGTATTCCAGTTGTGGGCCCATTTAAAATTTCAGCCACAGCTTTTGAAAAGAAGGTATTTCTTGGTTAAGAGGTCCACCAGAAATCAACACTTGCTTCATCATTGTGCAGCCTGGAGACAAAGCAAGATATTAAAATAAATGAATTCACTGTGCAAGAGAAAATTAAATGTATTTTAAAATATCTATTTGAAAGCTGGGAGCTTTTCCAGTGCGATAACTGTGGGAAAAAAATTATCTAGCAAAACTGTCAGTGAGAATCAGCTGAAACCTGGAAAGTGCTCAAAAGCTTTCAGCAAACTTCACTTGCAATTTGCCTGGAGGAAGCAGAACCTGACAAGCATCCAGCAAGGTTACGCCAGCAGCCGCCTGTGCCCGCGCTGCAGCTCGCTGCTGTCCCTGCTCTGGTACCTCCTCATGAAATGAGGGCTGACAAATACGTTCACTTGTAGTCTCTCGTGTGGTACATCTGTCCAAACAATGGGCAGCATCCTTTGTCAGGGCAGGCACTGGCATCCTCTGTGGGGACAGAGTGGCCAGGGCAGCTGATGCGATGGGTCACAGCCCTGAAGGGCGGGGTGTGATCCCGACCTCCCAGTGCAGCAGCAGCTGTTGGTGCTCCTGCAGGATCCGGCTGTACAGTAAGGGTTGGATGAAGGAAGAATATGGTGCAGGGCGGGGTTTCCATAAATGCACGAAGATTTGGGTTTGAGAAGTGACTGAGGATGATGAAGCTTTATGGCTCAAGGGTTGCAATCATCCTTCCTGGGTGCCCCAGCCAGGGTGCCTGGCCACTCCAGTCTAGATGAATGAAAGAGTGACTGGGCTCCCTGCTGGTAAACCTGTGCCTAAAGTTAGGTGGTGTGGAAAGGCCTCTGCAGAAATGTCTGAGCCTGCCAACATTTGCATTTTATTTGCATTTGGAGGGATTACATAAAGGAGTAAAATTATACAAATACTTAAGGATTGGCATGGGGGAGGGTCTTAAGCAATCATGGAGTATTCTGATTATTATTTATTAGCCTCCAAACCCAAGTTTTGGCAGGCACATACTTTAGTGTCTGATTAATCAGTTTGCTGCCACCTTATATGGAAATGCCATTACTGACTATAATCATAACACCTCAATCTTTTGTAGCATTTCTTGCAGATGTTTCTCAAAGCCTGTTAAAAAAGAAAGTCAGGGTCACAGTGACAATTTCACACATAGCAAAACCTTTACAGAGAGACAGATCATTGCTTTTCAGCTGGAGGTAGAAATAACTCTCTATTCATGTGTATGCAAGATACTGTAAGACACACTGTGAAAAATATACATGGTAAAGGTAGACATATATTATATTGGAGCTAATTGATTGTTACTTACTATTTATGAGCTAGAAATTAAAATAGGCATGTAAATGCAGACAGAAGATGTGTGAACGGCCATAGACTCTATACGAGAAGCCTGTGATTTGCTAGCAGTGGCACTGCCCTCTCTGATTCCTTAGGGCATGATTTAAGCCTAATGAAGTCAGCAAGAACTTCAGTTTATTTCATGGGAGAGGAACTCCCTGAGAAGTGCATTTCAAGTTAAGGCTGAGTATAACTTTAATGTATTCAGTCATCTTAAAGAATTTTCCCTGTCTTGCCTTTTATAGTGTATGCAAAGCAGCCAACATGCAAAAAGGTCATGTAAATATTTGCTATCATGGTCAGATAGCTTAACAGGGACTGACAGATCTATAGGAAAAACAGCCTGAAACAACTAGTTCCAATTAATGAATTGAAACATAGACCCTAGGAAATTATAATACTCCAGTGTAGCTCAAGTTTTCCTTCCAGCTTTCCTAGACTTTATTTTCTTTCCCATTTCTTCAAATTATAATAGCTAAAGGCTTTGGACTTGGAAAGAAACAAACACACACCTCTTACCTGAAATGTTTTGTAACAAAAGAGCAAAAGAAGGTAAACAATGATATTGACGTATCAAGAGTTTTTTGTTTCATTTATTGTCTTTACAGGATATGTGAAAGGCAGGTATATGAAAGAGTGAAATATGTGACTTCCCAGGCTAGCACTTGTGCCCACAATTACTATTTACTTAAGAGTTTCTTTCTCCTATAATAAAATGTCCTGTGTGTACCTGAAAAAAATGCTTCCAAGGAGCAAGATCCTATTTAGTACATGCTGTCTGAACAGAGGCACATTCTGTCTGCCACCAGAAAGCTGATATGCAGGGTATTTTAGATGCTGTGTCACACTGGAGCTGAATTTTGTTGCAACAGGTTGTATCAGCATGGATCTAATGGGTTCGTTGCAGTGGTGCTGGAGTAGAAGATGTACAGTGTGCTAAACAAACCCAGTCAGTCTGTGTCTGTCACTTCTGTATCTGTTAAATGACTTTTGAATGCAACCTTTATTATTTATTTGCACTGCAGTAATGCTAAAGGACCTTGAGTAAAAATGGTGCCTCACTGTGTTGGGTAATACATAGTGACAAAATACTCCTATTTCAGAACCTTGCAACACGAATAAATCAGAATGAAAAGTGGTGAAGATAGTAGGAAAGGTAATGAGTGTACAACCTGGATGAACTGAATGAAGCTGTGTCAGGGTGGCAGTGTCTTTTCTCTTTACCCCAAATCATACCCTCACAGAAGGTGTAATGTCTTTATCCAGTTCTACTATCACTTCATATTCTGATTTAGCAGCAGCAATTTGAGCCTTCAGCATTTGGTGTCTGCTGGAAGATGGATTTGGCAGATAGAGTAGCTTGTATGGGCCTCCTTCCTTCAGAGGAAATGTAGGAGGCCAGATGGAGCTGTCCCATGGGTCGTATCTAGCACAGGAGCTATCACTTGGATAAATCTGACCTAATTTTTGAGTTAGATAAAATTTTTAAGTCTACCTCTAATACAGTAAGTCACACAAACACCAGAGCCTTCCATCTGACATGGGCATGCAAAGGAAAAAGGTGTATTGCAATTCCATGCATTGTAAGAAGTGTAAGACTTTGGCCAAGCAGAGAAGCAGAGCCTGTCCCTCAGCTCATTGTATTTAGGATTTGCTGCCAGGGCTGACAGCAAGTCCCTGAATGAGGACAGCTCTTGGATTTAATCATTGCTCCCCATACTGTTCATATATTTAGGTAGTGATTCTAATGCATAGTTACTATGCTGGGCCTAAGTTCAGGTTTCTGTTCCCAGAGGGAAATAATGTCATCTCTGTGGTATTGTATAAGACTGTCTCTTGTATTTGTTCTTGTTCTCTATCTCTTTTCTTCATTTCTGGCTACAGAGTACCCAATTCAAACAGGATAAGAGGATAATCACTGCATCAGAAGCTTGTTGATAGCCCGCTGATTTGGGTGCTCTCTTGGGACAATAGGGGCAATGGTCTGAGCAACTCTAAAGATGGGAGCCCTTCTGGATAATTTTTCGACTACTCAGCTGTTTCATAGGAGACAGGTGCTTGTACCATTGCTTTGCCCAATTACCTTCTGTGATGAATAGACCATCTGTGGGTATGAGGGCAGAGCGGTGGATGTTGTTTATCTTGGCTTTAACAAGGCCTTTCACATCTCTCATAGCCTCCTTGTAGCCACGTGGGGGAGGTTGGAGTGGCCTGCAGGGTGTGTAACTGGAAGCTGGGTTTAGATGTCTTCCTCAGGGCTGGACTCTGGGGCCAGTGATTTTTTAACATCAGAAATGGTTGTTGGGATGGAATGGACCACCAGTAGGGTCAAGTCTGACACTGAGTTTGAGAGAGCATTTAATGTGCTGAATGGTCGGATGGCCACTTCGCCGGGACCCAATGAGCCAGAGAAATGGACTGGCAGGAACTTCATGAAACTGTAGAGAGGCAAATGCAGCCTTTCATCAAGGACAGAACAGCCCTGCAAGAACACTGGCAAGGACAGGTTGGCCTGGTAGCAGCTTTGCAGAAAGGACTTAGGGTTTGACCACAAGGTGACTGTGTGCTAGCAGCATGTCCTTGCAGCAAGGGAAAACTGCATAGCTGGCTATAGGAAAAATATAGCCAGCAGGTCAAGGGAAGGGATTATCCCCCCTTTCCACCATTTGTAAGGTTGCACTGTGTCCTGTTTTGGTTCCCCAACATATGAAAGATAATGACAAACTGGAGTGAGTCTAGGAGATGGCCTCTTGGCATTCTTCTTAGTCATGCACACTAAGGTCTTGGGTCCAAGATCCTGCCTAAAGTGTGAGGACTTCACACAAAGTCAAGCTGTTTGTTAGAGCCCACGGAGGTGAATTTTTGGTGTGGTGCCGTAACCAGCTGTGCTCTTAAATGCTGATGGCTCAACCCCTACATTTGCTACTGACAGTAGTGAACTTTTTAGAAATGAAATAACTTCAGAAGTATTGAAGAGAATTCCTGCTGTAAATACAGAACATGTGGTAAATGGAGCAAAACTACAAAGGCATGCATGGCCTACATGACTTTAATGCTTCATGGCTATGGATTATTAAAATGGTCACATTCTGCTCTTGAACACATCAATTGTACCTCGTTTAGTACTAAAAAACAGGGTTTATAAAAATAGCCATTACTCAAATAATGAGTTTGATACAGCTGATTTATACAGAAAGGAAATACAGTTGGGTAGCATCTCTCTTTCTTCATGTTTATTGAAGAGGAAGAACAAGTATTCCAAGAAATTCAATTGATATTTTCTTGTCTTTTTTGCTTTTACCCATTTAAAAGTTACTAACAATAATGCCCCTATGTAAAGTACTTGACTACAGTGGCCTTAAATGCTTCAGGTATCTGCGTAGCCTTTGGCAGACACATCCTTGGAAGCTGCACTAGTCAGCTTGGCACCTTTGGCTGGGAGCCAGCCATGGCTTACTGGCTTCTTCAGAGGTCAGGGGCTCAGCTTCTGGTGGACTGAAGCAGAGCCTGCATGGGCATGTCCCGTGCCTGTGTCTGTGGAGTTCTCTGATTTTACTGTGCTAAACTGGTGAATGTGAACTGGAGTAAATGCAGCATGGCAGAGCCTGTGTGCCCTCTGAAAAATAGCTCTGGTACACATGAAACTTCTCGTTCATCTCACTGAATTGTTCCGTTGTAATTTTTAAAGGATTTTTTCATTAAGTATCATAGGGGTTTTGTGTTCTTCCAAGTTTGCTGGCATTGTTTTGTCAGTTCAGGGTATGAAAAAGTCAGCTTGATGGTCAGTTGGGCTATTCTGCACAGCAGAATGCAATTATTGTCCAAAAGTCATCCTGCTAGAACATTGATTTCCACCTGGGGAGCCCAGCTAAACTGAAATGTTCTCTTAGAATCTCCAGATTTACAGTTTTTGTTTACAGTAGATGGACTTGCTGGTATAGCTATATAGACAAAGTTGCCTTTTGGCTATAGGCTTTTTCACAGGTTTTATCAGGAATCAGATGGGGAAAATACTGGGTTTTCTTTAGGTAAAAAAAGTTGTCCATTTTCTTTTTAGTTTTTACTTACTCTTCTTAGCCAGCTAAATGCATGTGTCTGTAGAAAAGTGCTTGTATTTTAGTGGCAGTTAAAAACCTTTATTTTTCATAACACTTCGGTAGGAAATTTATGTGACTACTGAGTTTTCCATCTGTCTTTTTCATTAAGTAACAAATTATTGCAAGTCACTGTAAATAGCAGAGAAGAATGAAATAGCAATAAAAAGTAGTACTGGACTAAATTAAACAGTTCCTGGGATTTTTTTAAATAGTTATCAAACAACTTAATACCTTGAACAAATCTCTTCAGAGTATTCTGCAGAAAAAATAAATAAAATAAGTAATTGCTTTTATTCATTAAAATATCTACTTTTTTATTCTCTTAGTACTTGAAGACAACTAAGTATATTTATAGAAATTTTCTGAATGTGGAGGACAGATTTTCAGGAGGGAGTACTAACAGAAGTTATTATGAGAGCTCCAGGCTAGAAATACCACAAGGATCATAGCAATGACCTCAGACTAGCTGAAACTGTGTGTGGTGAAATAGGAGAGTTAAGTCTTGAGGGTATGGAAAGTAAGAACTTCATATTGAGGAATTTCTTCCATGCTGCAAGAGTTGTTACTGTAATAAACTTGTGTCTGCATAACTTTGGCGGAATTTGGTGATATGTGTTTGCTCTGTTTATTAGATAGTTGGGGGGGAAGGAGGGATGGGGAGCAGAGAAAAATACGGGCCTATGTCATCCTTACAGTCTTATATATGACAATTTTGTCAAATAAAAAGCAAAGAAAAATTGAAAATATCTTGAAATTTTAGTAAAAAAAAAAAATTAAAATTGTAAACTGCTCATTTGAGGAAAGGGCTGGCAGTGTTTATTGTGACCCCCTGTGGATTGTCCTGAAATGTGACAACAAAACCAGTTATCATTGAGACTTTAAAGGCTATCCTTAGTTTTTAAAACTCATGCAAGTCTCAAGTAATGATTTGACATAAATATAAGTAAGAAACAAGGATGCTTTTTCTCACTTTTGCTTGTTACTATTGCTGCTGATTTCAGCACAAGGGAAGGTCTAGACAGAGACAGTGACTCAATGGATTTATGGTGGAAGATCAAGCTAAACCAGCTTGAAAAGACAAAGATTGCCCATCTTCTCAAAAAGATATGGTTAACTGATAGTTAGGGGTAAAGAGTGAAACTAATCTAATGGCATTTTCCCTATTTTAGTTATACCTTGCTTTGCACCTTGGATTTCAAGAAGGTCCAGAGCTCCCAATGCATCCAGTTTTTGATTGCTATAGTCTAACCAGCTTTACTATTACTAGAAATTTTCAAGCTGTGCACAGAATTTCCAGAGGATACATACAATAGCTATGCTGGAAGAGAGTAGGAGTGCCTTGTTCATGCCAGTGGTTTTTGGTTCTGTGGGAAGATTTCAATGCTCCAGCGCCCAAGCATCCTACACCAGCCAAATACAGATTTTATCATCAGTTAATACCTCTCTTCAGCTGGATTAAGATATTGCCAAATGCCAGTAAGATATTTCAGTATAGAAATTTGCAAGACATCTTGCCTACACAAGGGAGTCCTGCAGCTTCACAGAAAAGAAACTCATTAACTAAAATGTAAGCTTTAACTGTATTTTATTTCGTAAAACTGAGGAGCTATTTAACTCTTCTGCCTCAGTTTTCTCTTCTTCATTATAAGAGAATTATGTGAGAAATTTTATTTTTCCCTTTAAAACCCGTCATTTGAGAGAATTAACAGGTACTTGTGAAGGTCAGAGAAGAGGACACGATCTTGTTTGTTTACTTATTCTTGATTTATCAGGTATTTAAATTTCCTTTCTTAAATAATGAATTTCTGAAGATAATTTTTGTTCTTTAAACAAAAGCAAGTTGTGATTAGAGTTCTCCTAAGTATGCAAGCTGTCGTGCCCCGAGATCATTGTTAGCAGTATAACCATGATAACGTGGTGCTTGGTCAGGGTTAGGTCAGCACCGTGTATGCGATGGAGGTGCTGAGAGATGTGAGCTGGGTGCTTTCCTGACACCTGCATGACATTAGCTCTTTCCTTAAGCAGTAAACCTTTACCAGCTGTAACTCAGGGGTTACAGTCTTACCAGTTTAGGTGCTGTGCCAATGCTATTGTGGTTATGCAGCTCCTTGTTCTAAAAGCCAGCCTAGACCCCGCGAGCTCAGGTGAGATTCACCATCACACTGTGAGGGCATGTCCTCAGCTCTGAAGTGGGTTTTGCAGCCCAGCAGCACTATCTGAGCTGAATGCCTTCTGTGAACGTGGTGTGTGTGCTTGAGCTCAGAGCTGTGCTGGACTAAAGGCACAGGATGGCTGCCCTGGGCATCCCAACCCAGTGCTGATGGGCTCAGCCACCCAAGTCAGGGTAACTGTGCATCTTTCATTGCACTGTGTGGTGTTTCATGTAGATCATCACTGAGAAAAATGATTAAATATTTTGCACATCCTGCCACTGACCCTTGGTAAAGAGGCAGCAGAAAATACGTGTTTTGAAAGAGCTCTGTATGTAGGGAAGGAAAGGGCAGTCATGTGGTGTGTTCACAGGATCATCATCAGATCTGGGTTTGATGCTTGTAAACCTTTCTTTGAACATGTTCTTTTGCCTCTTGGGTGTTTAATTTCCCCTTCTATAAAGCATACCTCTTTGTTGACAGGAATGTTGTGAAGCAATTTGTTACAAGGCTTATGTTACTAAGGCCTACATGTAAATGCTTTCTGCTGTGGCCTGTGTTTAAGTCTGTGGTCTGTTGCTTGAATGGTGAAGAATGATCAGAAATTCCAGAGGTATTTCTGCAGCTAAGTTACACCACATGACAAAGGGGATGGCTTAACATTATCGTTTGTGTTGTAGCTGTAGGATGTGCAGGGCTGGCAGTACCTCCAAGCTCCTGGATGTAGGAGCCACAGCATTGTGTGACATGCAGTTTCAAAACTGTTGGATGGTGTTGTTACCTTGTCATCTTCATCCATGTTGTCCTAGAGTAGCAGGGAATTTTGTAGTCCTCTTTGGTTTGTGTTTTACAAAACTGGGCACAATCTTCATGTTTCAGGTAAATCTATTGTAACAGAAGCTAAGTGCAAGAGGGACTTGAGGGTACATGGAGACAGGAACATCCCTTGTGTTTAATTGTCTTTCCAGCAGCTTTGCTGACATATGTCCTGTGCCCCAAGAAAAATCATGCCTAAGTTATATGCTATTTCTTCTTGCTTTAATCTCCATTGGAGTGATTTTTTTAGGTGAAGATAAAACATACCTCCGAGCTCCAGCAGCTTCCATGAAGTGCAACCTGTGGGTACTGACGGTGTTCAGAATTCCACCTGGGCAATGTGTGGAAGAAGAATAATGTGAATGATTTTAACAAATGGATTTCGAGTTACTTTATTTTGTCATGCTCAAAAGGGATTTTTAGAAGTGAGCAGTTAGTCCTGTCAAATAGGAAATGCCCTAAAGCATTGCTGTATCATGATATGGATCAGACAACTGGAGGAAAGGCAGTAGGTTTTTTTTAAGGGCATGTGATTTAAAGGAGAATAAAGAAAAAAAAATTATTGTGTCTTTCAAAAGATCTTTTCTCTGTCAAGTGAGATCGGGGCCAAAACATTTCTCCAAGTTGTATGTTTAAGCTGTCTGTTTTAAGGCATAACATGCATATTTGCTTTGAAAATTCAAGATGCAAGGACAGCTGTGATTTTGCGTTTGTGGGAGCATTGAAGCACAGGCAGAATCAAGAGTGTTCTGCAATGATTTAGACTTGTATGTAAGGAAGTTTTTCAACTCTGCAACTTCCTCTGTGTTAATGGTTTCAGTAGCTCAATATTCAGTGTGGTTTTAATGGTCTGAGATGCAAAACTAGCATTTTTTAATTCTGCACTAACATCTAAACTGGGCAGAAAAGAGAGTCACACCCAACTGCAAAGTTGATATGCAAAGCCTGTCTTTTTAGCCAAAAAATCTCCTTTTTTTGCCACTAAATTCAAGAAAGTTTAACTGCCAAGAAATAGAAGGTTCCTTATGTTCTTCATAAGAACTGAAGCTATCATCAGAAATGAATATGTCTTTGCATGTCTTGGAAGAGTGAAATAAATGCAATCATTAACTTGCTTAATTTTTTTATTGACAAATATAGTTAGTTTCTGAATCCTAAAGAGTGTTTAGATGCACAGAATATTTGAGCACTAAAAAGACAATTTTACCTAGAATAACGTAAAGAAATAAATGATTACTCAAATTATAATAAAAAAGAGAAAAATAGTTTAATAGCTCATTAAATACTGGCATTAGAAATGAGTCGTAGAAAAACTCCTCTCAATCTTTGAAAGAAAACTAGTTAAAGTTCAGTCTGAAAAAGTTTTTCCAGACAATTAAAAATGGAAATTTGTAGTAGGATTCATATGAGGTTTGATTGTAATATTAATGAACAAAGAAGTATCAGCTCTTAATAATAATATGAAGATTGAGTTAACAGCTCTATTTTATAAAAGCAGCCTAATATTAAATAATGGTTAAGTAATGCTGAGTAGTCTGTTTAGTATTCAGGAAAGTTAACATCTTCCTTCCCTAAGTGCCAGCACAATTATCTACCCACTGTTTGTAGGAACATCTGACTGTTTGTGCCTTCCTCTGTAGCAATTATGGACAACAAAGGGACAAAAATACTAAAGACTAAGGGGAGAGAGTGTTCATCTTAGCTTGAAAGGCCTTCTCTTCTTTTCATTAACTGCCTTTGTATTCTCAGCTTTTCCCACTGCTTTTGTTCAGTGTTTGTATCTCAGCACCATAAACTGCCCATCGTTTTGCTGCTGACCTTCAAATGTGAATCACTGACTTACCATCTAAATTTTGTGATCTGCTGAGATTTGCTGATGACTGATGGTAACTGCACTGAGGGCCTTGTGTTCCTACTCCTCCTGATTATATTGGTCATGGGAGAACAACATTACAGTGCATCTACACTGCACTTTCTGTGGTGAATTCAGGTTGTGTAAAATGCTCTGCCAGGCTTTAGCCCAGCTGTGTTAGTTATTGGTCAATGCAAAAGCCTGGCAGCACAGGATCTTCCCAAGATTGGAGAGAATCCAGTAGAGGGTCACAAGGATTACTAACTTGGTTGGAGCCTCTTTGCTCTGACAGGTTGAGAGAGCTGGGACTGTTCAGCGTGGAGCAGAGGAGGCTCAAGGGCAGCGATGTCATCAATGTACAAAAGAATCTGAAGGGAGAGGTAAAGAAGAGCCAGGTTCTCTTCATTTGTGCCCAGTGAAAAGACCAGAGACAGTAGTCACCAAATGAAACATCTGAGATTCCCTCCTAATATCAGGAAACCCTTCTTCACTGTGAGATTGACCAAGCACTGACACAAATTTCCCAAAAAGGCTGCGGAGTCTCTGTCCTAGAAGATAAACAAAAACTGTCTGGACATAGTCCTGTGCAAGTGGCTGGAGCTGTCCCTGTTTGAGTGGGATGGGGGGGTGGACCTGATGACCTTACACCAGAGGTGCCTTTCAACCGCAGCCATTCTGTGATTCTGTGATCTGCCATCTTTTTACAACACTGCAGAAGCTAGACTTGCTCCATCTCATACAGACAGCAAGACAGTAAAGGTGTTTCCTCCTGGGACAATGCAGTGCTGTACAGAGATACCTGGTATGGCTTGGAATAGCTATATCAGAAAGGTGTTCTGTCTTGAGTGAATAAGAATGTCCATATTTTGCAATTCAGCATCTAAGATTACTCATGTTTCTCCCTGAGTACTAAGCATGATTATTAACAGTGCTGTGAAACTGAAAGATTCCAAAATTCCTCTTGTTTTTGTGGGGCACGTCAATTTTACTCCTGGCAGGAGTTTCACCCGAGGCTTTAGGCTATATAATGCCAGCACATTGAACTATGAATATAAAATTCCTTGTGTTAAAATGAAAATCTTGGTTTTATTGACAAGTGTGAAGTTAAAGTGCAAAATTTATGTATAAGGAAAGCTGGGTGCTATAAAAGGATAAATTTCTTCCTCAGCTACTTTTCTAAAAAGTACCTTGTGATTTACCAACAACTTCCAATACAAAGCAAACTTGGTGTGTTTGAGATTTTCCATTAGGATTCTTAAGGTAAACTTCTGATTTATCTAACTGAAGTACAGTAAGAGGCTTCTCAGTACTGGGACTAGCACATTTATCGAGGCAGAACCGTATCATTGTTCTATGCTCTATTCCAATAGTCTGTTGAAAAGGAAAATGACAAATGTACTTTATTTTTTAAAAAATATGAGTTGGTTTTTCTCTTCTCATTATGTACTTGGTCTGTGTTCCACATAGACTTTGAAACCAGATCATTACTGTGCACTCAAGAATATGTAACTTCCTATTACATTTGCTTGTAGGTGTATTATATCTTCAGTATGGAGATGAAACAAAGCAGTTGAGGATGCCAAATGAAATCACAAGCACAGACACAATTCGTGCCCTTTTTGTAAGTGCCTTCCCCCAGCAGCTGACAATGAAAATGCTGGAATCGCCCAGTGTCGCCATCTACATCAAGGATGAGAGCAGAAACATATACTATGAATTGTGTGATGTGAGGTAAGACATGGAATTATAGCTACTGGTTTCATGGGTTTGGGTTTTTTTTGTGGTTTTTGTTTTGTTGTGCAGTTATAGAATAGAAAGGAGTGGGGTTGATAAGTATCTGACAGAGAGTGGCCTGACACATAAGGGCTTGTTCAGTGGTATCTGAATAATCCAGGAGGTCTGGTCTGACAATGCCTTCAGCTGTAGGTGCAATATCTGTTCCACAAGCCACTGATAAATGGCATGCCTTGTTGAAATATTTATATAATACACAAAGGTTCACATATTTAATATGTTTATTGAATTTTAACTGAGACACAATCACTTAAAATATAGAATACAGAATAAACACTTACAGAAAAACTGGGTTGTTTCTTTGCCGGGAGTGCAAAGCCTGATCTCATGAGCTTGGAGTAACAAACATGAATGTCACTGATATACTCACAAAAATGAATCTAACACAGCCAAAGCTCTGTGGCACTGGTGACCATTGCTGCAGCCCCACCACCTTCCTGTTAAATGTCAGGATGCAGCAACTGATGCTGTCACTTCCCTTCACTGATTCACAGCTCAGTCAATAAATGGTTCACCTTTCTATCCTTTATTTTGTGGGAGTGCAGCTTCTTAATTAACCAGGTTTCTTTAACAGAAGTACCAAGGTCTCAGGGTCCCTAGAAAGTCCCAAATCATGCATAAATAAAGCTCTCAGGTACCCCTCAGACATGTTACACTTGGTAAAACTGATTAAAATGGACAGAGGAGCATAAGATGATGAAGGAGAAAGTGGAAAAGCTGTTTGCTGTCTGCTAGTCTGCCACTAATGCAGGAAAATTATGTGGTGCAAGAGAAGTGTACTGTCCAGTGCTGCCTTGTTTCTTGTGGAGATCCTAAGCTGTTTCTCCATATCATGTTGTAGTTAAAAGATCAAGTTGGAGCTTTTCTAGCCCTTCCCCATCCAGTTCCCCCATTCCTGTTCTTAATCTTTGAACAGCACCACACTCCATTTTCTCACCTCTGTCTTGCTGTCCTCAGGCTGTCTATCCAGTGTCTTGTCATTAGCCAGTCTCTTGGATTTCAGTTTCTTTTAATCTTACTTGCTTTGCAGACTCCCACACCCCTGTTTGGCCGCTGTAATGCCTATGTGAAGACCCATCTGATTTTTTTCATCAACATCATCATCTTTCAACATGTACCCAGTTTCTTATACATCAAACAGTTTATTCACAAGGTCAGATCAACTGATTGAATCACGATAGGGGTTACTACATCTCTGTTGCCAAGTGCATTATTGCCAACCATCATCTAGCCCATTGGCTCCTTTTCTCTCCCTTTATCCCTCCATCTTCCCTTGAGTTTCAGGCTCCCAGTTTATGACTTCATCTCCTCCCTGCTCCTGAGAATGTGGCTGTTGATTATCTTAATGCCACTCCACCTTTTTTTCCCTTGCTCCCATTGCAGGCGTCACTCTGCCAGCCTCAGGCCTGGCTCAGTCCCAACATCTGCTTCCTCTGTTCCTATGCCTGTATTGTACAGCATCTCTAGAGGAAATCCCACAGCCCAGCTGACTTCCTCCATAACAAAATTCCCTCCTTCAGTTCTGCCACCCTTCTCACTTAGGAAACCTCAGCAATTCCAGGTTAATGGAGTCCAAAACATGCACTATCAGCTGTGTTTTGAGTAATTTCCACAACCATTTCTCCATTTCTATTCCTTACTCTTCACAAGGTCTTGCCAGTGTCTCCCCTCAGAGAACAGATGAAATGAAGCATCCTTTTTCTCTCCTTTGTTTGCCATGTCTTCCTTCAATCCTCTCCTTTCTTTTCCTTAAACACAGGGGTTTCAGTCAGCTCTTTAAGCTCTCCATCTCCCTCAGAGACTGCTCCATGTTCTTCTGTGCTTTGCATCTCCTCCTCTCCTCCTCTCCTCCTCTCCTCTTTTTTCTTTTTTTTTTTTCTTTTTTCCCTTTTTTTTTTATTTTTTTTTTTATCACTGGGGACAAAGCTCTGTCTTTCTTCTTAAGTCCAGTCTTTTCCTTAAAGTGGTTCAGGGCTCTGCACCCAATGTAGACTTCAGATATTTGGTCCAGAACATCCCTATTGTACAGCCTTTCCTCTCCCATCACATGGAGAAAAAACACTCTTGTAATTCTTCAATTTTTTTAATAGCAAATGCTGTAATCGTCTTTTCTTGGCAGTTGACACAGGTAATAGATAATCTTGCTTGCTCTTACCCATTCAAATGAAGCAACAAAGATCATTCTCCTAGTTTGACAAGCAGATTGTTCCGCATGCATTTATTTTTCACTTGTCCTCTGACTGTATCTTCTCCATCTCATTAAACCACTTGTCTTCATTATGAGGGCTCCTCCAAGCCCACTTCAATGCTACTTTTCATTTCTTGTTGAGTACCAAGTGCCATCTGCTTCCACTTGGTGAATAATGCCAGCTTGAATTCTATGTCTTTAATTTTCAAACAAGTGCCTTTCCGCTCTCTCAGGCAGCCCTCTAACATGCTTGGAAGGTGTCCTCCACAGACATCTGCAAAGCCACTGCCTTGGTCTCCTTCCCACTCTCTCTGTTGCACTGCCTACTCAGATCATGCCCTTGGCTCCAGGATTTGTTTATTGCTCCTCTGGCTGGAGAGACTATGATCTTCTGAGTTCTTTTTGTTCCCTTATGTTCCTGCAGCTATCCTATTGTCTTTTGTGACTCCTATTCACCTTGTAAGCTGGTGAAGAGGTTTTCTTCCTAGGGTGTTTACACAGCACACAGAGATCAGTGAGGCCTTTGAACATGCCAAGGGCATCTGGGAGCTACAGTAATGCAAATTATAGTAATAATAAAAGTACAGTAATACATACCTGTTATCAGTAATGTTTATCTTAGAATAGCAACATGAGGTGAAATACATTCATATCAGAGATCAAATGCCTAGTATTTTGGTGCTTTGCCTTGCAGCAATGTTTTACTTTAAAGTGTCATGTTTCTACAAGAAATATTTATGGAAAATGCTTTTAAAAAAACTCCAGTTGTTTGAGGTACCATCTTATAGCCATCAGACAGAAAAGACAGCAGATAAAATGTATTTAAATGAATAATATGCCATTTCTTGAACAGAAGATGAGAGAGCTTGCTTTGTATTGAGAAGAGCATAGTCCCAAGTCTGAGGCAGACAATGGTAACTGAGACTCCCAGTGCAAGTCTCAAAGCAAAAGGGTCACATTTGCAAGATGCAGAACAGTTTATGTTACCATAAATAATTGAAGAACTTGAACTTGCCGCAAGGTAGCTATTTTCCTATTCAGCCTACAAGTAAACACTCATAAATACTAAACTTCTCATCAACCCTCCAGTTCTTAAACACAAGACACTGATCCTTCTCTTAAGCTGCAGGGTTTCTTTAATAACTGCTTGACATCTACAACAGCAACACAAGTTCTGACTAGCACCCATTCAAAGCAATCACTGATTGTAATATGACATTGTAAGAAAGAAATTGGACCTGCCCAACAATCCTTCCCTTCATTTTTAAATTATAATCCAAGTGATTAACATCAGTTCACTAGACTTGTAGCTGCACCTGGAGGAAAGGAATTCAGTCACATGTGTAAGTAAATTCTCGAGAGATCACTACAGGGAAATGAAAGGAATCGCAGCTTTGAAAGGATGTAAGTGAGCATAGATTGGAGGTTTTGCTACTGATTAAATGTGAACCAGAAATCAGCAGAGCTCAGGGCAAGTATCAAAGCCATAAAATTATTGGAAGGTAGGTATTGAAACAAAATAGAAAACTCTCCTCTCTTTCCTAAATGTAGTAGTTAAAAAATGAACTAATCAATGACAAAGTGTAGAGTCCTAATAAAATAAAAGTATTTTCATAGGGCTTTTCATCTAAACCATTTCTGTGTAAGCTTTCATCAAAATTTTTGCTAATTTTTTTCTGTCATACTTACTTTTTCCCTTTAAAAGCTGTCTTTATTATAGATAAAGTTTAGGGGAAGAATTTATCTACTACCAAATTTCTAGCTTTTGTGGATTTTTTTTCAGCTTTGTGAACAAGCTGATAATTAAAATTTCCTCAAGAATAATTACAGTTAGAAAGACTGCTTTTCTTTTGATATTCTTGCTTCTTAGAATAGCAAAAATTTATGTGGGCTGAGTGCACAATAAAACATGTAAATATTAACTAAATCCTTTTTGAGTGCTGTGTAAATGTTGAAGTTCTATTGTCTTCAAAGAGTTTTCACTCTATGGCAGGATCTTGAAAGAAACTTAACACTATCTAATTTTTATGGGTGTGGAATTCTAGTGAAAGAATGATACTTCCCATGGGAAAGAGAATCAAAGTAGGCTTTTGTTTGTTTGTGTGTGTCTTAGTTATGGCATTTACGTTTTCCTTATAGATCGGCTGCAGACCTACTATGTTTGTCTGTTACCTGAAACTTTCAGGCAACAAAGTAAATAAAACTGCTTTCATCTGTTGTCATTGCTGATTCTTTTAATTCCAGGAATATTCAAGACCGATCTTTCCTTAAAGTTTACAACAAAGATCCTGCACACGCATTTAATCACACTTCCAGAGCTGTAAATGGAGATATAAGGGTAAGTACTAGTGCTGCATTTATACTCTTTTCTTCCAGGTTTTATACTAAGTGTTTAAATTCTGAAATGTAATATGTACACAGCAATTCATAAAATCAGGGATATATGTATGACACATATACAGAAAATGGAATAAATAATGCTTGTTGTAATGTGTTTTAACTGCTTTTCTTTTTCCAGTTATTTGCCCTGGGCATTAACTGGTTTCTTGATCTTGTTTAAATGCAATAAAGCATGTGAAGCAAAACATAGCCTTTAATTATGTATTTTATGACAGACAATACTCGGAGTTTTTTACAGCTTCCTATTCTGTGTTTCCAAACCCTCTACAGTGAAGTATGGCATGGTGTTAGTATGCTCCAGCAAAGTTTCAGCAGGGATTGGTTTCCAGTGGCTGAGCAGATGTACCTCACTTGAAGGCTGCTGAAACTCTTTGTAATTGACAGTTTTGGATAGGAAATTCTGATAAACATTGTGGTGTAAATAGTTTAGTCTTTTTCTAAAATTTTCTACCTGTACTGAAAAAGGATGAGTATATTTGCATTTTCAGGTAAATGTTTATTTGTATTGGGAAAAATGCAGAGAATGCATTTGAAACATTTGATTTGTCTCTTACTGTGTCTATCTTTTGCTGCACTGTTACCTCTCACCCTGATGCCAAGAGGGCAGGAGATGCAGCTGTGGGACACCTCTTCCACCATGTTACCTGCAGCTGGTGTTGCAGGAGAGGGTGGTGGTGGTGACATTACACAACCTCATCTCGTCCCCACCCATCCTAGGTCTGTCCACAGGAAACGGTACAACCAAATTAACGCAGTGGGGCCAGAAGAGAATGCCACTACTGTCCTACCTGCTTCGTGGCTTTTATGTGCCTTCCAAAGCTGATTCAGCTGTGCAGAAAATTTCCTGTGGAGTCATTTCCTTAAGTGTACATTTGCTACTTGTTTCATTATCAATTCTGAGCATGTCTCACTGCTTTATTACTAATATTTTGTGTAAGTACTTCTTGTGTTTCAACTGTTTAAGGCCGCAATATTTTAGAAAGATTGAAATGGTTTATTTACAGGCACTATTCTCAACCACCTCTCATTTATGCACTTCAGTTATGAAATGGTCCTTTGGATAGGTCAGAAATCTAATTACTTGATTTTTCACACTGCTGCACACACAACATGAGAAAGGAAATGGATGTGCTTCAAAGGTGATAGTTTTTTGTGTATTCTGTAACATTCTGAAATTCTTCAGTTCTAGTTACATTACTGTGTCCGTAACTGGATGTATCCGATACATCTCATTCATATTCAAAGGCATGACATACTGTCATTGTGCATTAGGACATTAATGCTTGTGACTGTGGCTTTATGAAGTGATGTTATACTGTTCTTGTTCCATGTACAGTAGATGCTGAAGGTATATGCTGTGGCTTTATTTGAGTATTCTAGGCCTGTTTGAAGGTACTATTGTAGTTAACATATATTTGAAAGTAAAAATTACTTCTTTGGCCCTCTTCCAGGCTTTTGCTGCCTAGCAGAGTTGTTTTGAACGCAGGTGCTGCCTCTGTGCAAAAATTGTAATTATTTGAATTGCGTATTTTAAAATCCTATGTTGTACAACAGATATGCACACTCAACATCTCCTGATTATGTCTGAGTTAGCACCTTTTGGTCATAACTAAAAAATAATGTTGACACAGTGGTGACCTTTGCAGAGGTGGTGTTTTTATGGCAGAAAAATGTATTTTACTTTATGGAAACACAAAGACGCCATTTTGAAATTCTGTGCATCCAGCAGAAGAGCTGTTTTCTCATTTGGCTTTTGCTTTGCATTGGCAGATTTCTTGTCTTTCTGGTCTAAGAGGTGAAGTCAGAGTCCGGATGTTCACAGGGGCTTTGTGGAGAAACATGCAAAAAGTCTTCCCTTTGATCTGTGTGAACTTCTGCACTTCAAAGTTATGAGCATGGAAACAAGTGATTTCTTGAGCTCCAGAAATACTGAAACCTGTTTTTCTAAGGATGTGTGTCTTTTGGTTGGGTTCTTCCTTATGCAGCAACACTCAGGTCCTAACTGAGGCTTTTTCCAAAGTAATAACACTCTCCAGTGGTCATCCTCTGGAGTCTAAAAAGCTGCACCACACTGCAACTTTTCCTCTCTTTGGCAGAAGTACAGTAGGATCTTCTGTCAAATATCTAATTTGGCAAAATTTATAGGGACATAGTAGTCTTACGGTTTCTACTCATTGGTTAAATCTGGTTGAAATTTGCCTGGGAATTTACGGGTTATTAGTTCAGCAAAAAAAACCACCAATAACCAGATGGATTATTTATCCTTCTTTCCTTAGCAAACCAGAGTAAAGGAGGGAGAAATGTGAGGGTTCTAAGCGAAAAACATGTACATTTCATGTACTGGTATTGCAGAGTACCCATAAGATTGTAGAAAAACCTTTCCTTCTTATCTCTGCTTTTATGTTTGGCTGTCTTTGCATTAGGGAAATTGATGTTCATCAATTTCATACAATATATGCATGCTAAATTCACTACAGTGGGAAGCAGGGAGTGTGTGCTTGGCATCCTGCTTAACTGTTTCAAAATACCTACAGAAAAGCAGCTGATTGTCAGACTGTTGAAAAGCAGTACTTAGAATATCATGAATTAGTCATTGTAAGTGTATTTTTCCATGGTGATACTCTAAATGTGGTTGTATATCCTGTCATCTGTGAGTTAAAACTTTATTTTCTTGATGTTTGGGAAAGTTTTGCCTTTACGGATTTTTCTACTGTTTGTCTTCTTGTCCCTTTGGAATGTTTATCCCTGGGTTTGATGAAGTTCAGACTTCTATTCATGTGCTTTATAATAATTTCCATGTAACTGGCCCAAAATAATCAAAGAAAATAATGTTAGCTGCCAGCTTGAACACCTGTTTTAACTACCAAACAGATGTGAGACCTGTATAAGAATTGGCAGTAACACTTGAAGTATTAAGTATTATCCATATGGACAAGAAGAATCAGAATGTGCAAGAAGAATGTGAGATCTGTAACTTTCAGATCTTCTATTGAACCATTTGGCTTTCATGTCCATTAATTCTAATTTTCCTGCTCTTCTTTGTTTCATGCATTTTTCTGAGTGGGCTGTGTTTGAGAAAACAGAATTGGCTGAGGGTCCAAGCAAGCTCTACAGGAAGGTTTCTTGAAACCCTTCTGAGTGCCTCACTTGCTTACTGGTATTGGCCACTTACATCTCAAAAGAGCGTGGTCTGTTTGACAGGTCTGCCATGTAGAAAGCTGCTAAGCAAGAAGTAGCCACATAGTGCTGTCTCACTGAATATTTGTGCTTGTGCACTTCCTTTTTTATTTTTCCTTTCTCAAAGTGTATGCTGTAAATCTACAACAGCTGGGGTTTTTTGAAAAATGTGTCTTCACAGTGCTGCTTTTCACTCATTTATTCCTTCACCTGAGTTTGTATCATTTATCAGCACTTTCTAGCTCTCTGTGCAGCAATACTTTGTTCTGACAAAATACTGTCTTATGAACAAATTTTTAAATGGTCTGTTTATTCCCCCGGCATTGTTCTGAATTCCAGTGTAAATGTGTGTACACATCCATGCAGCTCTGTGCCCTTAGAACTACCATTTGTGATTTGCATAGATTGGAAGGGGAAGGGCCCAGGTTAGCAATGGTGTATAGACTGAATGCCAGGATCTGACAGTGAAGAACCTGACAGTGGGGCTTTATATGTTGCTGAAAGAATTGAGTTTCTTTGCAAGTGTCACACAGCTCCTTTCATCCTGGGCTGTTGAGCTGAAGTGATTCCCCCACTGAATGTGCACAGCGTCTTTACTGTCCTCATTCTCTATACCCTCCTTTTCTGGAGTGGCTAAAGGCTAAAGAAACTTAAATTATAATCTCCCCCTTCTGTTACAGAAACTAGTCAGTGTTTCTGGTGGCACAGCTGGATACTAATAATGTTGGTTTATGCAATGGGTTTTTTTGGGGCTTCACCTACCAGCCAATTTTGAGAATTGGGAGGGAGTTTTTACTCCATAAGAAACTAGTGGCTATTTTGCTTGGCGGTCTTTTTCTTCCCATCCACCTGCCCTAAAGTCTGTGTGGTACACTTTATTTTGAAATGTCCTAGACCTACCATGGTTTTTGCTTAATTCTCTGACTTGCATAAGATCTCTGCTGGGTGGGTGAGGCCAGAATATCCAAAGAATGCTTGTTGTGGCTGTTGTATTGAGGTATGCTTTGAGGTGTTTTGGATTTTTTTTTTTAAAGACTGTTTCTCCAACAAAGAACAATTAGGGCAAGTTGAGTCAGAGCTGAGTTGGGGCAGCACGGGATACCTGGAAACTCCACATTTTATTGGAGTTAGAGTGGCAAAAAGATGATGATGTTCCTGACAGCAATGGGTTTTTTGGCTGCCACGGTGAGAGGAGAGGAGTTAAAATGAGTTGTATAGGAAAATGAGACAGACATTTGGTACGTTGGGTAAACTTGTGCTAAATAGCTTTTACTATTGAAATTGCACACCACCAACTTTTTATTTGTCCCCTGAAAGTGCCTGCTTAGCAGGCTGCTAACATTCATTTGTGCCCTGAAAGTGACTGGTTAGCAGGCTGCTCCAGAGCTAGAAGCAATTTGTGAACTTAAAAATACCCTAAAAGTGCTAAAAACCCTCAGACAACTGCCCAAGAATTTAAGGCTTCCAAGGAGGCTGAAATTCAGTGCTGCTTTGCAGAAAAGGTAGAGAAATAATAAAAGCAGAATGATTGTTCTGTGTTCTTAAGGCCTGTAAACATACATCCAGCTTCTTCTTTTCATTGGATTGCTTATGATCTTAACATCAATAAACATAAAAGTTGCAAATGCTGCCACCGTTATATCTTTATATTGCATACTACAGCTAAAAAAAATAAGTGCTCCTTGCACTACATAGAGGTATTTAGAACAAAGGTATTTATAGGAAAGTAATTCAAGCAATAAATTGGGTGAATGCATTTTAGTGCTAGGATGCCTATAGGACAGGATCTATGTAAGTTGCTATGTGTTTACCTTACTGATCCTATTACTGTAAAACTTTGTTTCTTTTGGGAAGAAAGAAAAAAAAAAGAACCAAAAAGAACAGGCAAATGCTAATAACTCTATTATCTGATAGAGACCTTCCAAATGATACAAATCTCATCTCTCCTGCTGTTTTGCTGTCTGTTTTTTCTAGTGCTCTTTTTGTCATTGAGAGGTTATGACAACATAAGCCATATTGTATTTATAAACATCACGTGTTTCCTTGATATGACTTGCAGTGTCTGCCAAACAGAACACATGGAAGAAACATTTCTCATTAGCTCAGCATTGGTTTTGGTTATACTGATTTCCGGGACAGGAAAAATGCCTTCCTTACTCAGATTTAACTTTCATACAGTAGAAAGAAAGCCTCTGAGTGTCCATGAAATCTCCTGAGCAGAGACACTGCAGCTCTTTTAGGCCACATACTTTGTCTGATGAAAAGAGAAAAAGCAGTTTATTTTAAAGAGCAGATGTAATGGCATTTATTGCTGAAACTAATTCTGAATTAAAATACCTGCCAAAGTCATCTAGAAACAGAACTCATCAGGAGATGTAAGGTAAGATGATGTTTATAAATAATGAAGGATATATAATTCCTTTTCTCTTTTTCTCTCTTTTTTTTTATTTTCCAAACTAAAAGATATTTTCAGATTAACTGGGAATTTAAATCAGAACAATGAAAACTGTTTCTTCTTCCTTCAGCTGTGTGAGAAAATAAATATTTAATTGCTCTTTAAATCACCAAACTCTACTCTTAGATTTTATGTCTAATTTCAAACTTACATATTGAACGTGAACATTTATTTTCCAGCTTGCTGTTACAAATCTTGCTGAGATCTGAACAAAATACATAAAAGAAGTCTCTGATGTTCTGGATTTTCTTTTTACTGATACGGATTTTACTTTTCCTTTGAGTGCGTTTTCAGTAGTCACCAATTATTTATGCAACTACAGACCTGCAGATACTGAGGAGTACCTGCATCAAATTAATCTGTGATGAAAGACTGTAAATGTACCTGTTCTCTTTCATTCATGTGTCCTTTGATATACAATACCTACTGCTGTGCAAAGCCTAAATTAGTGAGAAAAAGAACAGAATTATAAAGAAAAAAAAATTATTTTTATTTTAGCTACACATAAAACAATATATTAATCTCAAATGTTTTCTAGTCCATAGCTGTTTTATTTAAAGATACAGATTCTGCATTACAGTTGGATGGATACTGCACTGTGTCTTTTTTAATATGATGGCTTTGTGCTTTGGTGTATTTTATTTATTTCACAAACATTAGGAATAGTATTATATGTATGTGTAGGGAATATATGTATGCATAAGGAATATAACCTTGTAGATCCTATTACTATACCAACATTTTAAAAGATACTTTTGGGGTTTTTTTAATTTTCAAATATTGAGGATGGATTTTAAGTTTATATGAACCTGCCATTGAAAGAAAGTGTTCTTGATATGAAACCTCTCAAAGAACACGAGCTTGCCACACCCATGCAATCATCTCCCAGTTAGTCTGAGAGGAGTGTCATGTGGTAGATATCACAAACCAGTTACCTGGAAACTCCCAGACAGTGGAATTTTTAGGGGGAGGGTTCTTTATTTCCCACTAACAGGCCTGTATTCAAGCTGGTCTGCCTTTCATGTTGAGGTTTGCTGAGAGCTTACCCTGCAGCTGATGAAGTTACTTAAAGACAACATACTGTCTGTTGTGGGTGAAGGTCTTTCCAGCCCTTCATTAAAACTAGAAATCTTACCTGTCATGTACGTCTGAGGTTCTCAGGCTAAGATTTTGCTGCCTTCAGTGGGAGCTTACCCTGAATAAAAACATAAGGACTGGATTTGAGTCCATTTTTTATTGTCTACTGGTTTCTGGTTTTATTCTTACTCCACCTCTTTTTCTTGTTTCCTTGTGCCAATTCTTCAGAAGTTTTGCTCTTTCTTTTTTTTTTGCCCCTGCTTTCCTTGCTTTTAGTACAACAGTTTGCACTAATTTGACTGCTTGAAATTCCTAAATAGCTGACAGAGTCAGATGTTGCCGGAGCTCCCTAAACACATTGATAGATGATAAAAATGCTCACGGCTGTGACCTCCCTTACCAGGAGGGGAGGTCCTCCTTTACCTCCTTTGTAAACCAGGTAGCTTATCTGAATTGCAGGAGTCACGCAAGTCAAAGTCCAGTCAAGTTTTATGACTTCCAGGTAGCTTTCCAAATGAGCTGTTACTCAAATGGGTTAAAAATCACTTTTTCAAGGTGGGCATTTTGCTACCACGGTTCCCAGCACCAAGTGAAGTTAGCAACAATGTTTTTTCTTCTTCAAACAAGCCATTATTCTTGTCATGCAGGACCTTAGCTTTTCCAGTAAGTTTTTCACAAATCTAACATGTCTTAATTCATGTGATCGTGTCCCAGATTCTCTGCCTTTATTAGTCATTAGCCTTATGAATACTAAAGAAAATTAATTCTGTCCCTGTCTTCCTTTTAACAAAGAGCAGTAAACCATTACCTGGTGTTTAAGAGAACGAAGTTATACATATGAGAATCTCGATTCTTCTCTTTGCTGGATTGCACTTTTTCTAATACAGGCTCTGGAAAGCTAATCAGTCTTCTGAAAATATGAGCAGTAAAAATATCTTTCCTTGGATACAGGTTAAGATCTGGGGTTAAAAAAAAGCTTCCGCTGGCAAAAGCAAGACAGTTGCAAATATCAGCACGCAATAGGACTCCATGAGAAATTATGTGGTGCTGAAATTATTTTTTGTCCGAATAGATGCCTTTCTTACATCATTGCAAATTTGAACTCCATGTGACTAAGTGAAAAGACTGAACGGGTGTGTTGGGTAAAGGGCTAGTCCCTGTATCACTTGATATTTACTATAGATAGCTTGACCTTTGGGTAAACTAGATTGTTTACTTCAGCCATGCTGACCAATTTGTATATTTTTGGGATAGAAGGAAGTAAAATGAAAAGAAAATGTAGGATTCAAACAGTATAGGAAGAAGTTTGTGATCTAAGAAGACTCTTAGTTGGTGCACTGATAGCACTTTTAACATTTCAAAAGACATACAACTGCAAATGCTGTTTGACCTTATAGCTATGAGCTGTGGTGTGGCTTAGACACTTGCACTGTAAAATCCAGTTGAATTAAAGACTTTCCATGACCATTTCTCCTGCCAGTAGTGCTGACTCCAGAATTCAGCATGGCAACTTATTTCTTCTGACTTTCTATGTCCTTATATTGGAAGAAACAGGTGTAAACATGCTGCTATGTCTTTTGACTATCAGCTCTGTTTTATAATATTTTTATATTATTTACATTCTAACCCATTTTGTATATCTGTAATAGGAATTGTATTTTGACTCAGTTGTTTGGTAATGTAAGATGAGACCAAGGGTTATGCTTCCTTTATGTTCATTTAACTATATCAACTTGTTCAGCTTTGTCTTCAGTGCAATGAGAAGAGATACAAATATGGAACAAAAATAAGAGCTGAGTCGTTAGTACAGGGAGTCAGAAACCCGTGCATTTATTTTGATTTATGAGTGCAGTTACTAAAAGTACTTTTCTTTTAAATAGCAGAAATCTGATATACAGCATATTTAAACCAAATAAAAATGCTGATCTGTACCAGAACTGTACATCTTTGAAACTATTCCTTTTTTGGAAAAAAACAGATATGACCCCGTCAGCTTTGTGGTGCCCTGAGGAAGTGCTGAAATTGAGATTGGTCTGAAGGGTTTGGCTCTTCATTGGTGGTGGTTGTCTATGTTATGTACATGGTGTCCTTCATCTCTTCAAAGAGAATGGGGAGGGGAGAGGAAATGCTTTCTGCATTTTCATGAATTACATGACTCTGTTCTCAGAAAATTCTACCATAAAAACCATCAGTGGAAAATCAAAAGAAAGGAACTGTTGGTTTGAAAGCAAAAGCAAGAATTGGTTTGAATGCAGCACTAGTTATGAGAGTTGCCATAATGTTAACTTCAGAAAAATAGATCAGTAACAGCTTTTATATATTCAATCCAAACAATCTAATAGCTTATGGGATGGGTGGGCCATGCTATACTGATGAGATAAATGTGGATATTGGCAAACCAATGATGTAATTATGTAAATACGACCTTTTTAGGATTGAAATGTGTTATGTTTTAGTGTGCTTATATTTTTGTCATTTGTGATAACACCCTGAAAAATCTTGGCTGAAATGCCAAGAGGTTTCTCAGTGCACTCACCATTCTGTCTGTATAGTACACAAAAGAAGCATAGGAAAATAAAGCATGAGAAATTTATTAACTTCTCTCTGCTTAATTGGACAATCTAAACATTTTTTTAACTCTCACATTTCATTTGTTCATAGGAAGTTAAATACATAAATAGGCAGAAATGAGTGCCTGTTAACTGATCTGGGTGTTTGCCTTGCCAGTCAGGAGTAAAGCAATGCAGACTGGTAGCAGGGAGATAGCTCAAATGATGAAATGCTGCTGGGGAAATAAAGTTCCACACAGAGGCACTGTGATTTCAGACAGGCCACAAAATGTGCTGCATCTCATCCATCTTTTTGCTCACTTTGCCTAAAGCCTAAAGCGTGGCTAGACTGGAAGCTCTCATGGGTTGGCTCTGGGTCAGGCTCCAAGTGGCCTTGTGCTCCCTTCCCTTCCAAGCAGAGTTCAGCCAGTGTGTTGTCAAAGTTGTCTCACTGGCAGCTAATCTGTGACAGCAGGTTCAGTACAGGTATAACCAGGCTAATCCAAATACAGAGCCCGTTCCTGCAGATATATTTAAGAGGATGCATGTTGTAAGCTCACCATTTTATGGGAAGAAGAGTGATATTGCTTTCATCTTATTTTTTAGTTTGCTTCTTGTTTTACACCTGAAAAAAAGGTGACCTCAGTGTAGGAATGGGAAGGACCATTGAACATTATGATGGCCAAAGAGCTCTTGATGTGCAAGTGTTCTTGGGGTCATAAGTCTGAGTGATCAGGGGATTGATAACGTGATGGAATTGATAAGGGAAAAAGTTTTCTGAGAAGTAAGGGCTGCCTGGACATGTGCAGGTACACACACATGACATGTCTCATCACTTGTCAGAGCTTGATGATGATTTCATCAAACCAGAATTTCTGTTGTCCCCCACTAAAAACCAGACATGTACAGAGGGCAGCAGCCACCTCAGCGTTCTCTCTCAGCACGCAGTCCCACTGCACGGGGCCTCTCAGAGGTGCTGCACTGAGGCCTCACTTGTAGAGAGCTGTTATTTCTTGCAGTGTCTGAGGGAGATGAAGCTGCTTAGAACCTTAACTACACCTTCAGTGGTAATGGCTGAACTAAGTGCTAGGTTTCAAAAGCCATTTATAGCTTTAAAGTGCATCTCAAGTATCTTTGTTTTGAATATGAGAGTGGATTGCAAAGGCAAGTGATGGTCTTATCTTCTGTTCCCACGTTCTCAAGCATTCATGGGTCACTCCAGCTAGCATTTACCTGAAGTGCTCTACTCACTTCTTTCCTAAAAACCACTCTCATGTTCTGACCACACCTGCCAAAAACCCCACAAAGCTTCAGACCATTAAACAAAACTGAATAAGTTTATGTTGGATGTTCTTCTTTCTAGTCCCTCCTTCCTTTCTTGCTCTCTCCCTCCCATGCCTGCTATGCTAGGCTACAGCATTGTAATAACAAGAAGTAATGCAAAATCTTCTAGCACTGAAGAAAATTTGCATTAGTTCATGTTTTTCCACTTCGTTCTGCTTTTTTCTTTCTTTCATTGAATTTTTTGTTGACTTTTCCTTCGTACGATACAGTCTTTTTAACTCTTCTTTTTCTCATCAGTTTCTCTCTTCCCAGCTTAAGGAAGTCTCTTATTTTGGGGGATTTTTTAAAATTTATTATCCCTTTCTTGTTTCTCTATTAATTTCTCAGCACTCCAACTGCGATATTACTCTTTCATCTTTCACAGACCCCTATTTACTATTCTTCACACTGTCTCATTCCCTTTTTGTTTTGTCTTTTTTTCTTCCTTCTGTAGTTCTACACTAAGAATTCCCTATTACCTTTCCACATAATTCTTCTTTACCTCCTGTCTCTCTTCCCGGTTTCAGGGAATCACAATCATTTAGGTTGGAAAAGATCTTTAAGGTCATCAGTCCAAGTCATGAGTTAAGTGTTAGTTAAATGTCTGCAACATATGACTTGCTTCTTTTTCTTAATATTTCTGCGTTACCTATGAACTAAGAAGGAAAAATTTCATGCCACAAACTCAGTTCCCTGCATTTAAAAAGTTACAAAATTTAGGTATAAATAAGTGTGCTAGTGGTAGGACAGAGGAAGAGAAAAATGAATGTGCTTCTATATTGCTCTGCTGATAAATAAATAATATTTATTGCCAGTTTCAGGAGAGAGATGCTTAATTCTTAGTTCAGTAAAACAGGAACCACAGGTCAGGTTGGATTCTCCAAGGTGGATCACAGCAACGTCCATTGCATGGACCAGCAAGCAGCGGATGGAATGAAGCCATCATTGTGTTACGTAGTTACAGGATCTCAGCTTTCTTATAAAGAAGGGGGAGAAAAAAGGAAAAAAGTAGCATGAGAAACAGAGCAGAAAGTGAGCTAAATGAAAAGACATATGGGCAGGCTCATTATAAAGAATTAAAAAAAAATCTAATCCTTGTAAGCACAGTGTAGAAATTGCCGCCCACTGCAGTCAGTGGTGAGAGGCTGGGAATGCAAAAGGGCAGCTTGTCCCACCCAGCTCTAGGGGAATGAGCCGACTCTGGAGGATGTCTGGCTGATTTTCTTCTAATGCAACATTAGGTGAGACAAATCCTCAATCCAGAGCAATTAATATTGCTTCTTGACTTTTTGAGAAGCGCTTAATGCATATATGTCAGCGATACATGCTGTGATACTTTCTTATAGCTAGGAAAATGCCCTTGCTTAAATCAGTACAGAAACAAGGGGGAAGCATGAGGTTTGAATTACAGGGTAGAGAGACAGACTGCAGACCTGACGTAATAGTTCAGTTTTGCAGAACCTTCTTCATGCAACTCCAGTGAGAGTTGGCTATATTTGCTCTCGTAAACTTAAAAAAAATTTTGAGAGGCTTATAGCGTTTCCAGCAAAGGAGTTCCCACTATTACTTGTTTGCCTTTAACTTTTTTAATCCCTAAAAATCAAAAATTTTGGATTATACTGATCTGCCATCACCAAAGGATAGGCCAAAAATTTACTGCTGGTATGCAAAACATATATGTATGTAGATACACTAATGTAAATAGGCAGGTTACAAGACAACACCATTCTCTTGGGAGCTCAGATGCTCATCTGTGGGCTTGTTCAAAGGCTTTCTGCACAGGTTGCTCTGCGCTGCAAGAGTTTTAGTGAGAGTGTTCTAGTGTTCTGCACTGCAAGAGTTCTAGTGTTCTATTGAGAGTGCTGCTTTGCCAGCAGTGAAGCTGTAGAGCTACCTATCCCCTTTACAGTGGTGCGTTCTAGCCAGTAGTAATGTGCTCTGTGGTGAGAGAGGGCTTTTTGTTTGTTTGTTTGTATTGATGTTGTAAGAACTAGGGAGTTTGGAATAAGTATAAGAGAATTTTATGTTACTTTTGTTTACCCCAAGGCATATCTGTTTCACTGCATGCCTTTGGAATCAGTAAACAGAGGGAATACAAACAATATGCATGTTTAGGAGAAGATAGTGTGGTCTGCACATAATCTCAAATCCAGTATGTGTTAGGGAGCCAGAACTGTTCTGTTCCCTCCTTGTTTGTTTAGCTTGGCCTCTCAGATTCAAAGAGCTTCTGTAGGATTTTCAGTCTTCAGGGAAACACCACACACATCCTTGTAGGCATAAACATGGGCAGTGGCCTAGAGAGCTGATGTGGAAAAGTCAAGGCCAATTTGAAAGAGTTTTTCAGGGTCATGGAGAGCAGCATGGAGTGTGGAGTGGCAGCAGCACAGCCTGGCTGGATGCCAGGGTGTGTCACCTCGGTGACTTTGTGAAGGACAGCAGCCTGGGGGGCTGTGTTCTGCTTCCTCGTTTTTGCCATGGGGAAGCAACTGAGACTGATATCAGGATGAGGTAAGAACACTTTTTTCTCTCTGCTGGGTGTTTGGAGGCAAAGCTAAGGGTGGATCACTCTCCTTTCATAGAAGAAATTGAATATCATGTCATGGTGCCACCCTAAGCAGTGACAAAAAGATGCTGGTGGCAGTTCCCCAGCTGCCTTCGTGAGTCTTGTGTATCAGAGCCTGCAGATTTAGGAGATCCTGCAGACAACTCCACAGATGGGTCTTTGTCATCTCAAACTGTTGGTTTCTTGGTTCAAAATTAGAAACTGGATGAGTGATAGGACTGGTGAGGTGGCATGAGACCTTCCTTGGCAGAAAAACCCCCAAACCTCAAAACCCAAATCCACACCCAAAATCCTAACCCCAAACCCTCAAACACAGGAGAAAATATGCTTTATTTGTAATTCAGCTCTAAAATCTGTCATCAGCAAACTGTCTTTCCATTTGGATTCTGCTGGACTGAACTAACTTGTTGAATTTAAGCAAAACCCCATTGACTCCATCACAAGCTTTGTTCTGGAGTGCTGAGAACAAAACCAAGTCGTGAGTTAGTGACCAGCAATCACTGTAAGTGCTTCCCTGTTTTCTGTCAAGGAAATAGTTGTTTACAGCACTATAAGGCATTAACTACTTAATTATTTCCATCCATGAAAGTATTATTAAAGGAATAGGAACCAAAAGAGCTGTTACGAGGAGCAGAAAGAACTTTGATCAGCAGTCAAGCAATAAGTTTTGTCTATGCCACATGTGTATACCCCACAGTAGACTTCAAAATATTCTCTGGCTTTATAATTGTGTGTTCTACTGATTTTTAGTCTCTAACGTTTTTTCCGCTTCAAAATGAGGGAAACAAGCAGAAAGTAAATTGATGTGATGAGCAAATTGATGGAAAGGTCCAACAGACCAACATTGTTAATGATATAGAAGAAAGGAGGGTGACTGGCATTACAGGTCTGTGGTAACTTGAGCCTATCATTAATATATACATTAACACTGGTTTTAAAGTCCTAAATTAACCTAAACTTCCAGGCTTGGACTCACTGAAGCATAGGGTGTTGTGTCTCTTAGGGGCATACCCTTGGTTTACACAGGGGCTTGAACTGAAAAGGAGCTCTTGTTCTGTACAGTACTTTATAAACAAATATATGGCACGTAATTATACAAGGTATAATACATGGCAAGCTAGATAATGCTTGAGGGCTCTGATAAAGTAATTGAAATGGAAAGTGATGCTTGAATTGTTTGTATGTATTGTTAGAACCTACAAATTAAATTACAGCCTTGGTAATGATATAACTGTGCCTGATGTATTTTAAAATTAAAAGCAGATTAATTCATCTAATGAAAAGCTTTTCATATGCATGAGACATACTCGAAGACTCTTGCATATCATGTCATATGTATGGAGAACTAGTTATATCCCAGTCTGATATTCTGGGATATACTTTGTCATGCTAGAGTCCAGTTACTGAAAATGTGCAGCCTACCAGCTTGCAGTTCATTGTGGGGAAACGTAGTAAAATACAGTCATCTTTTTTATCCTGCATGTTAGCATAATAATGTTATTTCTCACTTCAGGTTTGTTAGCCTGTAAGGAAGAGCATGGATAGAAGAATATTCTCTGCAACGGCTGAATAGCACATGTGGCATTAAAGTGTTCTAGAATAATTTGCTTGTATTTTTTACTCTTGGTGTTTCTGAGTCTGGTTGGTCCGCCAACCTAAGCAGCTTTTTAACTAGGTCAAGTATATACATCCATTCATTAAAAGGGGATGCTTGACTGGTTAGTTAAACCTGCCAAATACAAACCAGATGCTTGAATGGTAAATACTGCTTTACCCGTACACTGCAAGAAACAAGCCTTGTCTGATTAAATTTGAAATAAAAATAAATAGGTTTAACATTGTTTCTGTGCCATAATAATACTTTATTATAGTGCTAGTGCAAATATTTAATAAAAATAATATTTTAAAATATTTTACAGGGAAGCTGAAAAGTAAGCATTTAAGACAATTTTTTTTCTTTACATTTCTGAAAAAACTGTTTATATTACAATACATATAAATTTTGTAAAGCTAGTTAAGATCAATAATGGCATGCAAATTTACAGCGTACATTGCAAATCTGAATTCGCAGCTGTCTAGAAAGCTGGAAGACTTCTCTGATGCTGGGCTGGGGGTAGTAAGGAGTGGAACACCTGGATTTTTAGTTTTGGCTACCAGATCTGCTCTGATCTTTCTCCTGTTACTTAAATGCTTAGTGTTAAATTGTCCTTTCATGGCAGAAATAAAGGATGCCTCCTTCACTATTGGCTGAGACTGAGAGTAGTACTGTGGAACAGAAATGCTACTCCTGTAAGGTTCCATTAGAACTGATTCTGTACAGCAATATTAGCTCATGATCATCTGCTTAAATTGTATTTTTATTCCTTTGAATGTCATTTATCATTATATAGGCACTTTTTTACTTACACAAAAGCAAAATCAGACAAAAATCCAAACCAAGAGCAAAAGAACCAACCCCACAAAGCAGAAGATAACTGCAGTACTGGGAAGGGTTTGTGTCATGAGATTTTCCCTTATGATACTTAAGTATCATCTCTTTTAGGCTGTAAATGCTGTCTTTTTAAGGAGGCAGTTTCCATATTCTATGGTCTTTTTGTGTGAGGAGATAGAAGGGAGTGATGCATCCTTTCTGTTCTAATTTTTGAAAATACATTTACCTTCCCTATTGTTTCCTCTTAAAAAAAAAACCCAACAAAAACAAACAAAAAAGCCCCTAACAACCAATCATAATGGCTTATGTGGTGTGCTGCAGAGATAACAATGAGATCGATTTATGGGGACCCCGAAGTTCAGGTTAGCCAGGTGGCTCAGGTGCCTGGTTAATGAGTAGACAGCTCCTCCACGGGAGGAGCTGGCGCTTCCTTCTACAGTGTCACTACCAATCTGAGGAGGTGAAAAGCTTCTAAGGTTTATAAAATACTGATTTTTTTTTTTCATAAAATTCTGTCTACTGGGTTTGCTAAATAGTTGGAGGTTTTCACCTGTTGGGGAATGAATATGTACAGTGTTGCCTTTGAAATGCACTGTGTTACTAAAACAGAGGTTACTCACTATTTTATTTATGCCTTTCCCCTTGGTGAGTCTCTTTTGTGGTTCACTCCATAATGTTAGTCTCTTTCTATGCATCTTATAGGCACACATTAAAAAATGATTGAGCAGTTGAATCACATAGTGTTGCACAGTTTGTGACTGGGTGACATGCCAAGGAGGTTATTTAGTGACTAATTTCGAAGGGGAGGAGAAATCGCAGGCTTGTCATGTGGAAAAGTACTTCAGTCTATTGAAACAGCAGTACTTAGATGACCGGATAAAGCAAGATGGCCTGTTGTGAGCAGAGGGAACGAGGAATATTTTTCCTGTTTCAAAACCTTTTCACAGAAGACGTGGATATACAAGATATTATACTATAGACCAAGGATTGAGATTCAAGACTGAAAACAAAAAGTGCTTTATTAGAAGAAGTGGAACCAAGTGTTCATCTCACTACTATTTGAGTGATTTCCTTAAGAAACAGTAAGTGACTTTAATTATTTTAGAGCAAAGATCTTATCTAAGATTGTTTTATTATTCTGTAGGCAACAATGTTGTCTAAGTGTATAGTAAGAGTGCTACGGTTTTAAATTGTGAAAACAAATACTCAGGGTAGCATCAGGATTGCTGAAGAAATTACACCCAGAAGAGCAGACTGTATCGGATTTGGTCTGAAAACTCTCCTCTCTGCTTGTTTGCATGATCCATCTTCAGCATGCACATTGACTTGGAGGCAAGGTGAAGCAATCAAACATTATTTTTGATATTACCATTACATTTGTTTCATGGTTAGCTTAGAATTTTATGGATCTGTTTTACATTCAGTAAAAAGTGAACTAGGTATTCTTTGTTTTCCCCATGGGAGCTTTAGGATATGGTATGAATTAAACTTATATGTAGTCAGGGATATAAAAGGACATACTGAGACATGTAAAATACCTTGAGGTAAAACATTTGGATTGCTGTAGGGACTGGATTCATACACAAGTGTGCATTAAACGTATTGTATAAAATAAGGGACAATAATGCTAAGAATGTGTTTGATGCTCTATGGCACAGCAAGGGAAGTGATGCTGTGTCTGAGCTTCAGGTCAGTGTATTGGTAATCACAATATGGTGTCCTAAAAATTCTGCTTTTGAGGATCAAATAGTGCTTTTGCCATAACCTCTGTGCACACCTGCACAACTGGGAGAAAGATATGGGGACTGGATGTCACAGTGATATTGAGTAGTATGGTGACAACACCTGATTATGGTTCACTCAGGATGCCTCCTTTCTGGAGGGTCATGTTTAAGTCCTCTAAATTCCACCTCCTAAGACAGTGAGCATCATCTGGTTCTCCTATTTTGTTCATGTCAACTTCTAGCTAGCTGAGCCTGGCCAAAATGAAAAGTAATCTATGAACATTGAAACTGGAGGACTGGATGATTTCACCATCACTAACCATCACGGGCTCATCCTAAGAAACATCTTATATTGACTGATTGTGTTGTTGTTCATCAAGGAAAAGAAAAACCACACAATTAAGAGCATAAATGGAAGAAGAAGAACCCAGAGATGTTCTTGACATATCCACCATATAAGTAATCAGTCCTTAGAAAGAGAAAGCTTCTCTAAAGCTCAGATGTTTTGAGCTTTTATCTCAATTCTCCTTTCACCATAATACAGAGATTTTTACAGCTGGGCACATACCAAAACTATACAAAAGGACCTAAAGAACTGAAATCTAGGTGCATGCTAATACTGGGAAGTTAATTATAAGTGTTGAGATTTTTTAGAGAGCTCTGCAACTCCTTTTCTGGAAAATTATCCAGGAAAAAAAATGGAAATGTGTGAAACATGCTAAGAACAGCTAGCTGGATCTTTGACTTCCCCATTCATTGGAACTTTGAACATTTGAAATCAGTTTTGTTTTACCAGCATGTGGTTCCCATAATGAAAAACAGTTGTGAACCCTGGCAACTCCTAGAACCATGTACTGTGGGGCCAGATTCAGCTGAGGCCAGGTTCCGACTTAGGCAAGGTCAGTGGTTTCATGGTCTGAAATCTTTTTTTTGGGCATCAGAGGGCCCGTTCTTAGCCAAAATTGCCAAGTAAGCTTCTATTCTGGAAGCACTGCTGAGGAGTGATGGCTGTTGAAACCCCAGCATGTCTCACTGCTTGGAAACCTCAAACTACCAAGCACCTGCCCTGCTGAAGAGACCATGGAAGAGTTGGGGTCCCTACCCCAGATCAGACTCTGACCAAGCAGACCAAGGTCTATGAATCTGGAAAGCCAAAGCTCTAGATCACTCCAGGGATGTCTGGTAAGAAATAACATCACTGTTGACTGAAATCTGCTGGGTGCTTTTTTCCCAGCTTTTGTCTTTATTGATGTTTTTATGAAGCATTTCAGCTCTCTTGGATTAGAGTTGTCTGCTGCAAGTACATGTCACTGGAAAGTTTCTGACCAGAAACAGCTAAAAATTATGCTAATGTGTTTGAAGTTTTCAAATATGGCATCAAGCAGCTGGAGGAACCCATAACTGCAACCAGCATGATTTTTTTTCTGTAATGACCCAACAGAATGGGGAAATTCATAGGAACTAGAAGGCATTCTATGAGAAAGCAAGAACAGACAAGTGTAGCAACCTCTCAATGATGTCTGATTTGGCTTCAGACAGATAGTTTTGGTACAGATACTTAAAATTTTCATTTAACTGTTTATCAGTTCTGTAATTTTCAAGTGCACTTTTTTATATAGTAAATTGTCTTATTTTAGAAATATTAAAACTGTATAAAAGTGTTTGGGTTTTTTTTGAAAGTGGATTGGTGCTTTCAGCTCTCCAAATCCAACTGGAATGAAAGATCAGTCATGACAGAAGTGTTATCATATAGTGCAACTAATGGTGAAGCTGAGTGGTTTGGACAACTAGTACTGTAAAGCTGTCAATTTATTTTTATGAAAAAGAACAAACTAATGGATTCTGTTGTTGTTGGATTGAGGGCTCTTTAATTAAGTCTTTCTTCATTAGAAAAGTGAAGGATTGCCTTACTTTTTAGAGGCTTTTTTTCTGTTGAGCAATTTTTATAAAAGATCTCTTCACAAACAGTTTAATTCATCAGTTTTGTACCAGTACTTAGTGTTTCTGCTGCTTTTTCATCATAGACTCCAAGGTCTCAATAAAATTCTTTGCAGGTGTCCTGTGTTTACTGTTGGGTGAGCCAGCTTGAGGAGCACAGGTGCGCTTTCCTCAGGGATATGCAGGGTGTTAGAGGGAGAGTAAGAAAAGTAATAGCTTCACATGGCTGAGAGGTGATTAATGGAGTCTGTTGGGACCTCCCCAATGTCCCCAGGAGGGTGCACGGATAACCTCCATCTCGGGAGCATGCTCTGTGTAGGTATTTTGGCAGTCTGAAAAACCTGGGGCAAAGCCAGTTGCTGTGTTCTCTGGTGATGTAGAGGAGGCCAAGAAGGGCTGCCAGGTCAAAAACTCTGGCCTACTTTTCCTTTTGCCTGAGTTCCACTGTGAGATCTTAGCAGATAATGGCTTGAGTCAGGCTGCACGTCTGGTATCCAGCTGCTCGGTGAGCTGAAGGGTTGGAGTGGGGCTGGTGAGTCAGCAGCAGGCTTGGTGCCGGGTGCTGGCTGGCACTGCCCCGGTGTGTGCACGCACAGCTCGTGTGCCCTGTCTGCTGGGTGCAGAGAGACCGGCCCTGCTTGTCCTCTGTGTGAGCCACCAGGAGCAAGGCTCCTGGTACCCACTTGGGTGGATGGATGACTGGTTTGCTGACCTTGTGCAGTAGACATTTTCAAAATACAGCAAGTTACTCAGTGTGCCAACAAGTTTTAAAATAAAGAACATAACTGGTTTTATGTAATGTTGACTCTTCAGTATATAGAGATTCCGTTTAAAAAAAACTATCAAAATCTGTATCTTACAGACTTAAGTCTTGTTAGACTGACCAAAAACCTCCACAGGAAATGTTTAAACATGTTGTAATCTTTTTTACTACAGAAAGTGAAAGTTTCTCAGTGATGTGATTTTCCCTCAAATGTTTTATACAGAAATGGTTGCTAGCTGTTTGCCATATTTTAACCTAAGGATTGATAAGATAAGTTTCCATTTCAAGGATGTAAGGTCTGTAGGCAGTAAGAACAAGGAAGAGCTATGTGTTAAAGAAAACCACACCCTCAGGCAAACATATTACATGGCTGCAGTCGAAAAGCACATGATCCTGTGCTTGCACTAAAAAATCTTCCTTTTGCCCTCAAAGCAATTGTTTGTGACAGCACCCAGTATTTAGATGCTCAGATAAACCCAATATCCTCTTTCTCTGTCCCTGAGTCATGTGAAGTCCAGGAACATGTGGCTCAAGACAGCCTGTGTAGAAGAGTATGGGGTTTTATTGAGCAACATGGGGGTTTTGTGGTGGAGGACAGAAGACGAAAAACAGCAGAGAAAGTGGGATATATGTGAGAGAGAAGTGTGCCTAGACTGTCACACCAAAGAGGTACAGATGAGAAGCAAGAAAAGACCATCCTTCACATTTTTAAACTTACCATTAGCGAAGAATCTGGAGAGTCTGGAGAAGAGAGAAAAGTGGAAAGAGAGGAAATACCAACCATGTGGCAGAAGACACTGTAATCCACCGGGTAAAGCTGCCTGGCTCCTGGGTACCAGCTCAGATCCCTGCCCAGCCCACATGCCCTGCTGAATCTTTCCTGGGCACCCTGGACTCTCTGGCTCCAAAAGACTCCCCTTTGGTACACTCCACCCAGGGCCTGAGTCCTGGCTTAAAATAGCAGGTGAACTTTTCAGAAAGGGGTTGGGTGCCCAGGTGTTTGTGCCCAGCCCAAGGGAGCCTTGATTGAGGCTGTGTACACCAAGCGCTATTTTAAAACAAAAGTAAATAATGTTATATACAGCAGTACTCAGATTTTGAGCAATAGCTCAGTCCCATATTCAAATTATTTTCCATCTTAAAGTATTCCATCTAAATGACATTAAGGTGGAAAATAGGAATTTTTCTTTGACAGATTGCTTTGACTTATGAGAGACAAATGGGCATATACAGGAATATGAAGTCCAGAAGTAAGTGGAAGTTAAACCTTTCAAATCTTCCCATGGAAATTTTCTTCTCTCTGCAAGGTAACATTGGAATATTTCTCTCACTGCTACCCAGCATATCCTAGTGGCTATGGTTTCTTTGACAGATACTATTCCGTCTGTTGTAGCTTTATCTGAAGCAACTAAACAGGGCATTGTGTAGCTTGTACAGTAGAAATCTAGGGGGATTTTCTTTCTCTGGGTTCTTCTCTTGGTATAAAACATCTGCATCTGCCTGTCCCTGAAGACATGATCCCAAAGCTGCTCAAGTTAGTAGGAGTTGTTTTGCTCTGCTGGCCCAGGGCCAGAGTCAGTATGCACAGTACAGCTTAGTATGTTGCAGTGTTTCTTCAAGCCAATAGAAAATATGTTGAATTCTCTCTTATGAAGTGATTAACACTGTTTAGTTATATTTTAATTATGTCTTTTTTTAAATTCCAGACTAGATTAATTTTCTGTGCAAATGAAAAAATTATGCCATGTTCCTGTTTGGCTTCATAATTTTTGTCTGGCTCATTTATGACCTATCCCAGTGCACACCTTTGTTCTGTTACACTTATTTATTATTGCTGCAGCCACAATCGGGTTATCTCCTTTCTTCTTTCTCGTACCTGATACTCCAGACTGCTGATCTCTGGCCCTGAGGAACGTAGTTTCTAATTCCTGAGTGCAGAACCTGCTGTGATAAGAACAGCTATTGTTTATATACCGACACTGCAATTCCCTTACCAGTGGAAAAACCTGTGGTGGGGCAGGAATAATCTCTTGCTTCATCTGCCATGTATCACTGTAACTACAATGAATCCAATCACATTATCAAAGCAAGGAGTGAGAGGGGAGAAAAATTGTGTAAATTTCAGATCAGCAACATCAAGTGTACATTATTTTGTGCTCTTTAACTTTAGGAATGTGGAGTCAGGCTTGGTGATACGGTTTTCTACTTGGAGGTGATGGAGACAGAAGCTGAAATTGTCAGCATGAATTTTAGAAACTGTAATTTTTTTTCTTATGTAGTTGGTCCTTAGCTGACTTTTTCATCTCTGTGTTCATCCACCTTAGCCCAAGGGCACCAGAGCAGGCACACGATGCTTTCTAGAGGGGGAATTTCTCCTGTCACTGACAGTGTTGAGCCATCTAGAGAGGTCATGGTTGTCAGAGTGAGATTCTACACTCTCAAAAGCAGACATAGCCATTGCAGCTTTTGCTAAGGCCTCTCTTAACAAAGCACTAATACATTTGGTATGGAAGTTTCTCCTTTCTTCTTCTTGCTTGCTCATTCCTTACTGCTGCTGCTTACAAAATTATGATAAAATGTTTGATGACTTTCTGAGTGTGTGCTCCACAAACCCTCTGAATCACTCTTATCTTTGCAATGGCACGTTATACAGGGTCAAGCTGTTTTCATATAAGTTGAGTGTGCTATAGACAATAAACGTGTTTTTTCTCCTGTGCTTTGTGTAATAAAGACCACATCAAGTCATTGGCTTAAATCCTGCACTGAAGAAAATGGCCAATTAGTTGTAATATTATTTTTCTTGTCTAAGGACTTCAGGTATGTTTGTGATGCCAGACCATCAGCGTTTTTATCCTGCTTTGGAATCAGAGAGCTCTAGCCTGTGTGTCTGATCAATAAACTGTTTAAGTCTGTCACTGGCTACATGTACGTGAAACACCTGGCACCACAACCCCTGATTACAGCTTCAGTAGCTGTGAATATCAGATTAGGGTGAGATGGTATTTGTATAAGTAAAAGCATTTTTAAACCTCTCATATTCCTTTAACATACAGCCCATTTTATTGCTGTTTATAGTTGTTGTTTTTGTTAGGCACTGAGGTCCCAAAGTGTTTTATTTATACAGATGTAAAATTATTTTGTCTTGAGGGCTTGTTTTTATTTCCTAATTTTCCGTAGACAACCCACATCATGTTTTGCTCATTCAGTAATTTTATATCTTCTGTGTTTTTCCTTTTCTTTCCAGATGCAGAGGGAAATTGCTTACACGGGACGAGATGGCCCAAGTGGTTCCCGCCCTGGATCCGCCACACACCCTCTGCATGCGATGCCCAGCTCTCCACCCTCCACGCCGGTGCCCCACTCCATGCCTCCCTCTCCGTCCAGGATTCCCTATGGTGGGGGCCGGCCCATGGGTGTGCCAGGCAATGCCACCATCCCCAGGGACCGGCTGTCCAGCGTGCCAGCCTCGCGCTCCATATCGCCCAGCCCAAGCGCCATTTTGGAGAGACGGGACGTGAAGCCAGATGAGGACATGAGTAACAAAAACCTTACCCTGATCCGAAATGAAAGTCTGTACGGTGACCCCTACTTGTTTCACGAGGGGAGGATGAGTGTGGCTGCACCACACTCCGGACACCCCCTCGATGTCCCCGATCACATCGTAGCCTACCATCGCAGTGCCATGAGGTCATCGAGCACTTACTGCAACCCCTCTATGCAGCCTGAAATGCTGGAGCAGTCCTTGTACAGACAAAAGTCACGGAAGTACCCGGAGAGCCATTTGCCCACTCTTGGCTCTAAAACACCTCCAGCCTCACCCCACAGGGTGGCTGACATGAGAATGATCGATATTCATCCTCACCATGGCCCTCACATTCCCGCCCACACCCTCCAGCCTGACAGGTCTTCCCCCAGCCGCCAGTCCTTCAAAAAGGAGCCAGGACCTCCTGTGTTTGTGGATGCGAAAGCACGGAGTGCTGTCGGCCTCCCGGGCATGGCCGAGGCAATGCCCTCTCCTGTGGACAAGCAGGCTTTTGGCTATGGGTCACCCACGATGCCCAAGGACAAGGAGACAAGGTAAGGCAGAGCTGGGGCTTAATTTATGCAAATGATAAACGTTCCTAATCTGCACATCCTTTGTCGTTTAAGACTCAGGGGACAATGTAATGTGTAGGAGGCTGCTGCACCCGGCTGCAGTGTTTATTAGCTGTCTGTCAAGGTAGTTAGTAATTTAGAGGAGATGTGACACCATCCATTATTAATTTGAAAGTATTGTCAATGCATGATGAATCCCTAGTTATTTTCATTTGTGTAAATTTCAGTCATTGGAAAAAATATAATAAAATAAAATGATTAACTGGGATTTTTCTTTCCAGACAGCCAGATCATGTTACAAGAACAAATGATGTTCTGTTCCTGCTAATAAGGGAATATATTTCACCCCCGTTAAGAATGACACTCTGATATTACAATTTTGGTTCTTTATGGAGTGAAGTTTTTCTCATCTAGTGTTAGGAAATGGGAAGAATTTATCATTACTGTCTTATCTCCTGTAAAACATGAATTTGCATAAAAATAGGACAGTTGTTTACAATAATGTTCCTTGAGGGGAAACTGCTGAGAAAAGCAAGCCTGTCCCAGGGAAGAGATTGAAACATGAATGCTGTTCCCAATGATTTTTCCAGCATCACAAGTAGTTGGTGACCTGACTGTTGTTAACTTTTGTGCGATGGCAGTGATGACAATGATCTCTCCTGTCTTTTTAAGGACCAGATTTACACAAAGGTCTGTGAAGGCTTCTCCTGCCATAGACCCTGCCCTGGGAGAGAAAAATCATTACACTGCCAGGCAGTTGCTGTGTATTTATATGAGCTGTGTTAATCTCTAGCGTATTGTTTGTGCTGTTAACTTTTATAGAGCTCTTTAGGGAAGTGAAGATGAATAGCTGGAAAATGCTGAGCTCACAGAGGCCAAAGGTAACTGCTGACTGCCTTAACCACTGGGAAGATATGGAGCTTCATACAGACCCCAGGCTTCCCCTCTATCTGAGCAACTTGCTCAATAATTAGTCGCCTCTTACCATGCTTGGCCAGAAAAAAAGTGGGTCATGAGGTCCACTGGTGGGGAAAAAATAGAAGAAAATAAAGAAAATCAGCCACCAACAAAAATTACAGTCTTACAGCTTGGTAGTCATGACATATGAGTTAGGGCATATTACAGTCTAAGGTCAGTGAGATCTGATTTTTGTGTATCTGTTTCCAAGAGAAAGTTGCAGGTATCTGAAATTTCTTCTCAAGCTGCTATTATTACAGCTAGAAAATTATTTGAAGGAAATTTGCCAATTGTAATCCATTTAGAGAATGAAAATTTTACAAAGTTCATGATAGGGATTGAAATTAAGGAAGGACACAAAAAACTTTTCAGTTTGTGCGATTTTCTGACTTCTCTCTGGGCATCTCAGCTGTTCACTCAGCTACACAGATATGCAGAAGGCTGTGTGTTTGTGAATGGATAAAAAGCAAGTAGACAGATAGTTCTGCAGCTCCTTAAAATGGAGTTTTGCACCAGGAGTTTTAATCCCGGTCCCAGAGTATATTAACAATGAAGAAAACAGCATTTGCATAATTGCACTTCCAAATAAATACATGACCTTAAAATTCAGCATGGTGTGTATTAGTCACATGGCACTGAAAGAATCATCTTGAAAGCTGTCTTTATGCGTTGTGGTTTTTTTCAACCTTGAGGAAGTGTGACTTTCTAAAAAATAATTGTAAATACCAAAAGCAATTCATGCAAATTGGTGTGTTTTCTAACCACTGCAATATTAAGCATTGGGTTTGAGTTCTACAGACACAAAATGTTCTAAGCTGTAATTTAGCTTTGTAATGAATTCGTAAACTTTGAAAGCAAATGCTGTTTAAACAGTACTAAACTAAACAAGGGGTTTTATCCATGTCGAGGTGCTATTTTCCTGCTTCAGCAGAGCCTGAATTGTTACGAGGTTGTTATGGATACCTGAAGGGTGATGTATGTAATGGCAGACAGGTATCCCCTGCCTTGTTGTGTAGGACTTAGTTTACACCCTTAAACAGTATGGGCTTGCTTCTGTGAGTAAGAACATTTTTGAGATTGGAGAGATGGTGCTGAATTCATTCTCTTCCAGGAATGGTAAAATGAGGTGTATTCTGCTCCGTTGTGTACGTTACCACTTGCTGATGCCAAGAGCCTAAAAGCCAGGCCACAGAGGAGCTCTTAGCCTTGGAGGTGCTGAGGAGAGAGGTCTTTTCCATCTGTATACTGTGGCAATAGAGACACCCCAACCTGACTCACTCAGGAGCAGGTTGAGGACCCTGCAGGCCTGCAAACCCATCATCTCAGCACTGTTGTTGCTTCAGTCCCTACTGGACTGTGCTGAGAGCAAAGAAAACATTTCTTGTGTCATATCTTTGTGGAAATTACCTTGAAGTAGCACTGTCACAACCTCAGGACAATGCAAGTTTAAGTCAGAGGAAAGATTGAAATGGATAGTGACAATGTCAGAAGTAAAACTGAATCTCTCTTCCCATCTCAATTCTCCTTCAGTTTTTCCAGTCCAAGGCTGAACTGGGATATCTCTGTACTTTATCAGAATATGTTGGGTACTTACACCAGATAAGACTTCTCATTGACTGTATCCTGGTTTTGTTGAAGAAATGGTTCCATTACCTTTGGAACGTTAACTGCAGCAGATTTGGATCTACAAGAGATGAAAACTGGTATTTCTGAGCTCTTCTTTTGGAGTTTCTCATTTTAGTTTGACACTGCAGAAGCCGGTTTCATCAAGCCTGTTACTGAAGGCAGAGTTGAGCGGGATTTAATTGCTTCATGTAATGCTTTCTTGTAACTGTTTTACCTTGGTTATTTCCAAGATAGCTACTTCTATGGTATACGGCATTGAATAAATTCTCACAGTTAATTCATTTACCAGAAAAGCTCCTTCTAAAGCTCTTTTACAACAGTGAGAAGAAACAAATTCATGCAGATTTTAAAGAATAAAAGATGTTAGTATTCATGTGCAGAAAAATATTAGAAGTTATAACAATTTTCAGCATTTCACCTTCAAAGGGTCATTATCTCTTAAATCTGAGGTCTACTAGAAGAATGAGTAAATTTTTGTGAGTGAGCATGAGTTATTTAAACAGTGATTTGCTGTCATATTTTTGGATGGCTCATTTATGTAGCTTGTGGGACATTTCTGGAAGTTACTACAGGCAAAGCAGATGTTTAATGTTGATAAATTGGAAAAGAAGCTGTTTATCCAAAAGTGCATTAAATTAAATGCTGTTTAACTTAAAATCTTTGCATTTATAACACGTGTTGCAAAATTCTAGGTTATTTGATAGTGCTAAATATGTATATAATAAATGCTGCTACTCACTAAACAGCAAGATAACTCTATAGAATATTTTTCCTCCAAAAGCATTTTAAGGGTATACTGTGTCTCTCTTCTGCCTGAACACAACTTTTATCCTCTACTTTTTATGCCATACTAGTGAGAAAAGATGATAGTTGGAATGAGCAAAAAATGTGGTCACATTATTAGCTCATGGCTTGCAGTTGAAGACTAAAGTGTAATGGCCATGTGTAGATTATTAGATATTGTTCCCCCCACAAAACCACTTTATTGTTTGATATGTTGAAGTATGGATGGACTCTCTGTGCTTTAGGAAGAATGACCTTACTTTGTAAAGGCATGGACAGTGAGAGACTCTGTCAGCAATGCACTGTAAAATGTATAAGGGGGTTTTGCACATACACCCTCTCAGACACTTTCCACAGGCTCAGAACTGCATATTCCTCTGTGAAAGGTGTTGAATAACCAGGTAGAAAAAGATGAAGTCAAATGATGAATACAGGATGGAGGAAAGGTGAGCTGTATTTTGTCTTCCTTCTGTTAGAGGAAGATGAGATGCAGGCTCTGAGATAAGAGTTGTCAAATAGTGTAACAGCTGGCGTGCTTCAGAGCTTCCTTTTCCCCTTTAGCTTCAAGATGCAGAAGGTTTGAGTTTAATCTTCTCCTTAGAAGACTGAAATATTCACCTGTGGGAATCTTTCTGTGGGAAGAAAGCAGAATACAGAAGAGTTCTGCTGATCTTTGGTTCCCACCCTTCCAGGACACCCACTCATCTGTTTTGGGAGAACTTGGGATAAAGTCCGACTAAGACACCTTCACTTTATTCTAGGAAAGCCATTGGGAAAGACAACCTACTTCTGTTCTCTTTCTTTTCCCTTCCTCTTTTTCCATTTCTCTTCTTTTCTTTTCTTTTCCCTTTCTCTTCAGTGAGAGAAAAAAAAATTGTAATGAAATGTTTCTCTCGTAGGGTGATATAGAAAGAAATGTGTATTTCTCTGTTTCTGACCCCCTTTTCATGGCTTCATTTGGAGCTTAACTATAAAATATGAAGTCACTGAAAATGTTTTCTCCAGGAAGGTGTGCCAGTTAGTTCATGGTGCAGGTTCAGTGTTTGAGTACATCTGTTGTGGATGATGTGCTGCAAAGCCTGGGGTTGGACAGGAACATGAATGAACAGTTACACAGACCAGTTTTATTCTGTGTCTGTACGAAGTATCTTCTCAGTGATGTGAATATTAAAGATGTCCCCAGGAAAGGGAAGTAACATGCAAGTAACATGTCACGCTTAAATAGCATTGGTGTGACAAGTGGATACCAATTCAGCAATATGCTCTACCCCTTCTTGGAATTACTTCCAGTTAACTGGAGTAGAGGGAATAACATGAAACATCAGTGAAGGTGTAAGGAAGAAATCTGGTGATAAAATCTGATGTATCCATGCACAGTCCCCAGAGAAGCAAGGGCTTGCTTTGGTTCTGCTGAATTTGGGGAGCGAGATGCTAAGGCAGGGCCCCAGTTCCTGGACATACCCAGAGCCAGAGCTGTGGGTCAGGCTGCTGGGGAGAAGAGGGCTGGCAAGTGGCCTGTCCCTGCCTTCCTGGCCAAGGTCTGTGAGAAGCCAAAGCCAAGTCTGACAGAGTTCTGCTGGGCGTCACTTCTGACCTTGTCCCCTCCTTTCCTCCCCCACCATGCTGCCACCTCTGACTCTCCCAGCATTCAGAGGAAAACAATGTGAAACAATGCCTTTCTGTGCTCGGGTTGATAAAATAGCCATTTCTTTCCCAACTGCTGTGAAAGGGATCCTCCCTGCTCTTCCTGGGTGGTGGACAGATGACGCTTTATCTGGGAAATTAATCTCGGAGCAGAGACAGGTTGGCTCTTTTCGGGCTACCACCCTTCTTGTGGCAGCAAGCAGAGGCACCACTTTGTTATGTTGTGCCTGACCCTCTGTCCTAGTGCTCCACATCCCAGCCTGCCCCAGGTCACTGGAGTGCCAGCCTGTCCTGTGCCCTGGGAACCTTGGTCTTTCCTGTGTCACTGGAGTGGCAGCCTGTCCCATGCCTGGGAACCCTGGCCTGTCCCATGCCTGGGAACCCTGGCCTGCCCTGTGCAAGCAGAGCTGATGGGACAGGCTGTTCCCACCTTCTCTCTCCCCGGCAATGAGCACAGGTCGACCACAGATCCTATCCCTGCTCTTCTGGGGCCTTGTGGTGACAGAACTGGGCCACCAGCCCTCCAGGCACGTCAGCCCAGGTTACGGCCCCACCACCAGGCCGTCCGCATCCCTCCCTGCCCATGCTGGAATGCACTGCCTCCCACCACCTTCAGTCCGACCACCTCCGAAAATCAGGTTGTTTTATTTAATGCCTAAAAGGCACCTCCTTTCAGACACCTGTTTTTGAAATGTTTGGTGCTAGTGGCCATAACAATTCTGGGTATTACAGTGAAATGATTACAGGAAAAATCTGCCTTGTTTCTAACAGAGTAACTCCTGAGCACATGTAGATTCTTCACATTCTTAATGCTTTTACCGTATGAAAAATAATGTGTTCTGTGCAATTGATTCCAGTATTTCATTCATTTTTCATCATCTCCTATCTTGGAACATCTCTCTCCCTCTTAACAACATACTTTCCTAGATTTCATGGCAAAGGACAAGATCAGCTCTGTGTTCCCATAATATCTTTTGAAGCAGAAAATTGTTTCCAGATTATCTAATGTGGGATGAAAAAAACATCGTATTTATGGATTGGTAAAACAGTTAGACTTCCAGTTGAGTTTAGTTCCAGGAAGGTTTTATGATGATTATCTGGGAAAAAAAAATGTTTTCATTATTAAGTGTCAAAAATGCTGCATTAAAGTTTGTTAGAGTATATTTATCCCTGGGTTTTATAGTTGTTTTTGTTCCAAAGGTGACTGTAGCCTGCACCAGTTTCTTATTTTAAAACTTGTAATAGTGGAAATTCCGTAACGTATTTCTTGGTTTGAAATGAATTAAGTCAGATTCACTAGTCTTCTCATCACCCTTCAAAATACCTTTCAACATGAAGACAGAAAAGCAAGATGCATGCACTGCATTAAATCGCAGTAAGAACACGTCTGCTGGCTGGGGACTGACTGAGCACTCTCTTCATCCCTGCTTGTGTCTGTTAGCATCTCATTACTTGTTTTGCTGCCCTGTTTTCTCAACCTCTGGATGTCTCTGAGTCTCTCTTGGCTATGGTATCTGCATGCTATCCCAGGAAACCTCATTCATTCCCTGAATGTGAATGAAATAATTAGCCTGGATAATCCACCTGGCTGCAAGCCGGGCTGGTTACTCGCTTTGTATCATGTCAGCTTGCTTTTGGCTGATATTGGTACCTACATTTGAGTTTGACTCTTACTGATTGATGCTATTGCTTTGGCCACCAAACAGCAACTGCAGCTGGGGTGGCCAGAGGTTGGCTGCTCCCATGTGCACAGGATGCTGCAGTGGTGATGGATGGCCCCTGCAGCAAGCTGAGTCTGTGTCTGAGTTTGTCTCTCCCATCTTCTCTCATCAGTCACTGCTGCTGGTCGTAACCACTTGCTTTTTGAGAAGTTTTGTTCCCAGTCATCTTCCAAAACCACAGCCTGCTGTTAGAATTTCCTTCTGCGTGTCTCCCCACACACTTAACTGCTGTAATAGAGGGATGCCTTTTCAGAAAGTTCCATACTGATGTGTGTCTGTGTTGTGGTGTGTCATTGACATACTGGCATGTGTAAGTAGGCACCTGTGTGAGCAAAAGGTTGGTTTGGAGCCAGCTGAGGAAGTCGCCTGGTACCTGACTAATGTATGTATTTATGCAAACAGATAAACACACAAATGTTAGCCTTCACATCCAAAAAAAAGTTACTGGTCTTGTTTAGTGACCTTTGGTTCCTATGGAAAACACTGAATATACTTACTGTAGTTCTTCATCTCTTTTCTTCTGCTTTTTGGGAATTTCTTGGGATATGTGCATGAAAGAAAATCTATTTTATTATAATATTGGCATACAGTCTGCATTTCGTGTCCTGTGCCTCTCTGTCACATTTCTGTCCTTTTCAAAGCAGACAGTTGTGATGTCAGGTGCAAAGGATTTGGACTGGAAAGTAGTCAGCTTGGACAGATTAAATGCTTCCCAGACAAAAATCCTGGGTTTGGAGAAAGTAAAAATAGTAACAAGAAGAAGTGTAAAGTCTTTAATCCTGAAACCTTAAGTACAGACAAAACGACTGGCCCAGTGTAGGTAAAAGAGAAAATGCATGTAATGCTGAAAAATTTTTTTTTCACTAGTTCCAAGAGGCATTAACAAATTGTTTTAGGTGCCTGTCTTGTGAGATCATTAGAAGCTTATTATTTGGTTGTTTGTTTTGTTCTTTTTAACTAAGCAGAGTTTTTTTAAAATTGTCTGTTACCATGCAAAAGCTGTCCAAACCAAGATGTGGTAAGCTGCTGCAGTAAGGTATATGCAAACCGGTACCCAAGGACCTTTGCACAAACTCTAGTGTCTTTCCAATCCTGTGGTAATCATTCACCTAGAAAAACAAGTCTGAAAGCAAATATATCTGGCTTTAACAAACGGTTCTCTTGTCTTACAGAGAGAGGATACAAGCCATGGAGAAACAGATTGCCAGTTTAACTGGTCTTGTTCAGTCTGCGCTTTTTAAAGGGCCAAATACAAGTAATAGCAAAGATGCTTCTAGGTAAAAACAGAATTCATCTGTAATGATTTTAGTAATCAATCAACAAAAATATATTTGAATGTAATAGTAAAAAAATCCTGAATGCTCGATCATTTTTAAATTTCTTTATCATCTCCATGAGAATGCTAGGTAGAGAGGAAGAATATGCCAAATGATAGATGGAGATTAACTGCATTAGTCTTCTTTGTGATAAAAAGAATTAATGTAGCTACATCTCTGTGCTTTCTACTGCTTATACTCCATTCCTTGCTTAACTCGTACTAAAAGGTGATTTTAAAAAAACCAAAAACTGACAAAGTACTGGTGATTTAAATTAAAAATATGTATGTTAGACAAGGCCATTTAATTTGTTGAACATAAACTTCACTACAGTTTTAATAGCTAGTAAACTAAAATTACATTTTTTTTGTTATTACTTAGTGAGAAGATGATGTTGAAAATTGTGTCCAGCAAGAGCAGCATTGACACTGCAGGTAAGATAATTCACTTTTAATTTACAACTTATTCAGGTATATGAATAGCTCTAACATTACAAACATCCCAGCGTATGGAAATGTCAAATTTACTTAAATTTCCATAGCTGTACTGTCAGAACTGAAGTTTAAGTGCAGGATATGGGAGTCAATCACATCTTTAAGAGAAGAATTTCTGACAGGTTGAGATGGTATTTGGAATGAATTTCACACCTGTGCTGAATGGTTTAAAGGAGATGCAGAGCCTCTGCATCTGGTGACTTTTCCAGTGACTCATCCTGTCTATAGGATATCTATATCTATATCTATATCTATATCTATATCTATATCTATCTGTCATTAATCCTAAGTTTGTCCAGATTGCTGTAGAAGACTAAATATTTCATTCCTTTTCTTGTCACCTGAACTTTTTCTGAGGTCCGTCTGTCACTAGGATACTATGGGTGCAGTGACACCAAGAAATTCAGCAGTCAGCAAGACAGCACTTTCCCTAATTAAGCCACGTTGATCTGTTACTAATTACTAGCGTGCACCTAAACTGTTCTGAGCAAGCAGCACTTATGAAGCCAGTAATAGCCGTCTCGTTTTAGCATCCCACTTGGACAGCTGTTAAGTGTGTAAAAAATTGAGTTAAGGTTGTTGTGAAAGAAGATCTCTGAGTGGCTGAAGTTCTTTGTGTATGGGCTGCTGCTGGAGAAGTCCTCAGGGTATTCGTGTGCTTATATGCCTCCTCTTCACCTTTGTCATGCACTGAATGCAAATAAAGGCAGTTCCCTCCTTCCTGGTAGTGCTCTTCCCACAGGGAGGTCTGTGCTCCGGCAGGTAGTAAACCGCACACATTTATTAGCAAACCTATTGTGCTCCTAACTAGCCTTTCTGTTGGAGCTGTTAGCTCACATTCAGGATTCCTGTTTGTCTGGAATTGCAGTGTGTCCTCCTAATCGACAGAAACCAAACTAGACCTGGAAGCTATCAACCACATGGAAGAAAGAAAAAGCTGAAGTCCTGGTAACTGAAGCTTTGCTCCCAAGCCACTCTCTGGTGCTGTTCCAACTCTTCCCTTCCTGCTGGCCTCTGGATGGGGAGAGGACTACTTAAAGCTTTGAAGAAATAAGTTGTAATTTTTCAGTTTCAGACAATATGATGAAAAGTCTGTCGTTATTCAAAACAGCTGCAAAATGGTCTTAAGATTTTTCCCTATTGCAGTGTCATTATAGACTGAGAATTTATGGCATTTCCCACTTGCACAGGCCTCACCTCATATAAAGCACTTATGAAACCCTCACAACCAGCACATACAGTGCTTTGTGTTCCTCTTTGAAGTGCATTGCAAACAGCAGCCTCTCTGCTTTCCCTGTGATGGTACCAGTTCAGACAAATACTTGGTGGGGGGCGCTGACTTGGAGGACCTGATCTAAGTGGGCCCTACTTTGAGTGGGAGTTTGGACCTCCAGAGGTCCCTTTAAACCTAAATTGTGTAGTGATTTGTGTGTGCATGTGTAAATGTGCTCTCACTTAAATGAGAAGTGGAATAACCTTCTTTGGGAAAGCAACCGTACATAAAACAAAGGTGGGGATTCCCTGGGAAGTCATGCCCAGCCCACCAGAACAGCATGGTTCATCTGACCAGCAGCCATTTCCTGACACTGTTGTTCCCAAATACTCCTCTCTCACATTATCATATGACTGACATGTCCCTGAAATGACAACATTACATCTAACAGCTGCATGTGCAAGCATGGTGGGGGAGATGAGGGTGGGGAGTGTAATTTACTGTCAAAGGCCACATCATCATCTGTCACCTACTGACAGAGACATTGGCTTCATCACATGGCCATGTGCCTGTCCAGCATATGAGTAAGGATTCCAGCATTCAGCTTGTGCTATAGATGCCTTTCTCATCATGTGGGAGGGGGGGGACATGAAGGGGATAGGACAGAACAGCCATGCAGCCAGCAGTCTGCAAGGATCCCTATCAGGGATATAAACTCCAGCACCTGCATCCCTATATCCTGTCCGTCCAACGTGACTCAGCCACAAAGTTATATTGTAGCAGGTAAGGAAAACAAGGTGTGATGACCCCAGTATACAACTGTAACACACAACAGCTATTACTGAAGACTGCTGTATGAAAAAATAGTCTTGTATAATGGAATATTTTGCTTTTGCACCTGGAATTGCTCAGGACATGGTCCAATAAGTCAGTGCAGTCCGGCTTACTTGAAAATTAGGCAATCTGCCAGAATATGCTACAGAATGTTTCTCCTTTTTGTGAATATGCTTGGGTTCAAACATGCCAGCAGGGGCTAGACACGCTTCTGCTGACCACTGTTTTGTTCTTCAGTTCACCCCAATCTTTATTAAGTATAGTCATTTAGGCGGTCGACTCTTACTTTACAATTCCGTTTGACGACTGTGCACTGAGATACCAGTTTTAGCAATTTCAAAGACTATTTGAAAGAAAAAGTGGTATAAAATATTGATTGAACAGTCTTTTTTAGAGCTCTGACAAGCAAAAATGTGAATTGCTTCCCATTCTAAAAAATAAAACATCTGTGCAAGATAATATTGCCTCATCAATGTTTAACCAACATTGTTTTATATAGTATGTGTTCCAATGATAGGACACTTTCATGCAGAAAATAGAGAACTACATCCCTTGGGATGGGAAAGAAACCAAAATTTCTAAACCCTAGATAACTCTATATAGCTAGATTGTGAATACTCTGTTTGGTATGTCATATGAACCAAATTACTGTATTTAACATGCTTTTGCTTTGCCAGTCTGTAGAAAGCAGTGGCTTCTTTAGCCCCAAATATTAAGGACCCCGAAGAAACTCAGCTTTTTCACTGAAGAAAATGAGTCTGTAATGACAATGCTTGTCTGCATTTCTTATCTTTCATTGCTTTAGGCTCAGTCTTTCGTGGGGGATGGGTTCAAAGAGCAGTAACCCTTCACAGACTGGCTATGTCTCTTCTGCTGCTGTTAGGAGGAATCCCATGACTGAACCCATATAAAGATCTTCAGTTCCTGAAATGCAAATGGCATCAAGGAACTCTTCACTTAGAAACAACATGTAATTCTGAAACCAAACCATACTAGTAAGAGTCATCATGTGATTACTGACATATATTCTGATAAATACTCATACTCTCTTTTCTGTCGTATTTTTGTTCATCAACTGGAGATGGATTGATAGACTAAATCCTGGATTCATTTATTAAATTGGGATCAGTTGTTTCATGGATTATCGGAAAAAGCAATAGCTTTTTGCTAGTTGCTGCCTTGTTAGAAGAGGAAGGAGGACATTTCAGTATTCCCTGAGAAGGGGATCAGGGAGTACAACTTTCTTCACTAACACCACCAATACAAAACAAGAGGAAGATGGCAGCAGGGAGAAGTATTACAAATGTAGGGCTCAGATTTGATTCCTCACTCTTTGTGAACTGTCTTGTTGTCTGTGCATGTCTGTGTGCCTCTTTCACATGCATGGCTCTTGCTATGATGACCTGTGAATTAAATCACTGTCCATATCTGCTTGCTTATCTCAGATTCAAAGACAGATCATGCTAATCTTAGGACTCTGTCATCATTTGCAGATAAAATATGATCCTGAATTCATTCTGGATCAATGAGGTGAAGTTGCACACTAATGTATATATAGAATATTTTATTCTTTTACGGGTGATTTAGTACCATCTATTTACTGTCACGTCTCCCCACATAATGCTTGAAAATATTGCAGCTCTTTAAAAAGATTACTAATTTGTGAAGAAACATTGCTGGATGTCTTCTGATGGCTTTTTGTGCCAAACTGCTTCAAAATAAAATCTTAGCATTTTAGAAAAAAAAAAAAAAAAGAAAATCTGGAAAGCAGGAGACCAGTGTCTTTGCAACCATAGCAAAGCTCAAGTGTCAGGGAGTAGAAGTCATGTTCCTTACCCCCTGAGCACACAGCAAACCTTTCCTCTTTCTGCACATCAGTTCTGTTTGTACTCTAAAATGGCAGCTTAGTTCATTAGCCTTTGTAAAAAAAGTTAACTTTTTTTGTTTGTCCAGAGTATTAGGAAATTATGGTGGGAGGTTGAATTTCCCTTACCTAGCTGAAGGAGGGGTTTATTTAAAAACCCAAGAGCCAGTGCTGTTTCTTTCCCTTCAATCCATCTGGCCTCACATCTAATCACAAAGCTACAGCCTGGGACTTTTTCCAAAAGTGAGCTACACTCCCTAGATGAAGCAGCCCCTCATTCATCTGCCCTTTTTTTCTTTCTTGATGAAAATATGTATATCTGAGAAATCAGCTGCTGATCATTATTGCTCACTTGGTGTCTTGTGTTTCACACCCCCTGGAGTCAGCAGTCCCAGTGCATGTTCCACAGGCTCTGAGCACACCCTGCAGCAGGGACACTGTGGCAGCCAAGAGCACCTAATGGCGTAAAGAGGTGGCTGAGGCAGCAGTGGAGGAGGAAAGCTGCTTTGTAGGGAGTTGGAGACATTTATTGCTTACAGAAGCAGATCACAGTCCATCTACACTAAAAGGAAAGCAGGCACCCCTTCCTGAGAAAATACGTGAATTGACTGGGGTCCAGCATGGGGGGAGGGACTGGTGGGGTCTGATTCATGCCTTGGCTGCCTCTTCACAGGATTGGGGGCTGAGGTTTTGGAGCTTTTGCTAGAGGCAAAGAACAGCAGAAAGGTAGATGTGCTTTCAAAAATAGTCCAGATTTGTGGCTAGGGATCAGAACTCTTGGAGGCTTATCCACATTTTTTCGACTCTCTGGTGGTTTCTGTCTGTAAGGTTTATGAACTAAATACCACTTTCTTAAAAAAAAAAACAGGGCAAAAAATAGTGCATGTGGGAGGGAAATAGATGCTTGACTGTAGGAGAAACTGTAGTGTACATGTAGACAGATAAGTATTAGCATATATTAGACTGAAGCATGGAGTGGGTACATAATGGCAGCAAACAAGGACTGTTTATTTCTTGAGTGTTGCTTTCTGTTAAGGAGCTCTTTGAAAGTCAAGAGAGCATTGAATCATAGTGGAGTATAGCAAAAATGTGCAGCAGCTTGCTCTGCAGTGTAATGACGAGTGCTGTTGTTGAAGCACCAAGCAGATCTAGCTGGAGCACGTTTAGGGAAGGTATAGCATTACAACAGCCTGTACCAAGCTAGAACAGCTTTTTGTCTGAGCATGTCTTCAGAAGCCCATGACATGGCACACTGTACGTAGCATGGATCCAGCCAGAGGGGCCTGTGCTTTTACTGAGCAGAATTGCAAATGAAGGTAAAGTAACAAATATGATTCTTAAAAACCTTTTTCTAAAATAAAAATAGGCCAGTGTAATTTCCATCCTTTAAGAATGCTTCCCCCTTGGATGAATTTTATAAAGGCTGTATTTGAGGTAGCCACACCTGTTGGAAAAGGATTAACTGTGGTGTTACGCTGAGCTGAACTTACTCAGGCACATTTGGGGGAGAGAGCTTCCTACTCTTGGATTCATACTCATTCCAGTCAGAAGATGTGTCATATACTTTCGTGCACTGAAAATTTGCCTTCAGCAGGCAAAGCTCACAACACTGTTTTTTGTTTGATTTCATTAAACTTGATAGAATGTGTGCTTTGGGAACAAATGATGACCAAAATCCCTGTGCAGATCCATTGATGAGCTATTTTCCGTTTCCTCAGATTTCTTTTTTTAATCATAGAGAAGGAAGACATTGAAGTAGGGAATGACCTAATTGTAGAATAGAACCATGGAATTATTTAGGTTGGAAAAGACCTTCCAGATCATCCAGTCCAACCATTAACCTACCACTGCCGAGTCCACAACTAAGCCAGGTCCCTAAGCACCACGTCTACACATCTTTTAAATACCTTCAGGGATGGTGACTCAACCACTTCCCTGGGCAGCCTCTTCCAATGCTTGACGACCCTTTTGGTGAAGAAATTTTTCCTAATATTAAATCTCCCTGGGTGTAACTTCAGGCCATTTCGTTTTGTCCTTTTGTTTATTATCTGGAAGAAGAGACCAATTCCCTTCCAACCTCCTTCCAACCCCCTTTCAGGCAGCTGTAGAGAGCAATAAGGACCTTGAGATTCCTTTTTTCCAGACTGAACACGCCCAGATCCCTCAGCTGCTCCTCATATGGCTTGTGCTCCAGACCCTCCACCAGCTTTGCTGCCCTTCTCTGGACATGCTCCAGCACCCCAATGTCTTTCTCATAGTGAGGGGCTGTTAACTCAATAGTTCAGGGAGCAGCAGCATCTGAGCCATTTGAGATCAAGGAGTAAGGTGGGTTTGGCAGTGTGATGAGAAGAGTTTGCAAGGCTACATAGTACTGGACTTAAAAAATGAAGTTTGTCGTACTGACTGTCATTTTGTCTGCTGGGGGGGTGAGGGGGGGAAGAGACACATTAGGAAAAATATTTGAAGAATATGGGTGTGTAAGAGCAAATTTCGATAAGGAACTGACATTTCTATTAGCTGATGAGCTGGAATTCGCTTGTTCTCTCTAAATAGAGCTTCTTCCCAGGTACTTGAGACTGAAAAGAACAAGCTTGGCATTGTTGCTGTGTAGAGGAACAGCATTCTTTAACAAAGAAAGTTTTGTGAGGACAATGATCATTATTTTCAGTGTGGCTTGGCTCATTTCCTTGTGTTATGCTGTATTCCTTTCTGACAGACTAAAAGGGAGTGGGTAGATGCAACAGCGCTGGAGACCCTCTGCCACACCGTCATTTCATTTCTCTGGTTTTATATGGTTGCTGCTGGAGATACCTACTAGAAATAATGCAATTGTCCTTTAAGCAGTGAAGCAAGATTCTCTATAGAAATCTTTTCCCCATATTTGGCAGCTTGACTGCATCCCTCTCCTATGATGATTAATCAACAAATGTGCAATTCAGGAGTCCTGTGAATGAATTTGCATCAACTTGGTCTCAGGTGTCTCCTGGGAGGACAGTCCTGAAGTTACTTTCAGAACCAATTTGATTTGCTGCTGTTTTGTGTAATCTGTGGTTATAGCTTACAGCCATCTCCACTAGATGTGGTAGAAAGCAGTCGTGGGGTAATGCAGGGCTCTGATAGAACTGAGGTTCCAGCACAAATACACTCTGATGCTATGCAGGCTTCCCTCAAATATACTGGATAAGGAGGTGCCCGTTCCCTGTTAATACTGAGCATTGGTGTCCATCATTTTCTTTTCTCATCCATCTGAATTACGTGTGGATTCAGTGGGCAGAGGAAGGATCATGTTTGCACCTTCTCTGCTGTGAGCTCAACCTGTACTGCTGCATATTGCAGGTGCTGCCAGCATATCTGGGGGAAAGAATGCACTGGCAACTGTGGAGTCATCTGTGATCCAGCACCCTGCTGGAGCCCCAGCAATGCAAGTCAGCCTGCATGGTATGAAACGCAACGTGTCAGATCTGCGGCTGCAGCTGCATCAGATGAAGCAGCTACAGGTATGATTATCTGGGTAATGCTGGGAAAAAAGGTGGGTTGTCAGCAAATGCCTATTTCCTCTGTCCCTCTCTCTCATTTTCTCTCTTTTAGCATTTGTACAAGTGAGTCTCAGTAGCAGAGTTCTAGCAAAGGGCAGACCCAAGTACTACAAATACAAGAGCTTGCGTAGTCCTCAAGGTGTGAGAATCAGCTCAGTTAAACTACTGCTGCTCAGATATTGAGAAAAAAATTAATTTCTATCTTTGTTGGATGACTCTAGACATTAAAGCACTATTTATATTATGATAATATCAAGTCTGTGATTACAGTTTGGACCCTGCTATGCTATGTGCTGTATAAACATGTCAGAAGAACCATGTTCCTGCTCCATACTGTTTACAGTTGAGACAGATTTTAAGTCCCTGAATAAACAATTTTGATGTCAGGAAACCCAAACGTAGCTGAGGATCAGTAGATATGCATTAAGCCAGAGTTTGAGTCCTGTATTTAAAGAATCCAGAAAAATAGCCAACTTGAAAAGTAAGAAAAAAAGGTATTTCATAAGTTGCTGCAAAGGTTTGTTGTGGCCTACTTATATTCATGTTTTAGCAACACCTTCCTAATACACATCAACACCTCAAAACTGTCAAGAAACAATACATCCAATGAAGAGTTAACAAAAATAGTATGTTGGCACATACAGTCATGCTGCAAATATAAATATATGCTGTTCATCTCAGACACTGTGAAAATAAGCACATGCAGCTGTACAGGTCTTCAGCCCTTCACTTAACTGAAAACTGAAGAGCACTGTGTATTGTCTGAGAAGATGGAAAAAAAGGCAGAGCACTTTCTTGTAAGACAAAGTGGGCAGCAGGGGAAGCTTCAATACTCTACCAGTCCTCCTTGCTCAGAAAATGACATCACATGTTTGGTATCATAGGGCTGCAGCTACTGCTTTTATAGCCAGGGTGATTTTGAATGGTACTATGTCAATAACATATGATTTGCTGATTAATTTTAGAACAAAATAATGATAATACGAATCAGAATTCAGAACGTGTTTTGCCTTCACCTCCTTATCTAAAGGAAATTGAATTATGAACCAGTCATAGAGCAAAGAAGCAGAACGGTGAGGTAAATATCAGTATAGGAAAATGTGTCTGACTGAAGGTCCTGTGACCTGTGAAGGTCCTGTGCTCTGTTTGCTGGGAATGAAGAGATGGCAGAAGGTGTTTGGAGCAAAGAGTTGGATCAGGAGACTTCTACCTGTGATACAGCTCCCACGTATTTAAATTTTCAGTTTAGGATGAGTATGTTCCAAATGTCCCTTTCAAAAGCTATTCTCAGCAATGCTGCCTGTGTGTCAGCCATCGTGTTCCCCATCTAATTTCGAGGCACAGGCATGGGATCTCTGCCCTAGTACATTATGTATAAGGGCATATTCTTCCACATTTGTGCCGCAAACCTCTGCAGCCCCTCTGTCCTTCTCAACGCCACATGCCAAATGCAGCTCTTGGCAAATGCCTGCGGTCTGGCCCCCAGCTGTGCTCAGCATGTGGCCTTGGAGAGCGGGATGGAAACTGCAGTGCTGCTTGGAGGCAGGGAGAGCATCCTTCTCACAGCGCTGCTCACCACGGAGGTGGCATTTCCCCAGCTGCGCTTTGTCTCCACGGCCCAGCCCAGGGCAGAAGCCTTGCTTTTGATCAGACGTAACATTGTGCCACACAGGAGTGAAGAAATTTCTACCATCTGCACAAATAAGTGCTGCCAAGGAAGTCTTGAGAAGGGAAAAAGGACATATCCCGAGTGTGCTTATTAACTCTAGCTGGCTTCCCTTAATTCAGAAATTATTGCAAACTTGGTGCATTGAGCTAGTAGGAAGTTGAGAAATTTTGATAGTTGGAAGAACCTGTAGCTCAAGGGAAACTTTGGTACGTTACACATAAATTCCATTTGTGACAGTTTCTGTCATGGCATTCCTGGATTATTTTGAAAAAGAGCTCACAGTTTGTAGGGCAGCAAGTGAAACAGGCAGTGTTTTAAACTGAAGAGTGTTGAAATATCACATTTTTAATGAATATTTTGTGCTATATTTTTTCAAAAATAATTATAAGTAAAAGAGAAAAAGTATTTTTCTGGTTTCCCAGATTGTTTTCATTTTATGTTTGACAGTGCTTCATATTTTTCAATTTCACTGTTTTTCTTGGGCTGGCAGTCAGTTTGTTCCTGTTTGTGTGAATTTTTTACACAGTGACAGACTGGAAAAAACACTTCAAAAAAATGAAGAAGATGATTGCACAGGCACAAAATTTAGCAGGATAACTAAGAAACAGGAGCAGGACGTAAAACTATGTTTAATAATGTCTATTGTTTAATTTTCAGTTGATGTTACCACCGTAAGTTCATACTAATTTTCTTCATGGAATCAGAGAAATATGTGATAGAAAAGGCCCATTCATTCATGTATCCTTTGTTTGTGCTGGCAAAATCTTCTTTTTAAACCATATCCAGCAGCAGTGGATCTGGATGTATTGATTCACACACCAGATAAACATGTTACAAGATGCCATCAAAAAGTCAAGATTCAGTCTCTGGTTGGATTTTGAACAGAGATTCTTAGCATACAGACATTTGCCTCATGGCTGTTGCTAGGGGCTGTATACACTCCTTGCTGCTATACTTGCATGTTCTAAGTGCTCTGATTTTCAGAGACATTCAAGACAGACTAGTTTCATGGTGCTGTGGGGTTTTCCTCCTTGCCAGAGATAGGCTGTAACCCAGCCTTTGTCCTGGATGGATTTGTTACTGGTAAGAATTGAGCCCATCATGAGTTTAGTGGGATTGTTCATTCTGTGCTCCCAGATAATGAGAACTCTTAGTAGCAGGTTTGAACCAAGCCTTAGAGTACATGTACAGGGTATATATCATTAGCCATTATATGTACATTGGATTTTTTTTGTCTACTCCTTCTTTTCTTTAATTGAACTAATTTTAAGGGAATACAGTTAGATATGAATAATGTTCACATTAGGAACATGTATGCATGCATGCTTTTCCTTCACTCAGTGCACTGTTTGCGGGCAAATGAGCGCTGCAGAAAGGACAGAAAATGTAATAACGACACTGTTATAAATGGGATATGATTCTCAGTCTCATCAAGTGTAACTTTGAATTAGAAATTCAAATATATTTTGAGCTGCATTATAGGACTGGAGACACTACCTTTAATCAGTGTATGGTAACTTCAGGAATTAGATACTTAGATTCTACAGAGGTCCTGAGCTGCAGGGAGCTAGTTCCTGTTTGTGGCTGTGCTCTGTAGTTCATGGGGTGGTGGGTGGCCCAGAAGCCTCTCCCAGAAGGGCCTGGGAGGCTCCCACTGGGCAGGTCATGCTTGTCTCCTAATGAGGAGCAGGGTTATGAACTAACACTTGGTTTTCTATTTACCTATCTCATAGATAATAATTGGTTCAAAGTGAACTGAACTAGTTATCAGATTGTTCTTGAACTGGGTGCCAGAGGCAGAGCTGGGGTACTTGTGTGTGAGCAGTGATGAATAATGGCTGGAGCACTAGATGAAGAAGAGGGACAAGGAAGGTATCTGGAGAGATTAGTGAGGCTGGAAGTGAGAGCCAAGGGTAAAGAATGTATGAGAGGATGCTAGAATTCTAAAAAAGCATGTTAAATTTATTTCTGTTTGATTGCTCCTTGCAGTTACAAGTTAAGTTAACTCTAATTAGCAAGAAATTGCCATTTGGTGGTGACAGGAAAGCCTGCATTGCTTTTCCTTACTTTTGGGAGCTTGCCTTTGGAACTTCAGTACTGTTTTGATACTCTTCAAGTATGAATGTGTAAGATTGTTTATTTGGCTTGTTTTCAAGCAAGCTTATAGTACAAAAGGTTCTGCAGTGTGGAACCAAAATAACTGTGGCAGATCCATAAAACATCTTCTGCTTGAGGTAGTGGAGTAACCAACAGAGGTGGTCAGAGGGGCAACTGGGGTGTGCACTTAGCCAGGGAATCTCACATCTGATGCTGCTGGCAGAAGAAAGGTAAGAATCAAGTTCAGTTCCAGAACATGGAGGTAAATGTGATGGCCAGAGACTGCCTTCTTCTTGTTAGCCACAGCTCTTCTCCTGTGTTCCTGCTCTCCCTGTCTCATGCTGTCCTTTGGCTGCTGACTGCCACTGCTCCTCTCCCACAGTTTTCTTTTGTCTCTCGGAACCCATATGTACATCTCCCTTCTCATCTTCTGTCCCTATTCCCCAAGCATGAACAAAACCAGATTTTCTGTAACTAGCCAAGTATTGTGTGAATTTTCATAGAAATAGCAAAACCATTTCTTTGATACCAAGATGAGTCATTTCCCAGACTTCAAGAGCTCACTCCGAACACTGAGGTTTGGGAGTCCTCAACATACAACCTTTTTCTGAAATCTTGCTGTGTTACATTTTTATTCCCTATTCTCATTGTCAGAAATAGATGAACTTTTATGACTGAAACTTCCTGGTATTGTTCAAGCACTTCATAAATGGAGGTGACAAGCACCTTCGCTGTACACATCACCACAATAAATATAGATCCTACACATACCTCCATAATAGGAAAAAACATGTGCCTGCCATTTCACAACCTCACACACTCACACATACTCAGTTTTGCTATTAGTGGAAGTCCCTGTTACCAGCTGAGGAACATCAAGGACTTAAATTCTGGACACCTGAGACTTAAGTCTAACTCTGTTACTGACCTTCTCACTGACCTCGGATCAGTTGTTTCACATATCCTAACTCACTTCCATGTGTCAAATTTCCGCACTTTTTAAAGAGCTGTGAATAAATTGTATGAGTGAAGTGTTACAAGCTCATTCACTCATTTATTCATTCATTTAGGTTTTCCTACTTGAAAATATGGCACGATGAAAGAGGTGTGTATCTCAGATAGTTGTGCTGGCCTTGCAGTAAGAGATTTTAATTTATCAAATCCAAACATTAATCCCATAATGGTGAAAAATATGCATATGCACTGTCTTCAAAATAATCCAGATATTATTTCTATATTTCTGGGCTGTTGAAATGTTTTTCAGCTTCATTTTTCCACTAGCTGCTAACACTTCTCTTCACCTGAGTTTTGAGCTAACTCCTCCTGCTTGTCACAGCTTTTCACAGACACACACACTCACACACACTCACACTCACACACACTCACACACACTCACACACACACACACACACACACACACACTTGCAGTGAGGTGTTACCCTCCCTCTCATTGCAGTTGTGTAGCTGGAGAAAGGCTCAGGGACTGAAGAGTCAGGAGTGGGGAACTGAGTTTGTTTCTCTCATGCTCATACTGGTTGGAAAGAATTGTCTCAGCAAAGGCTTTTTTTTTCTTTGATTCTCATGAATTTTCTTAAATCAATTTTAAAGACATCTTGCTACATTTTACTGTATTGTAGGTAACCCATTTTTGTGATTCTTTCTGTTAGGTCATGGGTTTATTTTGTATGTTAAATGTGGTTTGGCTGTTAAGCCTGGATGTTTACAGGCAGATGACAGTTCAAGTGCTAGTTTTAAAACAGGAATTTTGTCCCCCAGTTAACGCAGGTGTTTATTAAAATGTTACAGTATGAGATGGCTTCTGGTCTAACAGAGTTGTGTTTATGTTGCCTGTATCCTAAAACTGTGACTAGGTGGAGTCCTGCTTATCACTGAATCTTGTGATTTGCATAACAGACTTAAACAGGTTTGGTTTGTGTGAGCATAGGTCTGCTCGAGGGCTACCCACAGAACAGTACAGCCTAGTTCACCTTCTTACCTGTGTTTTGCTCTGTGAGCTTAGTATCAGCAACACAATTAATGCTTGAGTTACTTGACATCAGGTTAAGACAAGAAAGAAGGTGTGACTTGCAGTTGTCAGAAAATTACCGTATTATAAAGGGGGGGTTTTCTGGTGGGTAAAGGAGATTTTATGTATTGCAGATGAGCTGTATTCCTCTACCAAATTACACCACATGTTACAGTCCTTCCTCTGCCACTTGAGAGACTGAAAATTTCCATTCTGAAAACAGCAGTGCATTCCAGCCATGACATTAATGTGTGGGATTATCCACTAGGCACGTATGGGCAGTGAGATGCATAAGCTTTCAAGATACATGCAAAGTGGAAGTCAAGCATCCGGCATTCTTGTGAGGCATAATTAATTCTTGATTCATGTTGAACCAAGCAGAATAAAGGGGCCACAATCCTTGCAGAAGTTATGCACTGAAGGTGATATACTGATCCCAACATCTTTTGTTTATCAGTTTGGAACTTGAAGTTATATATACATGGAGTAATGTTTATAGGTACAGCTGAAGAAGGAAAGAAGATGGTAAAAACACTCACTCACTGTAGGGTGGTGTTTATCCCAACCTTCTGAGCTCTGCAATGCGTTCTGTTGCCAGGGATGTCAGTCAGGCAGGAAAAATTGAAGTTGATTTCTTTTGTGCAACAGCTGCAGAACCAGGAGATGCTGAGGGCAATGGTGAAGAAAGCAGAGCTAGAAATCAATGGCAAAGTGATTGAAACAGTGAAGAGGCTTGAAGATCCTGTGCAGCGACAGCGCAACCTGGTGGAACAAGAAAGGCAGAAATACCTCAACGAGGAAGAAAAGATTGTAAAGAAGTTATGGTGGGTTGAGAAACCTCTTCAAATTTATTGCTTTTGCCTGTTTTTTTTTTTCTTCCATGAAGTAGAAACTTCTACCACTGTCTTCAGGTAAACTGCATCTGTATATACTGTTTTAGCTATGTTTCCTTGCTGCGTAACACACTGGCTGTAAAACTGTGTCTGTGTTGTTCAACTCACTGGTCCTGACTGGGAGTCCTTCTCCACACAGCCCACTGGGTAAGTCCCACCAGTAGAGTTTCAAACTCCTCAGAAGTCCCCTGTAAAGGGACAGATGACTGTAAGGACCATGCCCACCCCTTTATTCTGAAAGCCTCCCCCTACCCTTCAGCCTTATGTATTATGCTTTAGGGAAGGAGGGAGGAATTTCCTCGAGAACAAAGGGATGCAGAGGAAGGTAATGAGTTTGGCTTTAAGTGTGAAAATCAGATTTCAATAGTAAGTGCTTTGGCTAGTGCATGGGAGAGGTAGGGGAAGCTCAAATAGAGGACTGAAGTTTGATTACAGTGTCTGAAATGTATTCAGTGAGATTTCCATCTGCTTAACTGCGTACTTTTTGTTGTTGTTGTGTAAAGGGCCTTTGGAAGATTCTGGGTTTTTTCACCAGAACTTTGGCCCACCAAGACTGGTGGGATCAAGTTGTTTGGTTTAGTCCATGTTTGGAGTCAGAAGGAGGCAAGATAAAGCTGAAATTAATAAACAATTGAACTTATTCTAACATTCACATTTGTAAGATGTTATATAACTAATTATTTCTCATCACTGCATTTATTTCACACCTGAAGAATTGCTGAGAAAAAATTTCTAGTCAGCTTGTTGTTGGAAATTATGATTGAAGAGCCATAGAGTACAGTTATTGACAGCTGAAGAGAGTAAATCCTTCCTGTTGATCAATATGTTGTCATGTTGATACTTTTTGTTATAAAAAAGGTGCATCTGTAACGACAAGGTTGGATGTTACTGAGGGAGAGTCCTGTGAAGAAAGGATGAATGTGCAGTAGCAGTCTGTGCTAGTGTATGCAATCCTCTCAGCTGGTTTGTTGTCCTAAGTAATGACCTTCCTGTTCCTCACTTTACTCCTGTGTACCTCATTGCCAAGTTCCTAGGTTGTCTGTTCTCTGTGGAAAGAACAGTTTGTGTGATGGCTGTTTATGACATTGCCTCATAAAATGGATACAGAGTGAGGTCAAGTGCCAGTGGCGTTTGCTGTCACAGCTGCTCATTAAGGATATGACTCGGATTGGAATATGGTTCTGTTTTATCAGGTTTTGGAAGTTTTTCCTTTCACAGGGTTTCTGCTACTTCTATGCTACTTCATTTGTTAAAGTTACAGGAAAATGTAAATCATTCAAATGTCAGTTCAGCCCTTTTAGAGACATGCTAGAAACAAACATTTATTTTTCATCAGTTGTGTCTAATAAGATTCCTTTGTCATGTATTTGCTCATTTGCAGGGTCAGAGTCTGAAAGAAAAGCACATCTGACAACAATAATTTCAGCAGCTGATGGCTGTTAATAGTGAAGAGCATACAGCACAAAATTACACATCAAATGTCACTGACAGTATTGAGAAAAAGGTTAATATTCTATATAGGCATTTACAACTAAACTGACCCCACTGCAGATGTACAAACAAAGGCAAAGCAACAGGGCACAAAAATTGCCATTTTTTAGGATTTCAACTGTCGCCCTCTTGGTCTTTCCTAAATCGCAGGACTAAATCAGTAGACTGTCTTCCTGTGAGACACTGGAGCCCAAGGATTACTGCAATATTTACAAAAGTGTGTTTACTACTCTGAGGTGGTAAATCTTAGCTTAAAAAGTCCTCCTTTCTGCAACTGAAGATTGTTGCTTGAGCAGGGAGGTTGGATCAGATGACCCACTGTGGTGCCTTCCAACCTTACCCATTCTGTGATTCTGTGAAATAACGAAATAAGCATTTTGGTAGTTTCATGTTGTAAGCAACAGAAATGTTGGTGTACAGCAACAGATTCGTAATGGTGCTTACAGAAGTGTGCCCATGTGTGTCACAACTGTAGCAGGATTACAGTTCAGAGATACCTAATGAAATCTGTTAAATACAGTGTTTATGTACTCTTTTAACAGTGAAATGGACACTCAAAATTAAATGTGTAGGTTTTTTCTATCTAGTCTTTTAACTCAACATTAGAGATTTTATATATAGCACTTGTAAGTACTAGATTTAAGATTTACCAGACCAAGGGACTGGTATGACACAGTGACTAATGAAGTAATTGTCTCACAATAAGCGTGTTAGAGGTGTGACCACTCTATGTTGTAGATTTTAAGCACTTTAATAGAAGAGGTTTATAAGCACAGTATTTAAATTAGAGCCACATCAATCTGTTCAATTGGATACAATCCACAGTAAGTTACAATTCATACTTTGTTAGAAAAAGTATCAGATTTTTTTGTAATAATAACCATGCTCCATGAAAACAAAACTTCACTTAGCAATCTTAGAGAGCTACTAGTAGCAGATAGTTGGGAAAGGATATCAGAAGAACCTCTTTTTTTTTGTTTTTGAATCTTTCATCTGTCAGTCAGTCCCCAAACTCTTAAATGATGCACAGCAGAATATTCACCCTCACCATATTAGTCATTATGTTATAGACACTCCCCCACTCCATTTCCACTCCCTTTTCCCCACTCATGCCTTTTCCAGCCTGAGAAGTCTTAGTCTGCTTAGTTAACCTTCTTCTAGAAGCCTTTCTATACGTTTCATCATCCTGTTGCCTTTCTCTATGCCCTTTCTAACTCTGGTGTACAACTATGAGAGGGGGATGGGGAAACAGGAGAGCCTTGCAACAGCTTTGTCAGATGCAGGCATACCATGACCTCATGCATGGTGTGACCTCCCTGTCCTCATGTTCCACAGGAGCTTTACATTAAAAATCCAACATCTTACAATGGATGATTATAAGTTCTAAGTTCACCACTATGTATAAAACCTTAGGGTTTCAGGAGGTTATTGGTTTTAGGTGGGGTTGATTTTGGTTTTATTTCTCCTCGTGAGCACACTTTACACGTATTAAGGTTAATTTAATCTTTGGTGTTTTCCTGGTCAGTTAGTATCAGATGGTCCATCTGCAGTGCTCTGCAGCCACCTTTCATTTTCATTTTTCTGAATAATATAATAGCATTTTGAGATTTTTTTTTTTTTGTTATATTATTCATCCCCTTTTCTAAATTATTTATAGTATGTTGAAAAGCACCAACCCTAGCAGTGATCCCAGTGGAACCCCCCAGGAAAGTACATTCATTGAGTTAGCTGTTCATTGATCCCTTATCTTTACTTCAGTGCTTTATCCATGGGAGAATTTCCTCTCTTGTCCCATGGCAACTTTGCATTCTTGAAAGCTTTTCCTCAAACAATTTGCTGAAAGCCTTTTGGGCTATACTTTGTGCCCAAGCTTCTGTTGTTTCTTCGTGGATTTGTGAGACTTACCTTCATTTTACACAAACCGTGTTAATTCCTACCTAGCACAGCTTATTTATCAATTGTTCATTGATTCTTTATTATTTATTCTTTATTTTGATACCTGTCCATTACACCGGTCTAAATGTCAGTCTCACCAGAGTACAGTTCCCTGGATATCCCTATACCATTTAAAAAAATTTATTTGTATCATTTATTACACTTTCCGCTAATCTGGTACCAAAGCAGTTTTAATCAAGAAGTTAGATGCTTAGCATTAGTAGTTCAGCTGTTTCAACTTCGAGCTGCTATGGAACTCCAGGGCAAATACCATCTGGTCTAGGTGATTTGTTACCATTAATTTTGTCAGTTTATTTTGTAACTTGTTCTACTGATACTGCAGTCTGAGGAAGATCCTCTGAGGGGTTTTTTGTCTAAAGAAAGATCTCAGCATAGGAGTTGCCTCAGCTTCCCTGTGTAGAATATAGATGCAGAAAAATAGTTTATCTTATATTAGCCTTCTGACACTGCATTAATGTACATGTCTTGCTAATTTGCTCAGGCCAATCTATAAAGCCCAGTGTTTTCCCCAGTGAGGGAAAAGGAATTCTGGAGACCACCAAGTCTATTTCAGGCTTTGGGTCCTAAGGGATGAAGTTTCTTTTCCCTTGCTGTTAGCAACATGAAGCAGTGTAATATGGTATCCCCTGGGTAATTTCAGGATCAGTTGTCTTGTTTGATAGTATATGGAATCAAAGGAGTTTGTGATGATCCTTCCATTTCTGCTCAAAGAACAAAGAGACAGTGAGCCACTGTCAGCTACCTGGAAGTCCTTCTTTTATCCCTACGTTTCAAACAAGCATAAATCTACCGAAACACTCTAATATTGTTCTGTGCTTTCCTTTCCCTTCTTTCCACACATGAACAAATTTAAGTGTCTTTCTTTATCTGTTTTGTTACTTGGTAGATGCAAATATCTGAGAAGCTGCTTTTCCAGTGTGGCTCTACAAAAGGGAGGAGTGATACCCCATGATTCCCAAAGTAGCACTGCCTAGCCTCCGTGCCAATACCAGGGCATAAAGACTAGGGAGGATGCATGACTGCAGAGCCCCATGCTGTAGAGCAGGAGCCTTTGCATTGTAACGAGCAACAGAAGGCCAGATTCTTTTTCCAGCTCCTTCCTAGAGTGTGTCTGTGCCCTTTATTGCAAAGGCAGACAGAAACAGCAGATACCTGCATTATAGCAGCCTCTTCTGCTGGAAAAGTACCCTTAGAAATGTTCCCTTGCTGCCATCGTGTGGTCCAATGGATTGTTTCCTGCAAGTCTGCTTGTGCTAGTGGGAACTGGGACTCCTGCAGCTTTCTGAAGGCAGAGTCTTTGGGAGAAGTGGTCTTAAAGTGGGAACAGGATCATTTACCTCCACTTGTTTGTGATCTGTTCAGACACAACTTACGATTCTCAATTCAAAATAATTTTTTAGTTTCCAAAATTTTTGGTCTTTGGATTGAAATGAACTCTTTTCTGTGCATGCTTAATGTTCAGATGCTGATCCTGTTTCTGTTTCTCTGTGTATGAGAAATAATATTGTATTGCCATGGATTGTTCTGTGGGACTGTGCTTCCGATATAAACTGACCTACATGTACAGTAGTGCTGTAAGGAATTTTCTTTATTTGTATCCCATTACTGGCCACCTACTTTTCTTTCCCATGATGCCTAAAAAGGACAACCTGAAACAGAGACTAGACAGGGGTAGAGGAATAAAGGAGATATTTATTCAAAAGGCCTTCAGAGGTACACCCTGGCAGGCCAAAGGCTACCAAGATGGATGACAAGTCACGAGTTCTTCACACTGTTGTAAGTTTGGTCCATTTGCATATCAGCATATAGCAAATAATGTAACTGCCCCCCCCCCCAACTTGTCCCCCTTTCTCAAGATGCTGGTTTACACATTTTGGCCCAGGACAGTCTGAGTGTCCTTGAAGTGCAAGCCTGGAGAGGCTTGTTATGTCTATCTTAGCACGAGAGAGCAGCAGCTAACAGGCTGCAAGACAGATCAGAGTTACACACTAGGAATACAGAGAATACAGAATTTGAAAAATATAAAAGCTAAAACCTAAGGCATCACCATGTCACTGAGATGGGTCTGGGAAATGGCTGGCTTTGTGTGGCAGTGCAAGGGAAATACGTGGAAATGCAAGACTTGCAGATGGTGCAGAGGGCAGGCTTCTCCCACCCCTTTCCTGGCAATCATCTTGTACCTTGGTTCTCTTACAGCAATTGAAAAACTGATCCCTGATGGATACAAGAAATGAGGCCCAAGATTAGACTCAAATGAGTAGCTGATTTGTTAGTTCAGAGTTTCCATTGTTGTCTATCTGTAATTAAAGTGCTTCCTAGAATATTCCTGTGAGTAAATTTGGTATCTTAATAGAAGTGAATTTCTCTTAGATATTCAAGAGATGATCTTTCTAAGATGGGTGTTTCTATAGTTGCACATAAGGCATCTCAGCGTTGGGGTTTTTTTGAGAAAATTTTATGTATCTATATGGAAACTCCAGCTAAAGCAATGTTGTCTCATGTTTTAATGGAAAGAAGTGGCTCCTCCCCAAACAAAAACAGAGTTTATGTGTCTGGAGTATTGCAAAATTTTACATGAAGTATGGAAAGATTGGAAAAAATATTGGGAAAGGTGAGAAGGAAACACCAGATGGAGCTGGAGGAAACACAGAATGGCAGTGGTTGGAAAAACATCCGAAGTGATTCATTCTTGAATCCAAGTGCTGAGCAGGAGCTGCACACTGTGCACACTTGCTGTTTCAGTCTGGCTATTCATGGAAACAGGATCCTGTATCTTGTCTAGCAGGACAGATAATAGATATACAAGGTTGAGTCAAGGGGCCTTTGGTGCCAGTTTTTGGGTTGTTCTTAACTGTTGGGCATTCTTCTGTATGTCATCAGCAACGAGAAAACACAAGGTGCAAACCAGTACTGGATGTAGTGGCACAGTGTGTCTGTACCCTTGGAGCACTTGCATCCCCAGAGGGCTGCTGGCTGTTCCATGTGTTTTACCACCCCACCTGCCCTTTGTAGCACAGCTGCCCTGAAGTCAAGATGCTCTGCACATCTGCAGTCACAGAGATCAATAACTTGGGCTAGTTACAAGCCTGTTCTTATGCTGTGAGTGTCCAGCGTTTTCACCTCCCCTCATGGTATCCTGTTGTTTGTTTATCCTGTGGTGTCAGATTTAAAGGTGCCACAGTTGAGGTTTATGGTTTAGTTTACTCCATTCATTTACATATATTTGCTTGCAATGTGAAAGTTCTGCTTAAATTTTCTGTCCATGTTATTTCTTTTGCCAGTGAGCTGGAGACATTTGTTGAAGACCTGAAGAAGGACTCTGCTGCTTCCAACAAGACAGTTACACTGAAAGATGTTGAAGATGGAGCCTTTCTTTTGCGTCAAGTGGGAGAAGCTGTTGCTACCCTGAAAGGTGTGTACTTTCCTTTCTACTTTTGTTTCTTTTCTTTTAACCACAGAGAGCAGTTTTGCTTTTGATCTGGAGGCATTAACTTTCACTTCCAAAAAGATTTAAAGCTGGGATTAGGGAGCTTGCTGCACGGCCCCTGGAGAGAGATAGACATTCAAGTAATTGACATTCACCCAATTGTCTGTTACTGCCCAGGGCTTTTTTCATTTCCTCTTCAGCTTCACAATTGTTTTCTTTGCAGGAGAGTTCCCGACACTGCAAAATAAAATGCGTGCAATCCTGCGGATTGAGGTGGAAGCTGTGAGGTTCCTAAAGGAAGAACCACACAAGCTGGACAGCCTGCTGAAACGTGTGCGCAGCATGACCGATGTCCTTACCATGCTCAGGAGGTGATTTTTTTTTCTTTATTTTCTTCAAGCTTAAATAATTGCCTCAAGCAGGGCTGGAACAGCTTTTGGGTTTATGTTCTCCCCCTTGCCCCTGGCAAGTCTGAGAAATTCAGCTTACTTGCAGTGTTTATAGGTTATTCCTGGAACCCTCTCAAGGGTAATCAAATTAGCCTTTCCTGTGCTTTGTGCAGTGAGTCTGTTCTGACCAACAGCCTCAGTCATCGAGATCTTACAATTGAGACTGGATGCCTCTCAAGTCAGCACTTCCAGATTTGGGAAGTACCTGGATGAGAAAACTTACAGTGGCAACAGTCCCATATCTGAGCTAATTAACTTTAGGTATTTACAGCAATTTAAGCTAACAGAAACATTCTCTGACACTGAAAGGTTTGTCCATTATAATGTAACAGTAAGAAATACAACAGGGAAAGACTCTAAGCGGATAAAGGTATTCTAAACTTTCCTGAAAGAATATGCTTCTGAATTAATGCAAATTCTTTTTCTCTTCTTTGCAGGGAAGATGCATTAGAGAAAGTTGAAATATCAGATAAAACTTATGCCCACTAAGTGCCAGTGTTTAGCTATGTTTGTCAGAATATATGAGCAGCAAATTATTTCTGATTTATATAACTCAGTGGGCATTGGATTTAATTCCTGGTCAAAACTGTCAGTGGTGGTGGTCTCAATTTTAGTTCAATTACAAGAAAATGTAAGTCATGAGCCTATTGTTACTACTATTATTCTAAGGAATGTAGGGTGGCTAGTGTTTCCATATATCCTGGATCACATATAAAATGGATTTGGCAGTACTGGCAGATGGATAAAATGGTTTATGTAACAGGGTTCTAAGAGCCATCACATATTTTTCCATGCAGACAAACATCTACATCCTTTCACATTAGTTTCTTTTCTTAAAAATTACTACAGTTATTTCCTGTCATGCAAGGAAAAATAGAACAATAAGCGATGCATACCAAAGTTTTACCAAAAGTCATTTTTTGCAGCAAAATTGTGTATTAAGCCTCATAAAGTCTGTTTCAATAATGGGAAAACTGATGGCATTTGGTGGATTGCGACACTCAGAAGCTCAGACATTTCACAGCTAGCTGCCAGAAATAGTTGCTTCTTTACATCCCCAGCTCATCCTACCCCACACTCTTGACAGAAAAGACCTTTGTAAAGTATCATTTGAGACAGAACCTTCATTTGAAGGCTCTATTTTGACAACATGCCAGACTGCTACCTCTTATTATATGTAGCTTCACTTTTCTGTGCTTATAGTCCAGGAATACCTTGTTTAGCTAGTTACACTGTATACAGTTTAACCAACTGAATTCCATTCTTGCTCTAAAATCAACTCACTGTGACTCATGGTTTGGTCAGAAACTGCCAGTACATCACTGAAGCTTTGTGAACACTTTAGAAATTAGAGTAGCCTCTTTAAAATTCTTGAGTCCCCGACACTGAGAGAAAGCTATAAAATCATACAGCTGAGAGCATCAGGAAATAAAAAACCACCACTTTGATTGTTTTGACGTAGGTGCTTTTTCTTTGCAAGAGTTTATTGTTATATATTGCTCACGACTGGCCTGTGTGCTAACCATGTGCTGTTGTGTTCAATTTGGCTGGGCAGGCATGTTACAGAAGGACTGCTGAGGGGTGTGGATCCATCCCAAGCCGTGCAATACTCTGCTACGGAAAAGTCCACTGCAGCTGACACTCTGAAGAACCAAGAGGAGCACAAGCCCACCCAGGGACATGCACAGCAAAACCTCACAGCAATCCCATCCGAGTCCCAGGTGTCATCAGTCAAGTCAGAAGTCATCCCCTTCTCCACAATGACTGTCCATCACGTGCAGAGCTCGCCTGTTGTCATCCATCAGTCTCAGCACTCCTCAGCCCTGGTCAACCATGCCCAGGGCTCACCCAGTGCAGGCAGTCACAGCGAAGGTGTGCCGGCAGCTGGTCACCCTGGTCACCCTGCAGCCACCCCAGCAGCCCCCCTGCAAGAGCCCACAGCAGGATCCCAGCCCACACCAGCACCACAGGTCTCTGTCAATGGCACCACCATGCAAAGCCTTTTCATTGAGGAAATTCACAGTGCAAGTACCAGAAATCGAGCTGTATCAATTGAGGTATGGTGTATTCTGCTCAACCAGCTGTCCTCTCTTTGGGTCTGAGCTCCCAGCCTCACTTTTGAGGCTGCAGCAGGGACTTCTCAAATGCATTCTGGGGATTTATGTGCGTAACCCCTAGTTACACTGTACTTCTGAAGATACCCTCTGATTTTGTCCCTGCACATTGCAGAAGGGTTGGACTGTATGACCTGTAAAGGTGCCTTACAACCCAAACTATTCTATGATTTTAAATGCAACAGAAAAATTACATGTAACCAAACTTAGTAACTGTGTTTTTTAAATTAACTTTATTGACAAAAAAAAAAAATTCTATTTTAGAAATTTTAGAATGCCTTATTTTTGACCAATAGCATGTAATTCTCTGGCAACACTTGCATCAGTGGATTTCATTCACTCTTTAAATCTCCATATTCCTTATTATGGAGAAGTAAAAGTGAAAGAATGTGAAGCTCCAGTGGTTTCACATAGAGATATTGAGCAAACCCACAGGTGAACTGCTGTGTCCTATTACAGACAGGCACTTTAATCACCAGTGTGATATAGTAAGGCAGAGACCCAGATTTAAATTTTACCTTTGTTCCTTTAATGAGCAGTGGCCACTGTCAGTCTGTCATGTGTTTGTGCCAAATCTAGCACAATACAAGTCAGAACAGTGTGCAGTTACTGTTCATGTATTTCCTTTAGATGCTGACTAGAACTGAGAGAATCTGTCCATACTGACCTATAATGTTTACATACGGATTTTATTTTTAAGTAAGTGATCACAATGGAAATATGGAAAATAAATAGATGCTTTACTGGTTTTGTCTAGAAAGCTGAAAAGAAATGGGAAGAGAAAAGACAAAACCTTGATCACTATAATGGAAAGGAATTTGAAAAGCTCTTGGAAGAGGCCCAGGCCAATATAATGAAGTCAATTCCTAACCTGGAGATGCCTCACCAGCCAGCAGTCCTGCCTAAAGGGGATGCAACAGAAAAGCTGGAAGTCTCAGGTAAGGTTTGCTAGAATAAATGGGACTAAAGAATTGCATACCTGGAAAGGAGAGATTATTTTTCTGACTTTCCAGAATGTTCTCAGTTTATAGATTGCCATGATCTTGAGGAAGGACAAAACAATCTCTGAATACACAAAAATCTGTTTTAAAAAGCAAGAATAACTTGCTGTGTGTGGATAGAACAGTGGTAGAAATTGGCAATTGCAAGCAGGAAGATCCAGGTTAGGCATTAGGAAAAAACCTCAGAAAGATGAGGAAAGCGAAGCACTGAAGCTGCATGAGGCAGTGAGGAGGATACAAGACCCCTGTTACTGGACAGAATGGTTTAGACTAGCACTGAACTAGAATCATATAGGTAGAGCTACTTTGTGGTAGCAAGATGGTGAGATGTCCTTTCTAGTCCTATTTCTTTCACAATTTAACATACAAATCCATGCCTGAATTTATTCAAAATCCAAGGAGCAAAGAAGATGCCTCAGTCAACCTTGGATTTATCCCATTAGCCAAACACGAATCAGCTGTAAAACTCTTGCCCAGCTACATATGCAAGAGTCTGGCTCAGTCTCTGGCAGGCAATTGGAGACACTGGGTGTGGGGAGCACAGAACCCGGCTGCCTCCTGCAGTCTGCTAGTAGTCTTCCAACACCCCCACGTGATTTTAAAGGAAATATCCCCATCTCCTCCTTTTCATATCCATTAGGGAACTTTTATCCAGTATTTCTTCTTTACTTGCTTATACAATTTGCATCCCCTTGCTGTGGCAGCAAGCTCCCATCTTGTGAAGGACCTCTCCTTCAATCTCTTTTAAACTGGTATCATACCAGCTTCACTGAGTTCCCCATAGTTCTAATATTCTGCCATTTGGCAAACAACAGCTCTTCGTTTCCTTTATAAAATCATGAAGGCAGTGGATAAACCTTTATCATATCCTGGAGCTCTCAGCCTTCCCCACAGACTTCAAACTGTGAACTTTCAGCCTTTCTGGTCCCTCCATCCAGGCCAGCTGCTCCCTCCCCAGGCTAGATTCAGTTACCCTTGTTTAACTCCACTGTGTCCTTCTGGAGCTGTGGAGGTCAGAGCTGCATGCTGCACTCAAGGTGTTGGTATGCCAACGTAGTAAAAAGCTGAAAAATAATGCCCTAGGGGTTGTGTAGACAAATTCATATAGAATTTGAGAGGAGTGTTTCCAGATCCAGCATTTTGTTCTGGGTGTACCTTTGACACTGCCAAGTTTTGGCTTCTTGGATGTTTTGCAACATACATGTTTAAAACAAATTCTGTTGAACCTCATAAAATAATTTTAGAATTCTGGCACTGTTCAGTGAGATTACTGGCTATCAACACAATTAGCTTGTATAATGTGTGGCATAAATAGAAGAAGCCAGTGAAAATAAGTACCATATGGGTGCAGTGAGCTGTGACATCTTAAAAAGTGCAGAGCACAGTAACTGAGAAGTTTTGTAAGTCGCCTAGTTAACTAATCCACTTCTAGAATACAATTTTGCACAGTGTGCAGCCAGCAGATTTAAGAACAAATTTGATGAGATTGAGACATTTGCCTTCTGTTGTGCATAATGAATCCTGCAATAGTAACATAAATACAGGAACAGCAAAACTTTTCTTTAATGTCTGTTTAAATATCTCACATACCACTCAGCTCTTCTGTGACTGAGGATGAAAAGTTCAGTACCAGTCTGCTGTAGACTTGAAAACTGAGCAATGTAAGAAAAGACAGACCACCTATCTACCAATACAATTCATAAAAAATTTTGGCCATAAATTAGCAGAGCCCTCTGTTGGCTCAGCTGCAGAACCCAAACAGGTCATGTTGCCAGATTGTGTTGTCTCATCCATTCTCCACACAGAACCTCTCCCAGTAAAGAAACTCTTTTTTTTTTCTCTGCAAACCACACGACAAAATAAAATTACACACTTTATACAGTCTTTCCGATTACTCTGTAAGTATTTCTTTAATGTCTTTAACTCATATTTGTATCAAGATTGTTCAGTGAAAAATTTGGGGATTGTTTCTAGCATGTACTTTAGAAATTGGTCTCCTTCATCTCTCTTTGTGCCTTCATATGTGAGAATGCCCTGATTTTTGCTAATGCTGAGTGATCAGTACCTTCCATTAAAGAGAGTTTATCTGACTGCAGAGACTGCCTCAAGGCAGGCATTATTATTTTGAAACCTTTTGGATTTATTTTGGTACAAGTAGAAGTCTGTATGGTGGGAGCAATTAATTCCAGTCTATCAGTGCCTATTGAAAAATGCTGCAGTTTAGTAAAACAGCTGGCGACAAACAACTCGCATTCTGTTCATGGAAGTGCTGAGCCCTTTGGCACCAAAGAAGGTTCCATAATGAGTAGCTTTTGTTCATGGGCTGTCTCAGGCTTAGTGAGTTAAACTTCTTTATTTACTCTTCCCTCTCTAAATATGCCAGAAGAAAAAAACATAACAGACTAAGATCTTCCCCACATTTTTTTCCTCCAAAATTTTTTTTCCTTCCCATTTATATTGGGAAAATAGAATTGTTTAGTAAATAAAATAGAAATCCAGCTTTGAAGTTTTATGACTAGCCCAGAGTCACTGCACTGACCGTGAGCAAACCCCATCACAACCTCTCCTTAATGACTCCAGCTAAGGAATGTGAGAGGGATTAGCCTTCGATAACCAGTGCACCTGCCACACTCAGTGACAATATTTCTTGCATGTGTTCCTCCTTTTTATCTCCCATTTTGAAGATGGAGATGGATGAGTGTCTCAGAGATGTGAATGAGATGGTAGGAATCATGTTTTCTTTGTGCCTTCCATGTCTCTCATCCAACCTTGCTCTCATTAAGTGGGAGAAAAACTTGGAATTCTTGCAGTGAGAGTCACTACCAGTGTGAGGGTAATGGGTTGTGCCCGTTAAAAGGAGTAGGGATTTGCAAAGGCCCTACATCATAGTCTGCTAAACACCATTTTGGAGAATTACTGTGATTTTACAGCAGAAGTACGTCTGATGTAATTAAAAACTAAGTGGTGTGTATTGACTAAAGAAGAGGTCTGATGTCAAGTGCATCTGGAAATTCACTCTTCTTGCAATCCTGCGAGTGAGTACCAGATAACCAGGGAGGGAGATAATACAACTGAACATTTCTTTAAGCTTAAGGAGCTTCAAAGAACATTTGAGCTAAGAAGGAAACAGAGATGAGGCCGGGTCAAACAAGGGCTCCATCCAGTCCCCAGGGCCAGCTGGAGCATTGGAGGAGCCTGACAGAGCCCCAGGAGTGGGCAGTTATGCAATAATTTGCCCAGAGGGAACACTTAGCCCTAAACAGCTGGGTAATCCCAAAAGCAGGATGTTTTATCTTTCTGGATTATATTTATTCCAGCTGTTTATATAACACTGAGTAGCTGCAGAAAGGTCGTTCTTTTGCTCTTGAAAACAAGCACTGTAAACAGCAGTGTGAAAATAGTGGCTGTTGCCATATTTATGATGCTTAGCCTGTAACCAGAAACACACAGGGCCAGGTCATGAGCAGGGTAATGCTGCTTCTGGAAATAATGCTTTGTCCAGGGACAGTGGGGAGGAGGAAGTGGCAGCTGGTGGGGAAGCATCCTCAGGGGCAATGCCAGTTTGAGAAACTGGTCTTCTCTAGGAAGACTCTCCTCAGAAAGCAAGGACTGACTCTGGTCGGCCTTTGCATTTGGTATTTGAATCTTCTTGGGTTGGTGAAATATAGGGCTCTTGTATGATAATTCAGAGGCAAAACTGTGCATTCCTGGAATTATAGCAAGTTAAGTGAAAATAAATGCTCCCTAAGAAGAGAAGCAAGTGCAGTTGCCTCTGGTGACCCCCTGCCCTGCTCAGAGGTGAGAGGACTCACTGAAATGCAAAGGTGGCATCTCTAGAGCATAGCTTGCATTTTCACTGAGCCTTTGTCTGAACTTAGCTAGTTGTGTCCAGCTATGAGATGGACAGAACTCCTCAGCTCTTTGCGCCTTGCCAGCAGCACCTCCCAAGCAGAGCAGAAATGTGTGTTGGTTGCTTCAGAATTGCTGAGAACCATGAGAAGCCTCCAGGCTGGTGTCTCACTTGTATCCATGTCAGTGGCCTTGCTTTCAGAGGAGCCTGAGGGGCCCTGTCTGTAACCAGGTACCCAGAACCTGTGCCTTACCTGCTTCTTTACACATGTGCTGTGCTATCCCACTCGTACACCAAAGGCTGAGACTCAGCTACAGTGGCCTGGAGGACAGGAGTTTTGCTGGAAATTTCTGGGTGAAGTGACCCAGTTTCTCTGTGCAAGTGCAGCACTGTTTGCTTTCATTCAAGGTAGTTACACTCAAGTACCAAGTGTGTTTCTGTTCATATGTTCAGCAACAGGACCTTTTAAGACACTTTTTTCCTTTCCAGTTGAGGCAGGTATGCAAACACTATTTTCCTCTCCTTACCTATGCTTACTCTGTGCTGCTCTGTTTACCTGCAGAAGAAGCTCCTGATGGAGAACAGGATAATGACAAGCTGACCAAGTCTCCACCTCCTCCACCTCCACGGCGCAGTTACCTGCCAGGGTCAGGACTGACCACAACGAGATCAGGAGAGGTCATCTATACAGCCAGAAAAGAGGCTGCTGCTGTCAAGGTTCGATGATTCATGCCCTAGGCACTCAGACTCCTGATGAGAGGTTGGCAAAGAGACAAGACACAGGCTTGGGCCTAGAAACCACAAAATAAGTTGAGGCAGAGCTATGTCCTGGAGAGCTAGTGAAACTGCTTGCCAGGATACACTTCTGTTAGGCCAAGTGAACAAGTAAGATTTGTTCAGTTCTGTTCACAGGAGTCTTGCTGTTCGTATCTCCTAGCAATGCAGCAGGCAAGCCACAGGCTGCTTTCATTTAGAGTGGTAAGAAGATTAAAAATAAAAAAAAAGAGAAGTATGCCTTAAACAGATGGGGAAGGTCAGGTCAGATTTGAGAGTGTTTTTACAGAAATGTTGCAAATTAGTTTCTTCGGGCTTGTTTTCCCCATCTGTTCTGGGGAAGGAAGTAGAGGGAAGTCCAATTTAGGAAGCTTTTAAATCTGTGATATAATCACATCAGCAATATTGGTTGCTTTTGAACTGATAAAGTAGCAGGAAGAGGGACCTTGCAAGAGGGGAGTTGCAGTAGTGTTGAATTTTCGGTGTTTACTTTGCATCAGGAGGGTTCAACTGTGTTATCTCTCTGTGCTTTCCAATCCACTTGCAGGAATGCAGTGAAGATGCTGGGCAAATAGCACAATCCAAAGCCCCTAAAGAGGATCAGGCCTTGTCTCGGAGCACAGGGCATGCTGTAGCACCAGCTGCAAAAGATGAAGAGGAAGAGGAAGGAGATAAAATAATGGCAGAATTACAGGTATGCCTGTTGGGTTGCACATGAGGACACCTGTGCCCAGTATCACTTCTAGGGCCTCTGTGCAATTTCTAGCTCAGAACATGAAGGAAAGCAGGTGTGCTAGCCTCAGCTGGTGCCACTTTGTTGCACTAGGTGGTACACTTCTTGGAAGTACTCCCACATTTTGTTCAAGAGATCTGGAGCTGAGACAGTGGTCAAGAATGCAGTAGCTGCCACTGGAGAAGCCTGCACATGCAGATGGGACAAGTAAAATGTTGGTGTGCATTTGGTGTGGTTGTCCCTGGGCTAGTGTTGCTCACCTGGAACCAGACTGGCAAGGTGCTGAGAGCCCGTCATCTCTGCTAACTTTGGTGGGAGCAGAGAGTAACTGGGTCTGCTCCTGGTGGGCTGTGCTATGGTCCAAAGTTTCCCAGAGTGTTTGAACACTGAGACATTGCCTGATCCCCGTGGTGTAACTGGTACATCACTCTGCCAGGGGCAGACAAGAGTGCTCTTTTGCTGGTGCTTCACTTGACATCACATAGAACAGTTCACTTTAGTGATGAAAAGCTGGAGCTCACTGATGGTAGCTGGAATAGTTGGCATTTTCATCACTGAAGTGATGAAAATGCCAACTATTCCAGCTACCATCAGTGAGCTCCAGCTTCCCAGGGGCACCCTCTGTCCTCTGCCATGCCCACATGAGGAAGGGAGCTGTGGATCAGCTTAACTGGCTATAACTTCTGGTGTTTTGGAGCACTGTGGCAACATGAGATGATCCCTGCTGTCCACCTGCCAACAGGTGGGCTTGGTGCCGCCCAGGGAGCATTTGGAGCACAGGAGACATGGGCATTGAGCAGTAACTGTTCTGTCTGATGGGTGCACCCTGCTCCTCCCCTCAGCTCTCACCCACCAGTGCTGGTATGTAGGAGTGAGAGCAGCAGTTTGCCCTTATCCCCTTTACTCCATGTGCTGGTGACCGGTGGGACAGGAGAGCTGGGGACGCAGAAGCTGTCATGGCATCTGTGTCTCTAGGAAAGCAACCCTCTGCCTTGCAGCTGGTGACAATGAAGTGGAGGTTAAGGTATGGAAAGGAGGGCTGAGGGAAGCTAAGGAGGAGAAATAGCCATGGTTACATGGTTACTCAACAGGGAATGGGTGTTCAAATGCTAGTTTTGGGGGCTAGCAACACTCATTTTAAACCAATACCAAATACCAGGTACATTTTGGAAGTTTAGCAGAGTACCATGTTTTAGAAAGGGCAAATTGCCTGATCTAAGAGCTACAGGCTCATTAGTTTGATATCAGTCATAGGAAGAAAGATGGAAAATGAGATATGGGATTCAATCATTGAATAACTAAGGGACAGACGTAAACAGTTATGCCAGCGAGCACCATGTAATGGAACAGAGGGCTGTCAAAGCAAACAACACTCTTTGATCAAGTAACAGGTTTGACTGCTTGAACTGAATTGTATACCTATAAACATTTTAGTAAGGCATTTGATCAAACATCACACAACATTCTCATAAAAATCTGGCACCTCAGAGTATACCAAAAAACCCCTATCACTGCATAATTGAGAGCTGTCTGGTTTTGAAATCACTGACCTTGATGCAGGTGTTTATAGACAGGTCTCATATGGAGCAGCAACAGGCCCAGTGTTTCTCTGTATTTTCATCAAGAACCTGGAAATATGTTTAAAATCCTTACTGGGTAAATAATTCAGATCAGTGGAGTATGAAAGCAGAGACATGATAGCAGTCACTTAAAGGTCATAAAGCTAGCTCGAACTGAAAAGTCCCCATGAAGAACAACAACATATAGGCCAGGCCACAACTGCATGTCTTGGAAAGAAACAGGAGTTGCAGTAACAAGTTGACAGGAGCTCCTAGGTCAGCGCTGTTGCCACAAAATTGTGTCTGCTTTGGGTGTAGATGTGAGAATGTGGCATGTTTTTATCTCTGTGTACAGGATCAGTGAGATGCACACTGTACTGCTGCATCCATGACTAAGTATCCATGTGTCTCCCATTTGAAAAGGCTGTTAAGAATGTGAAGGTTCAAAAGAAACTTGAGTACAATGTGAAGATTTTTAATGCAGCAGAAAATGGCATCGTAATATCAGTGGCAGTAGCACAAACTATTTGGAGACTGTTATAGATATTTCAGAGCAAAGGTGATAAAAAAATACCAAAGGGAAATAGCTTTTCTGACACTTGAAGCCTGAAGGACTTTGAGGATGCATAACTCAAGCCCACATCACTGGTCTCACAAATGGGTAAGCTGGGGAAAAGCCCATATCCTGTATTGTGAGGAGCAAGACTGTTTTCTTCTATTAGTTTCATGTCATCTTAGGTACTCTGGTCTATTAACACATACAAATAGGATGTAATGGAAAAGCAGAAGAAAGTCTACAACCTGATTTTTTGCACTGTTTTTTTTTCTTATTATCCTTACTTTTCTGATTTTGCATAAACATGCAATACATATGAAGAATACAGTATTTAAAGAACAGGCCTAATTCTAATCTGTAATTAGGGCTATTAATTTCATGAGTCGCCAGGAATCAAATAATTTCCCTAATACATGGTATACAAATGTAATCTCATTGCATGTCAGAGTGTGTCTGACTCCGGTGAGCACTTCCCCCTCTTTGCTGTGTCCTCTCTGTACATCTCACTGAAGGCAGACCATGTGCCAGTAGAGGCCTTCAGAAATTCTGGTGAGGCACATTTGCTGCCTGCACTGCACCGTGATAGTGGCAGTGGTAGTTTTGCTCTCCAGATCTGGGAGGAAGTTGGATAGAGAAACTCAAAGGAAATAAAAGGAGGATAGCAAAAGAAATGGCTGAAATGGTGGGACACCAGTGTCCACAAACCCATTTGTTGGGACAGTCAACTTATGGCTCATTATCAAAGACTGTGACAAAGGCACATGTCCATGTTTAAAGTTTTAATAACAGTTTGTGTGGGAGAAGTGGAGTTATGTAACTCTTCCATGATATCAGCCACAGGGAAATAGGTGCTGCCACGAGCCCTAAGCTTGTCATGGGCTTCCTACTTGAGTTTGAATAGTCTATAGCACCTCTGTGTGCCTTCATCATCTGCAAATTCAGAAATCAAGCTTGTCCTCCTTACAGGGAGCATTGAGGTCAGCATGATGTTAGAGTCTTGACAGGCTGGAGGGGATGCCCTGGTTCTGTTAATCTGGTAGTCTAAAATCTCTATTACTATCTCACAAGCTTGTAGATAACATTTTTGAGCTGTGGCTGTTAAAAACAAGTGCTCTCTTTGTAGGTGGTCATCTCCAGATATTTCTGTGTAAAAGTCTTGGTCTCCTGATAACCTGCAGTATTTATTTCCTAGGCTTTCCAGAAGTGCTCTTTTATGGATGTAAACTCAAACAGTCATGCTGAACAGTCCAGAAATGATACACATGTTAAAGACATAAGGCCTGGGACTTTAATGCATCACAAGGAAAAGAAGGTAACAAGTGGCAATTGTAGACATGCCACCCGGTCTTGGCATAACCTTCTTTCCTTCAAAACTAATCTTATATCTTGCGTCCTGTTCTCTTTAACCCCCACCCACCACTGCCCAGCGGTTTCCTTCCTTTTATCTCCATATGGCTCAGAAACGCTCGCATGGAACTCTATATTAAACTATATTATGTGTCTCGTTAGCAATTGTACAACGGTTGCATGAAATTTTATGATTCTGTGAAATCGAAACAGGATCCGTCAGTTTCTGTCAGAGATGCTCATACGACTCAGAACATCCTTCCCCGACTGTTCTGGCGATGGATGGTGAAGCATCTCTCCTAAGCTTGAGGGGAATTAACGGTTCCTCTCAGTCTCTGGAGCCAATTTAGAGAATATGTGTTTTATTTTGTTTCATTTGTGGGTCCCAGAAATAGCTGTCAGATATTCAAAAATCCCATTCAATTTATTGGATGACAGAGTCAAAGTGGATGGGGGAATTTGCCCTTATGCTGAAATTTAATGCCCAAAATTCAGTCATGGGACTGAGAAAAGGTGCCATGTGTCTGGGGCTGTAGCCAGGTTGGGGTAAATTTCCACAGCTGTGCGTGGACTGGAGTTGCCAATTGAGTTGATTTGACTTAGCAGGCAGCCAACGTGCAGGACAAAAAAAGGATAAGTATTTCTACCCTTGCAGACCTCTTTCTTACATTTAAGAATAATGAGTTGCATCACTGCTGGGGTTAGGGCGTTGTGCAAGCAAAACAACTTGTCAGCCAAGTGCCAGTTTGCAATGAAGGTGGGTATGGTGGGGAAGGAAACACAGCTCTTCAGCACAGCACTTCAACGACTGGGTGCATTTTGTGTGTGTATGCAAATGCTGCCAGGTCAGGGCATTGCACTCAAGGACTTGTGCTGGAGCCGCCCAAACAAAGGTTCTGGTCTAAAGCTGCAAACAGCTGGCTGGGTGAGGGTACAGGCCCATGGATATGAGGGAAAAAGGAAAAATTGTTTTGCTGTGGAACGTATGACAGTGTTACAGAGAAAAAAAGTGTGAATTCATCCTCATTACTACTGTTGTCAGAATGAGAAGATCATATTGTTATATAAAATCCTGGGTCATCACTCAGGACATTGCACATCCTGTAGTACAAACATTTCTTTGAAAGGTGCTGCCAAGTAATTGCCATAAACTGGTATTTATTTGAATAACACAGAGTCCAGGAAATTAAGGTTAATGAGATCTGTTTTTGTAATCTGACATGACAGAGTGTTTATTTGCTTTAAATATGGAACATTATGGTCATGATAAAACCATTGAGGAAATGAGTTTTGTTGTGGTTTTATTTTTTTAGTAGAAGAGCGGCAGTTCCTAAAATGAGATATATTGTACAAGGACACCATGAGATGTTGCACTGGTGCTTGGAGCTAGAAGTGGAACTTACTAGAAAAAGATATGCAGTCAGCATGTGCAGAGGCAACAAGTGCCATTAAGTGGCTTGGCCTAGTTCTGGGGGGTCTGGCATGTCATGGGACTGGGAGGCACTGAGCACTGGGCAGGTCAGGGCTGGAGGGGATCACAAGCCCTGGTGTTTGGTTGCCACAGTGCCTCTCAGCACCAGGTGCAGACAGTGTCAGCCTGCCCACCGAGGCCTTGCTGCTCTTCGCGGCAGTAGGGTGTGACAGGCATTTGTGGCTTGCGTGACAGCTCCTCCTCGTTTAGAAACATGAGGGATGTCAGGGTATCCACAGAGCAGCTGTTCAGCCTTGTTACTGCTGAACAAGCCTTTGTGGAGGTGAACTGTGACTCTGGTGTATGAGTGACTTTCTTGCTTCTGTGTTTTGATTGTGAGTAAAGCTTTTCTGTGGAAAATCCTCCAACAGTACATAAGGAAACATCACGTAAGGTGTAGAAACTATACCTGGTGAACTTCTGTATGCATGGGGCATGCATGCACAGCCAGCCTGGGGATTTCTGCACCATCACTCATCCGGTCTCAGTTGGGAGAGCAATGCTCCTGACTGTTCTGCACGTCTTGATGTTTTCATAAGTATAATCTGTCCTTCTGGTGTGTTAGGAGTCAGCTTGTAGTCTCAAGCAAGCAACGTCAGCATTATTGCTTTTGTTTCACTGCCTTCAGGCACTCAAGGCCAAATTACTTTCCTCCTTGGTGAGCTGTCTTTTGACTGTAGATTTCTCTCTTATTCATAGTCATGGTGTCTTCTCAGGTCAGTCCTTCACCCTGACAACTGGTGTTTCTCCTAAGTTGTCACAAGCACTTGAACCAAGCCCCAGAGAAAAGCCTGGTGTTATGAAACAGCATTTTCAGGGGTCCTCACTTGCAAATAAACGTCCCCCTAAAGTTTAATTGCTGGGAATATACATACTTCCTTTGAGCCAGGGGATGACCCCTCTGTTTGCTGTTTGGCATTTCTGCTATAAGGGAATGTAGCTCAGTGTTTCATTCTGCACTTCCACTGGTAATTCTGATGGAATACTTCTAAGCTGCCGCAAGGATTTAGAAGTGCTCAGACTGTAATGATACTAATTGTGATGGAGCAGCACTGCTCAGGTGTGAGCAACATTAGAAGAAGCAAAATGTAACTTGAAAATCAGCTTTTACTGATATAAAACTTCCTTTCAAGACGAGCCAGGCTCTCATGTCTGGCTCTCTGGAGAGCAAGCTGTAGTGCCCTGCTGTCAGCCCTTCCTCATCAGCCTCCCTTTGATGTGTCCTAGCAGAATGTGACCAGATAGTGTCAGACTTTCAGCTTCAATCTTATAAAAACATGGGGGGTTTTTTAGCTGGAAGGTGAACAGGTCAAGGAGCACTGTGTTGGAAATAAGGTAATTGATGTGCTTTTGCATATTCTGGAGGCCTTGTTAAAACAAGGTAGCATCCCATCCTGACCTAATGCATAGCACAAAGCAGTAACATCATGCACTGTTCTGCCAGAATTTGGAATTTTGCCCCGAAGAAAGACAGGAATCAGATGACAACTTGAGACATGTCTCTGCAGCAGTAAATGGAGTGGTGAGTTCACGAGGTCTGCGCTTCCCCTGAGATTAATCTTGGGGAAAAAAAAAAAAAGTCCTGCAAAGGTAAAAGCCCTGAATAACTAAGTAATGCAACTTTCCCCCTTAGGTGTATGGGGCTACAACAGGATCTCCCACAGATAGTGACCATCCTAAAGAGAAGAGGGAAGGGAGAACTGAAGAAGAATTGGGTTCTGATTCATCCAGTACAGCTGACAGTAAAATTGGCTTTTCAATGAATGACAGTCCTACATTTAGCAAGGGTTTGTTTGTAGACAGTACAGACTATTCTAACAAAAACCTTCAGAATATGAGCACAAACCTGTCTGGTGTCACTTTGCCAGAGGAGGACAAACGAAGAGGGGCACAAGATATCTTAGGATCCCATTTTCCAGCTGTTGAGACTGGAAAACAAAAGCCAAACTACAGACTGTCAAGAGATGCTCACCAGGACCTTCTGCAGGGTGAAGCCTTGCAGAGCATGGGCAAGCACATCCCCATCAGCAGCATTGCCCCTGTCCTGAGGCACACACCGGAGGCTGCAGGGCCTCAACCTTCCTCGCAGGAGCAAGAAGTCTCTGCAGTCAACTACAATCAGGTTGTGCTGAGACCCAAAGTGTCCAGAGGAAACAGTGTGAGCAGCATTGAAGACACAGACTCTCCAGCCAGCTCTCCAAGTGAAGACAACCCACCCACAGAAAACATTGCCTTCATGATTACTAAGACAGCTGTCCAGGTGCTCTCAAGTGGGGAAGTTCACGACATAGTCAGCCGGAAAGGAGGAGATGTGCAAACAGTCAACATCGACGCGAGGAAGGATGGGGCCTCAGAGAAGGGCATCCCTGAGAACACAGACAGTGAAGAGCCAGTGGTGTGTCTGGACAAAAAACCTGTCATCATCATTTTTGATGAACCGATGGATATTAGGTCAGCATACAAACGGCTTTCTACGATTTTTGAAGAATGTGATGAGGAGTTGGAAAAAATGATGACAGATGAAAAGATAGAAGAAGAAGAAGAAGAGGAGGAGGACGAACATGAAGCACATGAAGCACACCTCTCTGAGAGGCAGAAGGAAGAGTCCCCAGTAGCTAATGACAGAAAAGCAACCACAGAGCATTCAGCAGCTCACGGTCCCCAGGGGCCGTACCTATTTAACCTTCAGTCTGACTCTCTAGAAAGCAGACCTCCTGCAGAGGAGGAAAGCACAAAGACAAATTTTAACAAATACCGTCAGATCTATGGGCTGAGCACAGAAGCAAACTCAGACTCTGCTGATCAGCTGGGAAGCAGGCAGGATTCTAAGAAAAAATTTAAATTTAAATTCCCTAAAAAGCAGCTGGCCGCTCTGACACAGGCGATAAGGACAGGAACCAAGACTGGGAAGAAGACCTTGCAGGTTGTGGTCTATGAAGAAGAGGAGGAAGATGGGACCCTGAAGCAGCACAAGGAAGCAAAGAGATTTGAAATCACTAGGTCTCAGCCTGAGGAGAGTGATAAAAGTCCTTCTGGGAAGCAAGAGGGACCCTCCGGAGCTGCAGTGTCCCTGTCTAGGACTGATGAAATTCGACAAAGTACATACAGAACACTAGACAGCCTTGAGCAGACTATAAAGCAGCTGGAAAACACCATCAGTGAAATGAGTCCAAAACCTATCCCTGAAAACACATACACCTCTGAGGGAAGCACTGTCCCCTTCTCTGCCCAGATAGTACCAGAGACCCCATCCCGAGAGCGTGTAGTGCTGGATGAGAGCCTTGCTGGTGTAGAGCCCCCTGCATCACTCCCAGCCACTTCACGTAAGGTACCTTAGTCGGAGAAATCAAACCTCCAGCTGCTTTCTAAAATCTGCAATAATCACCATTAAACAAGAGGGTCTTGTGATTTGTTTGCTTCCTTTCAGGTGGCTTGTTTGGGCTCCCCACAGGGTGTCTAACAGCTAATAGACCATTGGTTTTTGGGGTTTTTTTAATCTTTGCTGCTGATTGGTGATGGGCAAATGCAGGGGAGCTGGGTCGAATAATCTGCTGTGTGAAATGACAAGCGTCACTGACATGAAATCCAGGCTGATCAGTAGCTGAGCAGTTTTCTCCATTTGATTCTGGAAATTAACACCTGCGGTGTGAAGCTCCTGAACTTTACCTGCATGTAGTACTGTGGCTTTTTTTTGGCGCATGGTGTGCAGTCCTCTCTTCAAGCACTCTGGCACTGACCACGCCTTCTTGTCTCCCATCCCTGCCCCTCCACTCGTTTCCACAGGGCTCCAGCACTGCCTCCCAGACAAGCCGGATGCCAGTCCCCATGGCTTCAAAAACTAGACAAGGAAGCACGGAGAAATCAGGCAAACAGCACAAGCTGCAGGATCCACGCCAATACAGACAGGTAGTTTTACCCTAAACCCGGTGTTTGGATGGACATTTCATGTTGTTTGTTTATTTAAAAACTCCAGTAACTGACTGAGATTATACCAAATATCGGATGCCTGAGGTCTAACTGGACGTCCTGGATCCTGGGGGCATGACAGTACTGATCTTTTCACCATGCTTGTGCATGCATGTCTGCAATAAAACACCTGCTGCTTTTTTTGTTTGGTTGGTTTTTGGGTTGGTTTTTTTTTTATTTGTTTGTTTATGGGGTTTGGCCTTTTTTTTTTTTTTTTAGTTGGGTTATTCAGCTGTAATTTTAAGATGTCAACTACCTGTTTACTTTCCATTTGGTAAATGTGGTGGTTTCTTAGGAGAACTGGGAATGCTTCTGTTCAGAGAGTCTTTACAGGAAGCCCTGGACACTAACCCGTTGGTGTAGGTGGCAGTGGGTGCACGTTAACCTTGGTGGGACGTCTTTCACACGTTAATAACGCACAGCATGGCCGCCGTAGTGCCTGGTCTGTAACTCGCAGGTCGCGCCTTCTCACAAAGCTCTCTTGGCTCTTCCTCTGTGCACTCTCCGTTGGGCACTTTGGGTTTTCTACCAGGTCCAGTCCATGGCAGCAGGACTTAGCTCAGGCCTCGAACTGTTAGTTCTGATTCTCTGTAGGGCTGTTTTCCCAGGTCCTGTTGGTTTATCGTGTTACTGGCTTTCTGACAAACTGTCTCCTGACATCTTTATTTGCAGGCTAATGGAAGTGCTAAGAAAGCTGGTGGGGACTATAAGGCTACTTCTCCTACCCTACCTGCTTCTAAGATCCCCGCCTTTTCTCCCACTTCTGGGAAAAGCAGCTCAGCACCTGCTTCTAGCGGTGACAGCTCTAACCCTCTTAATCCACCTACTAAAACCTCCATTCCTTCCTCCTCCCTTCTCGGTCCTCAGACAGGTCGCATAACTTACTCTACCTCCCTCATCCCCTCTGTCTCTAACGGCTCCTCCAAGTTTCAGAGCCCCACTTACCCAGGGAAAGGTCACCACCTCTCCTTCTCGCTGCAGACTCAGAACGGCCGACCACCCCCTCCTTCCTCCTCTACCTCCCCTCCCTCTTCTCTCTCCCCTCCTTCCCTGAGCCAAGGTATGAAGAGCATCAGGACAATCCACACCCCTAGTTTCAACAGCTACAAGGCACAGAACGGGAATGCCGGCAAGTCCGCCCCATCCACGGTCAAGGAGCCATCCTAAAGGCTAAGCACAGCACACCTGCCAGGGCACCAAGGCTTTTTGTTCACTTTCAAAGAATCCGCAGCCAATATTTTAACCAGGGAGTGTAACCATTTTGCTGTATTGCTGGAGGCTTAATACTAATCACGTGCTAAATACTGAATTACTACACTAGATTAGAGTGAAGCTTTTTGGAAAACTGTTGCTGTTGTAACGACAAAAGAGCATTTTCTTTCTATAGGCAGCACCTCTTACAAAAAGTGTGAAGGTGTGTGAGTGAACTTGACTGCGTGTGCACCGCGGTGTACTGAGCATGGGGAATTGTATGGTTAAAAATTTACTAAGTTGTTTTGTATAAAGCTATTTTTCATTATGGGGTCTAGAAGTGAACAGAGATATACTAAAGTGTGATTATATTCAACTGTAAAACTGAAACTAAAATATTTTTCTTTTATTTTGGTGTTATTTAGCTTTGTTACAGATTTCTATTTTTGTCAACAAATGTCATGGTTCCTTTCGAGATCTTTTTGCCAAAACATTTTGATACTATTGTAATGTACATTTGAAAGTAGTATGCTGGACAGTAAACCTCTGCACAAGAAACACAACAAGACTGGTCTTATGTGTGTATGAGGCAACTCAACTTATTGCACTGCCATTCAGATTATATTTAAGAATTTGCCAGCCAAGGAAAAAATAAATTGCTTTACACATATAGATAGTTGCTGATTACTTTTTTTCTTAGCTAAATCCACCCTTTTTCCTTCAGTTTTATTTTACTGAGACCTGGTAGCCCATTAATGTATTGCATTGTGGATTTTAAAATGTACACTTCAGTACTGTTCTGTATACTGGCAAACTTTTGTACATATCTATAAATATCTATAAATAAATAAATACTGTATGTGGCTGGGCACATAGAGTAGTTTTACCACACCAAAGTTAATTTTTATGCATGCTTAAAAATATATATGGGGAAGGGTTGAAAAGGATGGATATCAGTTAAATAGGAGAAGAGCAAGAAACTTGCATAGCTAATGGTTTTGTAAATAAATTTATTTGTATAACACCATAATGTAATATACAGAATTATGATAAGCAAAGATCTTTACAGAAATAAAGGGCTGCATGCTTATATATTTGTATTTTGTCACTAGTACCTTCTCGGATGGTCTCAATTGGCTGTTCAGCTGTTTGCATGAGGGTGTTAAGCCGTTAGGAGAAAACCTGACTTTATTTTCTCCAGATTAAGGCCATACATAATTATTAATTTCAAAATGGTGTCTTTCAAATTTATGTCGATAAAAACTTACTGCTGGAACTCCAAGTTAGGAAACCAGCAAGCAAAGAAAAACCTTTGAGTGATTGAATGAGGTATCATCCCTTCCACCTTGCAGTATTCCTTGTTTTATTTCCCCTTGTAAAAGGGGAAGTCTCCTGGAAGCATCATTCCAAGGCGGTGCCCTCGGGTGGTGCATCACATGCAGCCGGAGAATGTAAACACTGAGCCATACCTCAGGAACACAGCACACAGCCTGCCTCCAGCGGGTCAGGCCGAGTGCCATCCCCTCTGCTGGCACGGCAGCCAAGGAGCTTCAGTGCCAGGCTGAGCTGAGCCGGGACAGGCTGGGGCACTCCAAGCCACAGCAAAGCTACAGCGTGGTCAGAGCGCCCGCACGGACCCCAGTGAAGCCAGTTCCCTTCCAGCCAGGGACTGGTGGCTCCGGTGCCTGCTCTGTTCTCTGCTTTCTCACACGTGGAGTACATGATTCCCCAGCTCTAAAGGGAACCTGCCTGGTCCTGTGCCGTAGCTTGTTCCTAACTCCCCGTGCAACAGACAGCACACACGGAGCACCAGCAGGCTGGGTACCTGCTCCTCTTCACACAGCCAAAATGTAACCTCAAGCTAAATGATGGACAAAGCAGGATTTGTTCCTAAACTGTTCGTCCGACATCTCCCAAGGATCAGACACTTACTGAAAAACAATGACTTACTAATAACTGATCCTCTGTAATGTCACATGAGGTGTCCCCCATGAGCCATGGCACAGGCAGGCAGGGTCCCCAATGGCTCAGGCACTGCTCCCACAGTTGCTTCTCAGAGCCTCTTCAGGTGCTAAAGCAGCACATTCTCTGTACCTGGTGTATCTGGCTGGATTTAGACACAGACAGTGCTTGTATAATTAACCAACGACCCTGCACAGTCACTGGTGTGCACGGGCAGTGAGGCAGTGCTGTGCTCACTGGTTGTGGTGGTGAATGTGAGAATTGCCATCAGGCAGTGAACACTACACCCACCTGAGGCCTCAGTGCATTGTGACTCACACTTCTGGTGCACCTGCTCGGTGCTGGGGTGCAGTACCTGCCAGGAAACAACATCAGGCTCAGCCAGCTCATAACCCACTGCACAGGCAGCACTGCCAGGACTGTCTCAAGGCAGGCAATGTTTATTCCCTCTCCATCCTGCTTGTCCAGCAGTTAAATTACCAGGCTTTCACAAACACAGGGAAGAGCTGTACACAGGTTGTAGCTCAGCACAAGGAAACCACCAAGTCTGTAAATAAATTCCTTGCACACAGAAGAAATCAGAACTGGACAGTAGTGAAAAAGACAGGTTCCCCACTGGAAACCAGTTATGAAGAGCAGTTTTGGTGGAGCTGGCTGCCGCTGAAGTTTGGGACAAGCCATGGGACAGGTACCACTGCAACAGCAGCTCTGCACTGGCAGAGCAGCCCCCAGCCTCACTGCTCTGAAATCCAGCAGTGAAGCAGCTCACTAAAGGAGCTGGCAGGTGAGCAGGACCTTCCTGCTGCCTGCTGTAGCCAGAGCCAGCCAAAGACTTCATAGCAGAGTAAGCACCATCCCTGTGTCAGCCAGTGCCTGCTACAGGGAGGGACTGCAGCAAAACCAAAGTGACACAGCACAGAGCCCTTGCACTGGGCAGGACACAGAGGTGGGAAGGCAGAGCCAAAGAGGCTGCATGTAGCAGGAAAAGGGAGGGATGTGCAGGACATCTGAAGTGCACAAGGCCAAAATCCATCTGATCCCCACTGAGAGGCAGCCCTTCCTGCAGGCTTATAAACTCATGGATTCAATAGCAGAGGGTTAAGGCAGATTTTTACAGTCTCGTGTCCGGGAGCCACAGGTACGTGCACCACTTCAAGGATTGCTGGCCTGCTTTAAAAGCCATTCTCCCTCCAGGCCACACATCAGCCCACACCCCTTTCCAAAGGATGGCACACTTAATTGGTTGATTACTATCTAAACGTGAATGGTGTAATGACCTGGCTTTGGGAACAAAACCACAGCTTTTTGTAGTAAATGAGGCCACATTTCAAACTCTTTCGTCCTGCCTGAACAAAGTGGAGAGGTTCTCGGAGGCTACACAGGAACCTGAGGCCCTTAATGTGCAGCTCGGCAAAGAATTTTCCTTCAGCTCTGCAGCAGCACAAAAGAAGTTATGAAACTGGACTGTGGCCATGTCTTAATTCCACATCAGCAGTGCTGTGAGCGATACTAATAGGGACCGTAACAGGCCCTTTAAAGTGTTAAAAAGCAGTCACACAGCACCTTCCAGCTACCACACTCCAGAAAGGCAGTTCAAACTAAACCACTAATCACCACTGAAACAGGAATTGCCGTTAGGAACCATTTAAAAAATCCAAACACTACCATTGCTACCAACACAGTTCATACTTTTCTTACTTCTCCATCAGATCTCAGCTGATCCTGTCCCTAACAACTTGCAGCTTCACAGCTCCAAACAGTCCTCAGACCAGAAATACTTTCCAAGCCAGTTTGAATCCTTCTAATGAAATATAGAAACAAACAAAGGACACAAATAGCAATGTTACGAAATTGTTTAAACTTAAAACCACCTCTTTTTTCTATGACCAAAGACTGGCAGAGGTTGCCCATGGAGGTTATGGAGCTTTCAGCTGTGGAAATCTTCAAAGCCCAGCCATAGCCCCAACCCAGAGCAATCTGCCCTGCCTGCACGTGGCTGAGCTGGGGGTGGGCTCAGTGACCCCTGCCCACCTCGCCTGCTCTGCAACCCCGTGGAGCTGCCCATCCCCCTGAATCCAGCTTCCAGAGGGAACACTGACAGTAACAGTATCCACCTCAGGAATGGAAAAAAAGCAAGAAAAAAAGAGAAAAAAATCCCCAACACAGTAAAAAAGCACTACAAATAAGGATCCGAGGTAGCTGTTGTTAAGATCAGGGCATAGCAATGACTCCTAAAAATGTCTATCTTCTCAGCTGCCACACTGGCTGAAATTTAAGGTGACCCGAAATCTTGGCAGTCTTCAAGAAGCAGAAAAAGCATCAGCGTTTTTTCCAGCCTCAGATACGCAGTCACTCACTACTTTCTTCCGGGGGAGCTCAGTAACCTCCTCTCCCTGATGCCCCTGGCAGATGCTCCCTGCATCTCCCCCCTCAAGTCAAGGGTTTCCCCTACATGCTTGATGCTACCACTGCAGCAGCAGAGCATACCATGGAGGCTGATGAGGTTAAATAAATTTGTACCTGCAGCATTGTCAGCCAATACAAGTCATGTTTTGAGTGTTTGTTTTCTAAGTTCCTAATTTTTCAGAAGATCTTGTGTTCTTCTTCATTTACTACAATAAAAGTTCTATGTTCTCAAACACAAAAGTTGACAGCCATGTGTCTGGGTTCAGGAGTAAAATTATCAGTTTTCTGTAAATACAACAAAGTGGAAATTAACCCATAAAAATGGTTGTCAAAGCACAGTAAGCTGCAGACCCCCAGGGCCCCCTGTGCACCTCCCTAAGTACACTGCTTCACTGAGGAGACCTCTGTCACTTCCTGTGGAAGCTCAGCACACACTGACGAGCTTCTGAGACTAAGGATGGGACAAAATGCAGCTGCAGTAGAAGACAATGGGTACTCACTGATGAACAGCATTAGAGGTGCACAACACTGTATTCTGAAAGCCCTTGTTCAAATACACTTTACTGCTACGACTGAAACAAAAACCATCCTCAGTTACTCGGCAATTCACAAAACACACCCGATCTTCCTGACACTGCACACGGAAACACTGCTAATGCACCCACCTCCTGTCTGCTCCGGGAGGAAAAGACATTTTAACTTGCACAGACACCACAAGAACATGGCTCATTTTCAAGGAACCTGGAATTAGATGCACCCAATTATGTGGTGAGGACTTTCCGAGGTCAGCTGTCGTATCTGGGACTTTTCTTCATAGCCAATTTTTATAATGATTTCTTGCAAGGATCAAAACCACAGCAGATCAAAGCACAGGACTGTTACAGTCACTCTGGAAAGAAATGAGGTCTGTGTAAAAGTGCATCAGCCAACACATCCCAATACCATAATTCCTTCTCCTCGCAGTAACTGGACACATTGATAGAGTTTTAATCCTCTGCCAAGCAAGAAACAGTGTAAGACACGGGGACACCCAAAGTGACAAACAGCTGCTTTGTTTTCAAGTAGGCATGCAAGAACATAGAATAAAAAAATGTAACTGATAAGAGTTCGCACACAGATGAGTTTTTAGGGTAGCGATGCCATGATGATTTTCTGCCTTTTTCATATACCCCTTTTATATAGTTTTATGTATCCTAAGTGCCTTTAGCCCACATACTTATAATTCCTTAACCCAATATTCCATTAAGCCAGGAGACCAAACATCCTGGAAGCCTCGCAGTTGGGGGTCAGAAAGCCCCAGACACCAAGGTCCTCTCCAGAACACATTCTGTAAACTAAGATAGGCCCATCCAGGGGGAAGGTTCCTCGGGATGAGGGGTTCACTCGAGCCTCTCACTGGGGAATCTTTGACAGATGTGCTAATTCACAAGGCCTATAACTGTATATGGGATGTATGGTGGGTGTGCATTTCGGTGTGTGCTGCTCAGCGCATTCCAACCACACGGAGAGCGAACCTTAAGGATCCTAAAATAAATACTGAGGTAAACCCCTTCTCCCTTTTAACCGTGTTTGGCTCTGATTTTAACACCAGGGAAAGGCAACAGTAGAAACACATTTTTTTAGTTAAAATTATAAAAAGTCCAAGACCTGAACTACAGTACTGTTCTGCTTGGCAGATACTTATGTTCATTCTGACTTAACAAAACCTGCACATTAAACAAAACCCCACTTGCTGCATACCTTAGAATCAAATTATGTATCAAGATGAAAAGACTTAACCAACTGAATCTCTCTCACCTGCTGACCTGCACAGTGTGGCCCCACAAACAAAAGATTAATGAGAAGTGTCCTTCATGCAGGAGGAACTGCAGGTTTGGTGATCCCAAGAGCAGCTGCTGACAGCAACTTACAAATGTGACATTTCAGAACTGTTCATCAGAAAGAATTTGAACCACACAAAGAGTCACCAAAACAATTTTATTTCCAGTGTTTAAGTGGGTATGCACACAGGCATGATACAGGTTTGGATTCATTAGGTCTTCATGCAGAATTATATTCTCGATAAAAGAAACCAGTTCCATCCAGTATCCACTATCTACACGCCTATGTTACAACATTTATATCAAATCTGGTATCTGAAGAAAAGATACACATGTAATATGTACAGTTAAGTTACTTATTTTACAGAAAGATTAGAAATTCAAGTCACATAAAACTCAAAATCTGTATTAAAATTGGAAATATAAAACTCCAATATTTACTGGAATGCCTAAGGAATGGAAGCTCTGTAGCCACCTGTGTTAACATTTGTAAAATGTAATGAAACTCGTTAACAGTAAAATGCATTCATTTGTTTGTAATAAGTTTCTCTAATTTAGCAATATGGCACCCTAACAAACCAAATGAATTTATAATGAGGCACTTGTTAGTGACTAAACCAAAAGAACAATTTTCCTGCATACTAATGCCAGGCCAACTCTCAGTCAGAAAACCATGTATACACTACACAGCATGTTGCATCAGATGCTTTGTTCAACATTTGTATGCAGCCATCAAATATACTTTTTCTTAAAATATATATATATACTTTAGTGTTCTTCTGGCTGTGGTAATGCACTGTGAAGACGTTCCACAGAGCACATTGATGAAACCAGCCCAAATGAAGGCTGCATAACAACAACAGTACAGGAAAAAAATATTTATATATGTACACACACACACACACACACACACACACGCACACACAGAGTTACTGGGAAGTGTAACAGTAAGTTAATGAATTGCTGCAGTGGACATATCTCCCCATTTCAAAGATACTGGTAAAATCGAGATCTAACCACTTGGGTCCCAGACAGTTTATGAGGATGGGCATCAACTGCTGGGCTGAAGTTGTTTTTGTTCATGTTCTGATAATTTTCACCATTTACCTGGTCTGGTGGCTGAAATGGTCCCGAAGGTGGTGTTCTATTAATTAAGGTCAAGCTGCTGGAAGAGCTGCCTTCATCTGCCTGCATCTCTGCAGATGAGGGCAGTTCTACCTTTGATACCTCTGCTAAGTTAGTGTTCTCAAGTCTGGGCTTTCCAGTTTCACCCGTATTAAGGTCAGTTGTGCTAGTGCGTAAACGTTCTCGTGCAAGCCAGTCCGAGATCGAGAGGTCCTGGGCTGGACATTTTGGCTTCAACCGAGTCACAGCTGAAAGCTCAGATTCTCTCTCTCTACTTTGACTTGGTTCTTGAGCTTTCCAAGCATTCAGGACACTTATTTCAGCAAAATCCCTCTGCCCTCCAAGTGTGTGCCTTCGCCTGATATTCTTTCTCTTTGCAGTCTCTGCAGAACTAGCTTTTTGATTCCCAACTCCAAACATGTCATCAGCAGATGATTTGAGTCGCAGCTTTAACCTGTCTGTAATCTTAAGTCTCCACGTAGGTTCCTGTTTGTCAGCCTCATTTTTGGCCGATGTAGCTAAACTGCTTGTAGATCTTCCTTTTTTCATTATGTCAAACATTTTGGTCACAGTAGGCAAGTCCTTCTCACTCTTCGCGTCCCCTGACCCCTCGCTGTCCGTTTTGTGCCGCGCAGACTTTCTCCTGGAGAGCGTATCACATTCAATGAGTTTGTGTGAGCTAAAAAGTCTGCGACTCTCTAACTTTGGCGTGGAACTTCCCTCAGTACAACTTACTTCGCTTTCTTCAGAGTTCCTCCGACTGGTCTTTACCACTTCTGACACTTTCCCTTTGGACAGCCTTTCGGCAGCAGCACTGGTAGCAAAGACAGGGAAGTCACTTTCACTGTCCGTCTCCATAGGACGCCCTTCGCTGATCAATTCACTTCTTTCATCATCAGCATCTTCTCCCTTGCTTTCTGTCACTGACTGCACCTCAGGGCTCAGCATACTGGCATCTAAACCAGTCAGATACATAGTAGATGAAGTAGTTGAGTAATCTGAGGTGATGGAGCTGACATCAGCTGCTAAAATCTCATTGTGTTTAATTTCAGGGCTGGCTACTTTTTTGCATGAGTATCTGTGCTGGGAAGCCTGGGAGGAAGTGCTTAGCATAGTGCCAGAGTCAGACACTGTCTCCTCAACCTGGGAAGAAGATTGTGAAATAGGCATTTTTGGGTTATTCTTCTGCATGGTTTGCAGACAGTTGATATTTGATGATTTTGTACATTTTTCATGGTAAGGAAGTGAAGGTTCCTCTGTCAAGGTATTTTCTTTCTTTAATGACTTCTTTTCATCCTTTACAACATTCACATCTTTTTTACTGCTGTTCTCTCTTTCCTTCAGGACAAACATCCTTTGTTTTCTCCCTATCTCTCTCTCTCTTTCATATTCCCCTTTAGCTGTGTCCTCTTTTTCTGTGTCACCACGAGATTGTTCTGCAAGCTCCTTCTTGAAAAACACATTATCCAACTCATCCTCTGAGCTACTTGGTTGTGGTTTCTCTTTAGTTTTTTTCCGCTTGCGACTAGCTGCTGCAAAAATGGAGGACACAAGCAGTTCCTTGCTATACTGATCCTTTCCAGAACCCCAAGAACCCTGTTAAAAAAAGGGAGAGGGCATAATTAAAGTCAAAAAGAAACATTCATTAGCCTGAGACAGTTTAAAAACACATCCCTGAGCTTCACAATAGAAAGTGTGTCTTCATTCACGAAACATTTACATGCTCTTTCTGTAGTTTAAATGACATTGCCCAAGAAGTCAATTTTCATCCTGAGCATTCCACTTTTTATCCGAGTCCCTTCAATTTAACAAAGACTAGTTTGAGTATACAACTATTTAGTTTTTGACTGACTAATAAAGCAGGCCCCATTACAGTAGGAAAACCTTTTCAAAACTGGTTTGCAACTGCTTCACAGATGCTTCACAATCCTTCCTTTCAAGGTCTTACCTATTCAAAAAGGGTAATTGCTCCATTTCTCAGTTCGTCTTTCACGTTTCAGACTGAGTCTGTAAATGCTATCAATTAATTACTGCCAATAAAGTGAGTTTAAGTGTAGAAAATTAACAAAAAACTTCCTTATTTTAGAGGAATCTACCTTTAAAATGGCACAGAAACAATAAAAGTACAAGCCAAATTATTCCATTTTATGAATTAAAAACTATTTTCACTACTCTGACAACATTACTACTTAGCTCCTTCAAAGCTATGCACCTTTCCTACTTACTGCCCCACTGCTACAGGCAGTGGGACGTGGTGTCCTGGAAACTGGGCTATTTTGAGGAAAGGGCCGAGCCACCAAACATCCTGAGAGAGCAGCTGTGCTGGCATTTCCACAACGAACCAGAAGGATGCTCTGAGTCCTGTTCCCAGCTCCAAGGGGGGCATCAGCGCCGCACCTGGAATGCAGGCCAGCATAAAGCTGTGCCGTGAGCTCACCGAGGTGAGCTGTGCGCTGCCCTGTCACCCTGTGCTCCACACACCCAGAGTTAGAACTACTGAACAACAGCCCAGGAGACAAAGATTTGTCCACGTGCCAGATGAGAGCTTTGTCATTAAACTGAGGACTGAGTGAATGCCCATGTTCCAGTCTTGCTCCCCTGCTTCACGAGGCGTTCCTCGCAAGCACAGTAATACTTCCGAGGGAGATTCTGCAGAGCAGCCTTTAACCACAGCCTTTAGAGCAGGAGCTATTACCTCCTGAGGAACAGGCTGAATTCTAAGTATGTTTTTCTCAGTGAAACAGAGAAACATAAATATTCTCTCTGAGTTAGTACTATGCCAACAACAACAGGGAACATACTATATATACATTTACCTCTACTAAATGAGATGCAAAAAGGAAGTTAAGTGCCCACAATTGTGAGAGCTTGGAATGAAGCTGTTGCTGTGTGCAGCTGACTACTCTGGTAGATGCAGCTAACTGCACAGAAGTACTTCTCCAATGTAACACTTCAAAAATAGGTTATGAGAAAACAGTACTACCACTTACTCAAGAAATTCTACGTAAGCTCTACAGTACATCTGCATATCAGTGATTTAATAAAGCAAGCACCTAACAGATTTCAGAAGCTTGTAACTACATCATATCACAAAATGATTTACCTTAGATTTTGCTGAGTCACTAGTAGCTGAATCTGTGGAAAAATTAAAAAAAATTCTGCTCATTTCTGTGCAACGTTTTTATTGCTGCTACAGACAATGCTGGACTTATGAAAAAGACAAGCACGGAACAAGATGTGAAGCAAATTAAAACCAGAACAGAGTGAATAGTCAGAGCTCACAAAGATGCAAGCTGCACCACAGAAAGCCACCGCCATGAAAGGATGCTGTGAATTGTAGGCAGAACCAGCTCAATGATAGGAATGGCAAAGGAGCCCTGTTCTTCAAAATAAAAACCAGAAATACTAATGTTTATTCGATGCTTTAAGTATACAGCCCCTGCAAAACCGCAGCTGAGAGACCTTTTCAGGATGGCACTGTGTACTCTCCTGAGATTCAGGATACACAAAGCATAATTGGGTGTCTTAGTTGGCTCCCTAGGTACAAATCATGGTTCTTGCAGTCATACTCTTTTTGTGAGTTTTTAAAGGAATTAAGTTATATTTTGTGTGTAAAACCCCAATTATACATCTCTCTCCACCTCTTACTACATACAGGCAAAATTTTATTTTTAAATTGTCTAGATGTCAGCAGCTACTAGTTTTGTACTTTCCCATAACAAGCGCTTTTATGAAATGAAAAATGGACACCATAGTTTTACTGTCTCGCAAAACCCAAGAGTATACAATTATAAAGGGGGTAGGAAGGGGCTAGCACAATGACTAAAAAACATGAACTTGGGACTTTCTCCCTGGGAAGAAAGAGCTGAGCCCCCTGCCACACCCCTTTTTGACACATGGCTAATGCTTTATGACTAGAAAGACTGGTAGACCATACCATGCTATTTCTCCTCAGGGTCTGCTTCAGAGATAACAAGAAACAGCAGAAAAACTTTTAAAAAGTAGCATTGATCTGTTTAAAATACTCTTAAAAGAAAATTTACAGCACAGATCAACTTGGGTTTTTTTCCATTTACAAGAAACGGGGGTTTCTGCAGACAAGGCAGCTACAGTGTGGGCAACAGTCCTCCTTCTTCCTACAGTTCCAGCTGTCCATCAGTGACATCACAGAATCCACTAATGACATCACCGTGTGATAGACTCCTCCCACTTCGCCTGTTACAACATCAGTACAAAGTGACTGTTTCAGTAAGTGCTGAACAACCCTTGAAAACTGAAACAAAAGCTAGAGACGAAGGGATAACATTTGTGGGGTACAACATGCTGGGTTAGTGCAATAGTAGAGTGAAGGGAGGAGAGGAAAAGTCACCAAAAGAGAGCCTGTAATGCTTATCCTTAGCCACAAAAGAGGATGGCATTTGTAAACAGAAGGAAACCAGCTTTAGTATAAACATACTGCAACATACTTCAAGTGTCCATCACTTGACAAGAAAACGTAACTCAATTTTTTGCATTCCTAATGTTGGGAAGGAGCAATATTAGAACACCACTGAAGATCAGTCTTTCTGCCATCACAACAAACCACTTTATAGCAGCGTATCTGCTTGACCTCACAATGATGATTGCATGGGTTACTGTGAATAAATAAAATACTATGTGCAAGCCTCATCTTTTAATGATTAAATTCCTGTTAGACAAAAAAGTCTTCCAAATATATCATGCATGATTATCAACAATTCAAGTCTTTAAGAAGTGTTAAATGATCTTTTGGAAAAGAGGAAAATATTTTATTAGTAAAAGAAAATAGGAAGAGAGAGTTACAGTGAGTTAACAGAATAGGTTATTCTAGCCTATGGACTAACACTGTCCAGGCAAGAGTTACCTGATACGTCTCCAGGAGATACTCCCGTTCTTCCAATGTTGGTGAGTAAATGATCTATGTTTGGCACTGGCTGAGATTCTACAGTGTTTTCCTCCTGAACTGCTGTCTACAGTTAATAAACAAAGATCTCTTCATCATCGTTTCACAAATAGTTCATTATGATTCAACAGCATTTAGAAAACTGCATTATTCACCTGAAGAACACGAGGAAAGCGTGTCCTATTTTCCTTTATGCTTTTAAAACAAATGCATGGCTTGCTTTTTAAAAAAAAAAATAGAATTCATTACTACAAGGACTGGAAAGCTAAAAAGGTGCTTCTGAAGAGCAAACCATACAGTGACATAGTAAGAAATATACAGGCGTTCTAGAGGCAGCAGAAGCAGATTCTAAACTTAGGCAGTTAGAACACAAGTATTTATGCCATAATACTTACAAGAGGTTCTTCAGCATCATCTTCAGTGAAAAACCAGTCATGCTAAAAGTTAAAATAAAAAAGGTGAAAACCCCACAGGAAATACAAAACCCAAATGTGTCCAGTCAAACATGGATATTACTAAAAGTGAGAGTTTGATGGATAAATACCAGACCCAAACTGGCCCAATGAGAAAAAAGCTGGTTGATCTCTTTACAACCTTATTTTTTAAATAATGAAATGCATCCACTTACTTTTTGGATGAGTGTTTCTACAATTTTATATTGGTCTGGCATGTGCGTAACCATGTGTGTCATGTTATCATCAGATGTCCTCACAAGTGTTGGACCAAATACTATTGCCAGGTTTCTTGGTTCCATCTAAGAAATGAAATATTTCCACATCATACATTTATAATGATAAAATACAGTAATATGTGCTAAGTACATTAATGTAAAACTATTAAAATATATGAGAACCATTTTAAATAAGGACATAGAAGAGTTTTTTAAAAATACATTAGTGACTCAAGTAGCATGTTACACTACACCAACACTCTCCTAATATGCAGCTGCAATAAATACACCCAACATTTCTGCAATTCAGAATTCCAACCTTCCTTAACCTACTGCAAGCAAATGGCTCTACAAGCACAGAAAATTCACAAACTCAGATATATTCTTTACACTTTCAGGGGGATCTTTTCTTCTTTCCTTAAAGAAACACTGATGCTTGAAAACATGGATGTTTTAAGAATTTTTGGTTTTGTAAAAAGGCATTGATAGCTCTCTGTTTTTTTTCCTGAAAATGTTTACACGACACACACAAAAAAATTAAGCTGGTCATCAAATACTGTATTATATCTACTGACAAAGACCTCATTCAATTTGCACCAACTTTGGAGGAGGCGGCAGAACAAACATCACAGACCCAACACATCTGTTCGTGAGACAGGCTCAGAGTTATGTGATCAGGTCACCACTTTAAAAGTGAATTAAGTATATGACTAATGCTACATCTCTGACAAATAATTTCAAGAAGCAGCAGGAGAACTTACTTTCTATTTTTGCTTACTTCTTTAACTCTGAGTTTACTATTCTGATATAGAACAGACCAGTAATATACAGGAGGCAAGGTCTCTGTGCTTACCAGAAGCAAGTTGCAAACATGACACAAGCCCTTAATGCTCTCTTGGACTTGAACTGTCTTTCAACAAGTCACACAATTGTAACACCACCTCATTTATCTAGCCTTATATATTCAATAATAGTAACAGTATTTAACAACATTCATACAGCCCACCAAAACCATAAAATGATTTAAAAGCTTCCTTTTGGCACTGCACTTAAAAATGACATTTATTATAATTTCCTTATTATATCGGCTGTAATTTCACTAAAGTTTATAATCTGCTGAGTTTTTTTTTAATGAAGACACAAATACTTTTCTTTCATATTTAACTGGAAGGTATTATTTGCAGAACCTACCACATTTACCTCAACTGATGTTTTAAGTGACTTTAGGTGATTTAAATGATTTGGCCACAGGCTCTTCTATATACCACCAATTATATAAGATTTCTTCCTGCACCCTGCACATTGGTAGCCAAGCCACCACGTTACCTGCCCTGATGTAAACATCCATAAGCACACCCATATTATAGACAGCTTTGCACTCAGCTACCCCTTCCTGAGAGCTGAAAAAGGGGACACTATTATTTGTATTTACTGTAAGATCACAGCATGCACAGAAGCATTCAACACAAACTACCTCTCTCCCACCCTATGGAAATGGCAAAAAGTTGTACTTAATGGTGGAAAAAAGACCCAGTAGTGATGAACTACCACCACTTACAGTTTGAATTTTCTTTCTTAAAACCAGCCAAACACCATAGGGTAATCAAATATTCAAGTAACTACAGCAAGTCCTAGTCTTAAAAATTTCTCAAGCATACAGAAGCCAGGCTTCAAAGAAAGCTGATGTGACAACCTCTGTCAGCAGGTTTATTCACCTATGCCCAGCCCAGGCACAGTCTTACTGGTGTCTGGATTGGATTACAGGAAATTTACAGACTTGGAACAAATTTAGGATGCAAGGAGTTATTCCCAAAAGACTGACTACCAGTTTGAATAAACTTAATTCACACTAAACAGGTGCATATTTTGTAGGAGTACTTAGCCTAATACAAAAATCTTCTCCACATAGCAAAACTCCCTAATTTCATCTACAAAAATAAACTATCACCTTAATTAGAAATAATCCTTCACAAAAATAATACTTAATGAAACTAACCAAAATACATTATATGTTTCTTTCTAATACCTTGTTCTTTTCTGAGTTCTCTGCTACTGTCTTCAGGTGTGCAGAAAGAAACTTGAGAGTCTCATAATGGTGTTCAGGTAAATCATGAATCTGAAACAAACAAAGACTATTCAGAATACTGAACATTTAATGCTAATTTTGTAGTGCACCTGCAACACAACTGATTTCAGTTTACCAGTCTCTTCAGTGTTTTCAGACGCTCAACAGGATCTTCTTTTCTATTGGCATCTATAAAATCTGCATATTTGTCTGTTAAGAAAGCAGAAATTATTCATATATATGAGTTTTTGTATCTATATATGTATGTGTATACACCCCCATCTGCCAGCCCCACTTCCCCTTGAACACAAGTAACATATATACAAGAATGACCTCTGGAAGTCATAAATTAGCCCATTATATTGTATGTGTATGTATTGCAGGACAGTAGGTGAAAAAACCCCCAACTTTCATAGAATACTGCAACAGTAGAATTGAAAATTTTACTCTTTCAGTTGCATATTCATAATCCCTTCACATCAGAGAAATTCTATTTACACCTCTCATTCTTACAATGATCACCACAACTCCCCACTCTTTAAGAAAGACAACATTTATTGCAGAGTGGGCATGATTTCCCTGGAGAATCCCCTGGATTCTCTCTCAAATCATCTGAACGCTGTAAGACAGTTCAACAGTTGAACAGCAATTCCTGAAGACAAAACTGTAATGCAAACAACCTACCGTTGGTAAAGAGGGGTTCCGGGAGCTTTCGGAAGAAGGATTTCAGCAAACTGCTTATCACGTTCAAGTCACGCCATTTCTATGTGTTTAAAAGAAAAGGTCAGACATGCTTTCTATTTCTATAATCACAACACAACCAGAAGTTTTGGGCATTTTAATATGAAAATAGTGTGATCGAAGACTTACATCATCATGAACATCAATGTCAGTCATTCCTTTGTTGAGCTCTTCTTGCATACTTGAGATGGCAGCATTATTTCCAGGCACTCTGTAAATACCTGTATACTCAAGACCTCTTTCTTCAACCAGTTTGCAGCATATATCAACAATCAGCGGAATATACTGAAGAAAAAGAGTTGTATAGATAAGTAATTGTTTTTAAAAGTATGTAAATTCACAAAGAAAGAAAAACTCTACTTCCATACTTTGTTGGTATGAGCTGGGGGACAGTCATCTAGTCTAACACCAAATGTTCCAACAGCAGAGGGCTTCTTTTCAAATGTCTTCCTCATAATGCTTGGAATGCCTTTTCTCCATGTCCCTTTGTCTTTTGGTGGGCTTGTCTCATCTTTTTGTTGTTAGGACAGTGGAAAAAAAGAAAATAAAGAAGAGAAATAAGAACATTTATGCCACAAAACCGACTGTAAATACAGGTAACAGATTTGCAAAAAGCAAGTGGCACCTGCTGCATTTTTAGCTTTTACCTGCCTGGCTTTATGCAACAACTCACTGAACATTAGTCTGTCTTAAACATAACTTCTCTTACTCTTCTGTGGTTCAAAAGACAAATCTAAACATACTCACACCCCAGACTTAGAAAAGCAAGTAGCTGGATGGAACTGTGGCATTTCATCATACTAAGACTAAAGGTATATAAATGATGCAATTTAAACTTAAAATTTACATAAACCAGTAAAATTTTTAAAAATTAAAATCTGCATTTAGTAGCACAACACTAAGTCTCTATGGAATCGCACTGCTGCACGAAATACCCATCAAACTCTAGAGCCATGCTTGCACTTGTGCAGACTTACTCACTCTTTCAGAAATTATCAGATTTTAGTCACCCCTAAATCATTCCAAACATTACTCACTTAAAGTATTCTCTATCCAAAAATCAGATTAGAAGTTCAGTTGCTCTGTCTACCTCTCCTATAGAATTTTTGTAGCAAATTGCAATTCCCATTTATCCTGCACTGCAAGTCACCTAAGTACTCCTTCTTATTTCTGGAGATACTCTTTCAGTAGATTTGACATTTACCGAACACGTGCAATTTAGTTACATGTGTAGCATTGCAAGAGCAAAGGGACATATGTTGGCAACAAAAACCAGATTCACTGACAGTTTAAATTCAAGACTGAATCATTAAAAAGTGGTTGATCAAGAGTGGTTGCTTATCCAGTTGCCTGAATTCATATACAACATTTTTTAAACAACAGTCTGATCTGAAGTACCATATGTTTACACACTAAGTGGGAAGAAAAAAAAAAAGAAAAAGAGAATAAAAAAGAACAGCTTGTGACATTATTTGATGGAGTTCAGATACTCATTCAAGTTTGCAGTGCCAGCTCATCAGACTTTTTTAGAACTCAGGAGGTATTAATTTTATTCTGGAAAAAATAATACAGGTTCACTCCTGTGTTTTAAAAATCAAGACAAAAAAAGCTGTTCTTCTATTCTTTTGATGCACTTTAGTAGAAAAATTTACCTTGTCATTTCCAAGTCAGCTGGAGACAAAAGTATTATTTTTTAGTATTATTGCTTATTTCCAAAGCATGGCAAAGATTTGCTCACAAGAAGCCTAACACCTTTATTTTACTACTGCTACCACTACACTGAGCTGTTCGGAAAAAAAAACCACAAAGCCCTCTTGAGAGGGGTCTTAAATAAAAAGCTTCAGGGATCTGAGATGAAGTAGTTCCTAGTGACTCAAGCGACCAGAGATGCAGCTTAAAAAGCCCTGGCTAATACTTAGTTTGCATCTGTATATTCATGAATTAAAAAATACCTGAGAAGGGCACCTCGATGGCCTTGCACTGGGGCAGAAGGGAACTAGAGAAATACACAAAACCCACAGACCTTTAGTGAGAAGCTTCCTTTCAGTCTCATCCTTAGGAGAATGTGGACTCTGAGTCCTCTGTTCTGCTTTAGTTCCAAGAAGAGTCTGTCTGATACTCAGACTCTGGCGAGGTGTTTTGGGAGATGGCTCTGTTTTGCTGCTTGAAGAACTGCACAAGAGAGATTACTGCAGTTAAAAGAAGCTAAATAAGAACTCTATGAAAACTATTGGCAACATATAATCCACCTACCTCATCATTGTACTGTACTCTTTAATCCTTCGACTAATCAGATCCCTACTAGTAACACCAGTATCCTATAAAACAAATTGAGAAATACTTTATAATCTTATAAAATAGAAATTTTCTTTTTTCCTTCCAGAATATGATTAATTCTTCTTGTCACTAAAAAAATACAGAATTCAACATTTCAGTCCACTTTAAAAAACCCCAAACCCTCAACCAAACCAAACATCCTAACAGGCAGTTCTTGAGAACAGTAAAGACAAAACACTTAAAAACCACAAGGAAAACAAAAGTGAGTAATTACAAATCAAGTACTGACATTTACATGTTTTTTTTCAAAGTAGTACGATCTGATTAAATCCTCTTAAACTGAAAGTAAGTTTAAACAGAAAAAATGCAAGTAAACACATATTACTACTCTGAAAAATCCAATCCTATGTGCACACAGTACTTAGAAAACCAATTGCTACTACAAATATGGCTGGAAAAGACATGAATTCAAATCTGCTTTTTTATTTATCTGTGTAATACTTTGGATAATTATTCTGAATCTGAGCAGATGTGCATGACCACAGACATGAAAATATACCTCTGTTCCTCATCACTGCAATGAAAATGCACCATGGACAATATTGGGACAGGTATTGATACCTTATGTACAATAGCAGATGTTTGCCTTTGGCAATGAGCATTAACTTAAGTCATAGAAACATCAGAATTTAATCAGAAACAGGCATCCTTCAAAGTTTCACTTTTTAACTACTGAGAAACTCTTCACACTGTACTACTGCACAAACCACTCTGCAATGTAAGCCTGAAGAGAGATCCCACTGGTCCTAAACCTGTAATTATCTCTTAAAAAAGATTAGGTATGTTTGGCAGATCAGCTTACTATAAAGTGTATCTTTAGTCAAATCAGCAACAGCATTAACTAATTTCTTTCAAAAGTCTATTTTCTAATTATGACTATGTCGACCTTTTTTTAAACTCCATTAATTTACTCAGTTACCTTTCCTTTCACCTCATTTTCTTGTATGTTTCTGTAGTTAATGAAAAATTAATTCTTCTGTTCAAGTATTAATTACAAGAAAACACAATACGTGTAGAATTAAAATGAAAGAACTACGACTTCTGCTTTATATATTATAGAATTACCTCATCATTTAAGTTGCTGTTGTCCTGTATTGCTTTAATCCATGCTAACATATTATCTCTGTCCTCAGCTTGAAACAGATACTCGCGGTCTGATGTGGTGAGTCTAAATACATTTTTCCTCTTGGTTTCACAGTACGAGATGTCTATCAAGCAAGCATTGATGCTTATAGGTTGTTCCTCCTCAGAGAGGGTCACTTGTTCCTTTTTATCCTTATACAAATACAGTGAATGACCTCGGAGAACAACATACAATTGCTTCCACGGCCGAATGCTCCCACCAACTCGCTGAAAAACAGCAACCAAAGTGTCAGTTTGCTTACTTGTTACAGTGCACGATTCTGGATTACAAAATTACCTCAGCAGTTTCACAAAGAAAGGCTACCCACCTGGCTAGCAGAAAGACTACACAAGGTGGGATTCACTAATTGCTCTCCATTAGAGGAGTGAATTGCATGACAACCCACCCTCCCAGACCACCCACTGAGTGTGAGTTCACACATGACAGTAGTAAGAAACAGAATGCAACAAATTCTCATCCGGTATTTAGGGAACTCTTGCCCATGCCTTTTAAACCGCCTTCAAGTCAGAATGGCATTTGCACACCACTGCAATTCCAGACTCCCAGTTTTCTTTAAGTCTTAGCCTATATTTGTGCAGAAGGTTAATTTGAACTCAACTCCACAACATTCATGAAAATGACAACTTTCTTCATTATTAGGAAAGAGGAAAAAAATACAACTACACCTACCAAGGGACTGATTCTTATTATTTAATTAGTCATTAGAAATTAGTTTACTTCAACAAATGCTTTGAAATGTAAAATTAAAACAGTTTGGAAAGCAGTCTGTAAAAGAGGCTGAGGAATTGACTGAAGTCAATTTCTAACAGGTCTAAACTTTTGTCAGTCTTATTGATAATCTTATCCCCTCCAAAAAAATAAAAAAACCCAACCAGGAAGGATTCAAGTTTCTTATCTTAGTGTACAACCAGCCTAGTGTTTCTCCTAAGTTAAAAACCCAAACATGACAGGTACCTTTCCTTTGTCTGTAAAAAGCTGACGAAAATGGAGCCATCCTTCTTTGGAGGCATCAGCAAACACCTCTGAAGAAGAATCTTTTCGGGAGCCAGAGTCTTCTGAAGATTTCTGGCTGTCTGGGACCTAGAGAAAACATCACAGAAAGAATCTCACAGTGTAATTCTATACACGTTTGTCTACAGTTCCTATGTTCAAGATGTTTCTCCCTTTAAAAGTGTCCCCAGGAATATGCCCCTGGGAAAATATAATTTCTAAAGTTTACACACAAAAATAGTGACCTTCCACATGCCAAGAATACTTTGAGAAACTTCAGGAGCCTCAGACTCTCATTAGTGAGTTTTCACAAAAGGCCACCATATTTAATATGCTTTGTTTACAGAGACTAAAGAAAATAAAAATCAAGGACCATGTGATGAGTCCAGGAAAAAAGAGAGAGACTATGTTTACTTATATGATGCATACATCAGCAATCTGATCAGTAGCAATTCCAATGAACTTCCTGTCTGTTTAGCACATCACTTTGTATAACAGACTTGTATAATTCAAACAATTTGTCACAGCAGTATGGGTAATGTTTAGGAGTTGCTATTATATGTTTACCTACCTTAATCCCCTTTAAACTAGATACATGTTTGATGGATCTGTTGAAGAAAAACAAATGTTAAAATGAGATTTTAGACAGTTTAAAAACCAGATGTCCAAATTAACTAATTTTTTCATGAACTCACGATTTTCCCTCTTCTCTGTAGTCGTCCAGTCCTTCATCATACGACTTAGATCTCTCGGTTTTTGCAGCAGGCTGGCTATCCAGGACACTAGGCCGGATGGATTCTACAAACAAATAGAAATTTTTGAGTATGCAGGAACCTGAATCACATTTTTGCGATTTATTTCAAGCAATAGAGTTTACAATTTTCACTCCTGATCTCCAGAGTGTGAAAGGAAAAAAGTTGCAAGAGAAAAAGAATGAAATCAACGCTCACCATGATCATGTGAAAGTTGTCGCCGAATTAAAGGGATTGGAGATGTAGGACTGGGAGGAACAGTTGTTATAGCTGGTGCTTGAGAAGCAGATGCAGAAATAACAGCAGAAGCAGGAATGTGTGCAATATCATGGTCAATACTAGGACTAGTCGGTTCATCTACAAAGGTAATATGTCATATATTAACATATTAAATGCATTAATCAAATGCTCAAACCAAACAGGTGTCTGAACATCTCATTACTGGGATATCAGATATCTTAAACATAAAGTCATTCTAACAAACAAAAGGGTCCAATTAATTCACACTGTCAAATGCACTCTTTTTTTTTCATTAAGAGAAGCCTGTTTCATTTCATAGGGATGTTAATTGTACATTAGAGATAAAGGCAAAAAAAATCATTGATTTGGCTGTGTGTGAAATAAACAGGAATTATTTGCTAATCTCTCAATATTATTTACAAGTAGAGCCTCTTTGTTTATATGCATAAGCAAAACCCACACTTACAATATCAGTAAGTATGAACTCAAGAGACAGACAACTACGATAAAATATGGGCAGACTATCAAAAGCCATTTGGTTTAAATGAGAGTTCAAATAAAAGAGGCAAGTTAAAAGCAAACAAAAAAAGCATTTTAAACAGCTTTTAAATCTAGCATTTGAAAAACCAATCCCCCCATCCTCCGTACATTCAAATAAAGCAGCAAGTACTCAGACTTTTAAAAGATGGGACTACTACATACCAATCAGTTCTTCCACTAATTGTTCATAGAAACGATTGCATGCCATACATGCCCAGCACCTCTCAGTCTCAATAGCCACAAGAGTCATCATGAAAGATTCCAAAAAGCTTTAAACATTCTAGTATTTAACATGTTTCTTACAAGATGGAAGAAGCCAAAAGATGCATATTCCATCATTTTGAGAAAAAAGCCATAACATCTTCTAGAGCACATTACTAGTACTAGAAAAATCATTCTACTTCATGCTCTGGTAGAGGAAGGGATGGAAAAGAAAAAAAATCAAGTCACGAGCAGGGGCTGAACTGTACTGCCGTAATGAATATGAATGTACTCTAGGTGCTAAGAATTGTAATATGCAGAGCTACTGAAAAGCCTATTGAAATCAATGAACACTCACAGACAGAGGTTTATTCTTTGCTTTGTGCGAACACAACTGCGTGTGCTGCATTGTGCTGTTCCAACAGTCACTAACAGTTCTGTTAAGGCAGCACTTGTACCATCAAAATTTGGCAATGTACATTTAGAACAAGGCAATAAACAAAGTACAGGACTGTTTAGAAATAACACACCTCTGAGTTGTCTGGGGTGAAAAATATGGTAACTTTTGAACTTAAAAAAGCATATCCCAAAAAACCCAGCTGCAAACTAGAAACATTAATAAAAAGGAAAAGCAAAAGAACTCACACCAAAGCACAACACTACAATTAAAAAATTTCCATGTTTTACTTGCATCCAAAGTGATAAATTAGGGGCATTTACAGATGACTTCACTACAGCAACTAGGACATAGGAAGAACCTCAGCTACACTTCCATTTCAAACCTACAGCAACTCAATTTCCTATTGCTTTTTTTTGTCTGCTGAGCTTCTCTGAAACTAACGTTGACTAAGAAATAGAATCACTGCACAATTGATTGATTTACAGCACACAGACTGAAAGCACTCAGGTTTAAGTTATTTATGTTAACAGACCTATCTCAAATGTCATAGTCTCTACTCCCAAAAGTTATAAAAACATTAGAACTTGAAAGAAATCTCTGCAAACTGTGAACACAAACGTGTTTGGCAACACTACATCATTTCCCACAATACTTAAATCCAAGAATTCAGATGAGGAAGAACAGTTTGTAAGTCCCTGAAAGCAACAAAAATTATTCAAATCATTACTTCACAATGGATCTAATTCCCAGATTAATCAAAATTAAAGTTGTTTTAGAACTATGCAAACTTTAGAGGAACTGCAAATTATATTGGTACAGGAGGGGCATAGCTATTCAATCCCTGAAGGGGCTGAAGGTCAGCTAATAGCAAGCTTTTATGTAATATAAAGTGATTATAGCACAAATTTCGACATACACTATACCAGTTTCTGCCTATTAATTTAATGCACTAGCAAATGCCACTGCTGCTGTCCAGTAAGAAATGAAACCCAAACAACTATATATATTCCTTGTATTTTGATCTTTCTTTCAAGTGCTTGCAATATTTATCTACCTTTTCAGTTTCCTTGACTGACATATTTGCACCCCAAAACTCCTCGCACAGCATGTGAATGGATGTGTTCAGCTCACCAATCGAAGAAAATGATTGTGTCCAAAATGCAGTGAAGCGCACAGAACAAACAAGCCAGAAGAGAAACCACACAAAATAATTCTCTTTCCGTTTCCTACCTCAGATTATTGATGTCTCTTTAAATATTTGCAACAAAAAGGTCAAAGTCTCCATGGAAAAGATTATTCTGGGAGGTACTGAAAAACACCTGGAGGACAACGCAGTCATTGGTCAGAGTCAGCATGGCTTCATGAAGGAAAAGTCCTGGTTGTCAAACCCAATTTCCTTCCACAACAGGGTAACCCCCACCGAGCTGATCCAGGAAAGCCAGTAGATGTAACCTTTTTGGACTTCAGCAAAGCTTTTGATACTGTTCCTCACAGTGTCCTTCTGGACAAAGCATCCAGCTCACAGCTGGATAACCCTGTTACACGATGGGTGAGGAACTGGATCTGGCACAGAGAGTTACAGTGAATGGGGTGACATCAGGCTGGTGACCTGTCACTACTGGGGTTCCACAGGGCTCCATCCTCAGCCCAGTTCTCATCCACATCTTCATTTCAATGACTCGGACACAGGACTCAAAGAAACACCAGGTAAGCTTGCTGATGATATTAAATTGGAAGGAGCTGTCAACTCCTACAAGGGCAGAGAGGCCCTTGATGAGTTACAGGGCTGCGTAACCATATGGAGTTTGAGAAGGCCAAGTGCCAGACTCTGCACCTGGGATGGGACAACCCTGGTTGTGTGCATAGACTGGGGAATGAGAGGCTGGAGAGCAGTGTTGGGGAAGGGGACCTGGGGGTCCTGGGGGTCCACAGCAAGTTGAACATGATCGAGCAGTGCCCTGGCAGCCAGGAGGGCCAAGTGTGTCCTGGGAGGCATCAGGCACAGCATCACCAGCCAGGCAAGGGAGGGGATTGTCCTGCTCTGCTCTGGGGCAGCCTCAGCACAAGTCCTGGGGCAGTTTTGGATCCCACAACATAAGAAAGGTATTAAACTGTTAGAGAGTGTCCAAAGGAGGGCCACAAGGATGGTGAAGGGTCTGGAAGGGAAGCCGTATGAGGTCACTTGGTCTGTTCAGCCTGGAGAAGAGGAGGCTGAGGGGAGACCTCATTGCGACCTTCAACATCCTCACAAGGAGAAGAGATGGGGCAGACACTGATCCCTTCACTCTCGTGACCAGTGACAGGACTGAAGGAAATGGTACAAAGCTGAGTCAGGAGAGGTTTAGGTGGGATATCTAGAAAAGGTTCTTCACCCAGAGGGTGGCTGGACACTGGAACAGCTCCCCAGGGAAGTGGTCACAGCATCAAGCCTGATCGAATTCAGGAAGGGTTTGGACACTGCTCTTGGGCACATGGCGTAATTCTTGGGGTGTCCTGCACAAGGCCAAGAGTTAGACTCAATGAGCCTGATGGGTGCCTATGATTCTGTGATTCCAGGACTACTTCATGTTACACTTTTCAAACACAATCTGTTCTGCATTATTGTCTGTGAAGTGACACAAGAGACCGGCCATCAGAACAAGCCAGCACAGTGACAGAGCATCTCTGGCCGAGGGGATGGGAGCGGGGGGTGCCATTTGTCACCTCTGTTTGCACATGAGCATGCAACTGGTGAACAGCTGCAACTAATGATTTTCAGGAAGAGCCCTTCAATGCAAAAACATTTATGGGGCTAAGACACCAAAAACTTGTAATAAATAGGCAACACAGCTCCAACCACAACTAACAGATCCTCTAGTTAAGGCAGAGAGGAATTCGTGTATCAAAGTATGCTTGTATTGCCATGCAGCTGGAGATTGGGGACCTACAAAGATAGGGAGCATCTGTACACAATGTAGGTGAGCTGAAAAAAAACCTGATTCTGCAAAGACACAGATTTACCCAGAATGGGCTCAGAGGCAGAACCAGAGATTTCAAAACTGAGGATTTCACAGGCGAGAAAGCATAACTAAGAGGACATTCTATCCCCACTATGTGAATGAGGAACTAAGGAGCAAGTATTAACCAATTTATCAGATATTCAAAGAAACAGGCACAAAATCACTGAAAAAAAGCACAGATCCATATAATAACCTATTAAGCTGCTACAATAAAATTTTATCATGATTAATATAACATTTCATGTGCTTGTTTATTCCATCTCCTGAACAGTCCCTTAAACATTAAGGTTTCAAAGTAACAATCTGAACACAAAAGGGGACACATTTTGAGAACCTCAAATGTAATTTAAATGAATGACAGAATTATTCAGGTGGCAGCAAACCTTGGAAAGTCTCCCAGACCCACATTCTCCACAAAGCAGGGTTAGTGCTGAATTCAGACCTTGTTGGTGAGGGCTCTTATCCAAGAAGTGCCAAATAGAGGGGAAGGTGTCCCTCAATATCCTGGCTACATTCTTATTGACACAGACCAGGACCTCATAATTCAGTTTTTCTGTGTGTCCAGCAGTACAGCCATCTAGGCTATGGCACAAGGATGGTACCACTGAAGAGCTCAAAACCCTTGCTGAAGTCAAAGTTGGTAACCACCTTGTGTCTTCCTCTCATTCACAGATCTACTCATCTCATTACAAAAGGCAATCCCATTAGTCAAACACTTGGTAAATCCATGCTATTCCAAATCATCTTCCCCTTCCTTTGCCCAGAAACCAGTTCCAAGAGGACCAACTCCATGATTTTCCTAAGGACTGAGATAAGGTCAATTGACTGTCTTCTCTGAACTACCCTTCTTGTAATTTTTCAAGGTAAGTGTACCACGTGCTTTTTTCCAGTTAATAGGGACCTCTTCCAGTCCTCATAATCCTTCATAGATATGATCTCTGCAATGACACCAGCCAACTCTGTCAGGACCTTCACATGCATTTCACTGGGTTGGATGGACAGGTATGGGCTGAGCTGCACTGGAACTGTCTTCAGAATACCTTCTTTATCCAAGTTGGTAATGATTGTGGGTTTTGTTTGTTTGTGTTTGTTGTTGAGTTTTGGCTGGTTTTTGTGGTTTCTTTTTTTTGGTGGTGGTGGGGAAGCAAGGGAGAGAGGTATTTAAGGAAATTGTTTAGTTAACTGAGTCATACACACATGGGAAACATTCACAGACAGACTTTAGTACAGACACCATCAGGGATGCTTTAATAGGGATTATTAACAGAGAAAGGTGATTTCTCCTCCAATCCATATGGATTCAGTTTGCCAAAACTTTTCTTCACTGATAATAAAAAAATTACTGGAAAAAACAAGCTTCCCAAGGCTAAAGTCATCCTTCACATTTATTCCCCTTCAGGCATGGCAGTCTTGCAAGCAGTATTTCAACACCTCAAAAGACTGTAAGAAGAAACTGTGTTATTTAGTAAATGTATTGCAGACCACATTACCATTTATGACACTAATTGGGCATCTCAATTTAAACAAATAACGTGAACATGTGGCCACACAAAGCCTAATTCAACAAGTATGTATTTTATCAAAGACTATTATCTCATTTAAAGTTTCAGAACATAAAAACATAACAGCTGTGTAGTAATATACACTTTAAAACAGCTTTACATGTCACATGAAGAATGTTGAGACAGCATGCACCCCCAGAAACAAAAAAATTGTCCAACATACGATTTCCTAAACTGCATGCATTGAAGGAGATAATTATATTTTAATATTATTGGCTTTCTGACAACCATACCAAATTCTTGGATTAGGTATTTGTTTACAGATGCTCCTGTAGTATTTAATACTATTTTGGTTACTCAGATCTTGTGTAAATGTAACAGTGATTGATTGTAAAAAGCCCAGCCTTCTGCAGAAGGCTATGGAGAGGGAGCTCATGCTGCTGTCTGCAAAGCAAATGGCTAAATGAGTCATTAAAAACATTATTTTCATTCAACTGAGGCACAGATGTCAAGGTTCCTTACAGACTCAGATGCCATCTACCTGACAGCCATTACAATAAGTATTTTAACAATTGCCTCTCTATGTCTTCAATAGCTCACTCAACAGGCTATGGCTTTGGGATGCAATTTAAGAATGAATCTTAGATGTCAAATGAATTTGCTTATGTAAGAAAAGAAGGAACAAATTATCAAGTACTCATTAGCAGAATTTAAAAAAGCCCTAATCTTCTCTATGGAAGGACTGACAGGATGTGCCAGCAATCCTGCAGCAGTACTGGCTTTAGAGGCACTGCCTCACTGAATTTCAGCCCTTTGTCAACAACTGTTTTGCACTCCACATCCTTGGCCTGTCCAACTACTCCCCAGTACACAACATCACGACAGGCTCTGCACTGTCACGATGCACAACAGCACCTTGCTCTGAAGTATTCTTCCTTTAAAAGCTTGCTCTCTGTCTACCACACCCTCTGTGTCTCTCAGATTTGCTGCAGCTTGCTATAGGAAGCACTTCGCTTAAAGTACAGCCACGAGGACCAGACGTCCCTTCCTTAAACTCAGCAGCAGGCGGGACACAAGGGGTTGAGAAAAGGCTGCTGAGACACAAGTGGAGCAAGGGAGAGCACAGCAGGGGGACAGAGACCGCAGGGAAGCGGCACCAGTGAGAAGAATGCAGGAAGGAAGGAGAGAGTGTGGACAGGGTAACAGAGGTTAGGAAAAGGATCCTCATCCACACACAGGCAAGAAAGTTAAAAAAAAAGTCTACCTCCAAGAAACCCCAGAAGAAGCTGCCATTAAGGTAAACACAGACACACTAATGTAGGCCATTTTTCTTAAAAGCCTGTCAGGAAGACAATCAAATAAAAATACCACGTATACAATTTTGTCAGTAGTGAGAAGGCCAGAAATAACCAATAAACAAAAATGAATTGTTGAATCAAAAGTAAACTGTAGTGGTGTCCCCTCCCATTGGGTCGACTGAGCTGTGGCCAGTTCCCATCAATCAGGCCCTGGCCATCCAATGGCTCGATGATCCCGAGTCTGAGGG
>VZTH01011493.1:330529-422966 GCA_013397815.1 Aleadryas rufinucha
TCTGGAAAGTTCTGCAAGTTATGATCCTGGATTGATTAGTGGAGAAGACCCTCCCCATTACCCTCGGATTATTGGTACTGGGACACGGGTGCCTCCCACTCATTGATATGTTATTGGTTGCGGGGGCTTCCCCCGCCCCTTTTCCCTTTCCCTTAAACTCCCAGACACAGGCTGTAATTCACCGGAAATCTCCCCTTCCCCGAATGGTTACTAAATCCTGTTGACCTCTCTCTCTCTTTGCCTCGTTCCTCTGGCGCCTGAAGCATACACCCTTGCTCCCTTGAGGCAGGCTATCCGACCCTGGGGACGGCCAGTCTCTCCCCGGCTCCCTGACGCTGACCGCTGCGGAAGCGAGCCCCGAGGACGGTCCTTCAAGAAGGCCGCCTGCTACCCCAGACTGATATCGAGCTATCCCAGGGGATCAGGCTGGCAGTAAACTATATGGAACTAACCCTGCTATCATACAAGACAGTACAAAGGACTAATAAATGCCCCATAGCAGTGACTTCTTGTTTTAAATCTTGCAGTACAAGCTGCTGCATCTTATACTTCAGCCTGCAAGGGTAAAAGCTCCGTTACAGACAGACTTCCAAGGCTAAAACACATGATTTGGAAAAAAGGTGACACTATTGCCTGGATTCCTCATGACCTGTTACCTCATTTTTTCAAAAAAGAATCTTAAAAAATCTATTTTTTGCTAGTTTTTAAGTACTTCCAGCACTGGCAGCACTAATTGTCTTTACAAAGAACTTCTTCATATATCTATGCAATTATCCTTATGTGGCCAAAAGAATAGAATGGAAACATGTCTGCATGCTGAACACATTCATTGCTCTAAGCCCCAGGAACACAGGACTGGAACAAGCTTCCTGAATCATCAAATCCAGTCCTCTGCTAATGCACTCATGTAAATAATATGTTTGTTATACTGACGGAGTTTCACACAAACAGAAAAGGCTTCCCAAGGTTATTCTTCATGTGAGACTATTGTGAAAACTGTATCTATGAAAGTCTATTGTTTATTTCAATGTCAAACAAAAGTTCAACTATCTTTCTACACAAAGCAATTCTAAAGGTTCCTGCTTGCCACATTACCCCATCACACAAAAAGTACAATTCTCAGTATACTATTTTTTTACCAAGAGCCCCAACAGCATTCCCTTATTACCTGCAATTATTATTTGAAGTTATAATGATACACTAAGGATGATTTATGCTTTGAAAATATTACTCATTATCAAACAAATCTGATGCTTCTACTCAATTAAAACTCTTCTAGATGTTATGAATTATTGCTCCCAATTTTAAGTTTTAATTAAGAAAATATTTTTGAGTTACTGAAGCATTTAAATTGTACTTAAAACACTAATTTGTAATTTTGCGTTTTGGCTGCTATACTTCAGAATACCACAATGATTTAAAAATTGTTTGTTGGATAAGAAACACTGAAATGTTCAGCCTCGAGCAACAGTGATTTGGCAGGCCACACTGTAAAACCCTGGAAAAAAAACCCAGAAGACCGATGCTTATCTTAGAAACACTGATGACATGTTAAAAGCTGTTCCAATGCTATCAACTATAATAATGGAAGAAACAGTCCTCAAAAATGAACATCTGTCAGGCCTAATCTCTACTGCAATTACATTTATATTCTCATAGTTTGGAATAGCTAGGCAGTAACTTGTAGAAAAGCAAATTATCACAATAGCTGAAGATTTTCATTTTCATCTTGACTGCTAGCAGTTTTTCCTTAAAACACATCATATCAACCATCAGTATTCAGGCATCATTTGCCCTGATGATATCCACACATTTTGGGCTGATGAACCACAATCTCTGCTGGAGAATTCTGAGGTTTTGAATTTCTCTCTGCCTGATGCTTCTCTCATAAGGAGAAAACAGAATGAGTACATTCTTTCAAATGTTTCCTTTGTGCATATGAGAATATTTGTTTGTTTCCCCTAATTCTGTCTATTCCTACCATCATAACCTTTTTCATAGTGTGTTGTGCAAGCGTATCAGTTTATTTTACTGTTTCCATTACAGTCAATATGTGTGTATTCACAGTCATCTTCCAAGCCTCAGCAGCCTGCACAGAGAGGCATTAAGATGTAGGGGGAGGATGGGGGAAGTATGGTACATACTCCCCTTAAGACAAGACAGTAAAGTCTTTAGACGTTCCAAAAAGTACTGGGAGTTATGCATACGACCTAGGATTTTAAAGGTAGGGATTGATAAAGTAAGCCCTATACACCCCTACTTCCAGCACTAGAGAAGATGAATGCAATCACATGTATAATAGGCACCTGAGAAGTTTAATAATGCTAGGTGGTTTAGAAACTTTCAACTCCTAATTCCTTAGTTAATGTACTTTAAAAAAAAAATACAGTAAGAAAACATAAAAGTTAAAAATAGGGTTGAGCAGAACTCACTGGAAGCCAAATACATTTACCCTATCAGCTAATCAACAAGTACCCAAGTTACTTTTATTTATGACATATTTGTAGAAAAATAGGTAACGGAATACCAAAAAAAAAAGAAAAAAAAACCCCAAACCCAAAAAACCCCCAAACCAAATTAAAAAACCACAAAAACCAAACCCCACCCCCCCCAAACCCCCAACTTTTTGAAAATTAGCATGAAGATCAGCTTTTAGTGCAAGGTGAACAGTAGAGCATGCCTGATTACTAGCACAAAAATGTTGCTGTGGTAGTTTGCCTGCACTAAGGGTAGAAGTGGAAGAGAGATTTATTTACTGTAAGGGTGGTGAGACACTGCAACAGATTCCTCAGAGAAGCTGGGGATGCCACATCCCTGTAAGTGTTCAAGGCCAGTTTGAATGGGGCTCTGAGCAATCTAGTGGAAGGTGTTCCCACTGATGGCAGGGGGTTGGAACTGGATGGTCTTTAGGGACCCTTTCATCCCACACCATGAATTTAGTCAGCAGGAGACATGTTCTAGAAAAATACAGACACACACTAAAAGAATAAATACCATGCAGTTTAAGCTGTGAAACTCCTGGCAAATCTTTATTTAAATCAATACAGAGTATTGGATAACAAAATTTTACTGTAATACAAAAGAGAATAGAGAAATTTATGGTGCACTTAAAAAATCACATTTGGCTCAGAGATGTTGTAAATTGCAAATAGTTGGAGAATAGGAAGTACCAACATTAAGTATCACATATCCTTGTCCCGTTCTTACACCCTTCCTAAGGTATGAGTTTCAGTCAGAGGGAGAACACTCATCTAATTTTTTAACATTTTGGTGTTACCGAAGTCTGGTCAGATATTTTTATCTGGATCATTTTCTCTCATTTATTCACAAATTATTAGTGGAATGAAGTGACCTAAAATTTTTCTAGGGTAAGGATATACTAAATATTTTCAAAAGGGGATTGCACGTTAGAGGAAAAATCTTTGTACTTATGTGATGCTACTACATGCCTAAGAAAAAAGCTCTATAATAGGATGGCTATGAACTTGATTTAATTTTTAAATAATTCTGAACTTCAAGATGATATTTAGGCTAAGGTTTTTAAAACATATCCATTTAAAACTAATTTTCATGTGACAAGCCACTGTGAAGTCGGAAAGAACATTCACCCAGTAGTAATGGCCAAAGCACTAAGCTGGCCTGACAGCTAGACATGCTGCCATCAGGTTAAGCATCGAAGCAGCGCCCCCATTTCACTCCTGTGGGTAATTCATTCAATTCAACATGGGAGCTGGATTAACCTCTACAGTAAGTAGTGTAAGAAGCAAAAAGTATTTTCAACCTTGCTGCAAATCTCAGACATGCATACCAGACATTTATGTCTATGAAATGTATTAAAATAACTATATTCTGAATCAACGTTTTCTCAACAGTTACAAAACACGTAAAATGGTTTAGGTTGGAAGGGACTGAAGCCCCCTGCTATGGGCAGGGACACCTTCCACTAGACCAGCTTGCTCAGAGACACACCCAACCTGGCCGTAAATACTTCCAGGAACAGGACATCCACAAATTCACTGGGCAACCTGTTCCAGTGCTTCACCATCCTCACAGTAAAGAACTTCCTCCTAGTATCTGCTCTAAACCTCAGTTTAAATCCATTGCCCCTTTTCCTGTCTCTACACATTCCTGCCAAAAGTCTCTCTCCATCTTTCTTGTAGGCTCCTTTCAGGTGGAAGGCCACAATTAAGTCACCCCAAAGCCTTCTCCAGTCTGAACAATCCCAATTTTCTTAGCCTTTCCTCATAGGAGAGGTGCTCCATCCCTCTGATAAGGGTGGAGGCCCTCTTGGTGGCCCTCCTCTGGACTTGCTCCAACAGGTCATGTCCTTCCTGTGCTAAGGATCCCAGAGCTGGATGCAACACTGCTGTTGGGGTCTCNGAACTGCTACCAGCACCCTGACTGACAGGGTGCCAGGTTGTATTCTGACTTTGTCAGTGGTTTGCTTTTTGTACTATTGCATTTATTTTACCTTTTCCCTATTAAATTGTATTTCTGACTTGGAGCCTCTCACTGGTTTGCTATCAAACCTGTACACCCTGACTCAGGGCACCTTGCACTTGGTCTTGTTAAACCACATGAGATTCCCATGTGCCCACTTCTCGAGTTGTCCAGGTCCCTCTGAAAGACATCCCATCCTTCAGGTGTGGCAACAGCACCTCTCAAGCTTGGTGTCATCTGCAAATCTGCCAAGGTGCACTCAACCCCACTATCCATGTCACTAATAAAGATATTTAATAACACTGGTCCCAACAAGGACCCCTGAGAGACACCACTTCTCATACATGTCTATCAGGATGTTTATCAGCATTCTAATTTCCATTCCAGTGAAGATTAACTCATCCAAAAATAACCCAGTAGCTCAGAAAATGATCATTTGCTGTTCTCTAGCACAGAAATTGTGCAAAAATTACAAGTCCAAAAAATGCACACTAAACATCACAATTGCTAATATAGCCACTGTGAGAAAATGGTATTTTTATTAGTCTAGAGAACAGGTGAGACCATTTCTGGGTAAACAGAGTAGACTGTCACTAGACTAACCTGTATAGTTCAAAACAATAAAGAGCATTTTAAGAACACAGATTTTCTTTGGACCTGAAATAGAAATAGCAGCTTTCTGAGAACCACAATATCCTGTGCATTTAGTAGCACACGGAAAGTAGTGAAGCCTGCAATACCACAGTATGTTTATCTGTAAAGCTGGCAGTTTCATCAGAACATGTGCTTACCTGAAGAACAGTTTGAACATACAATATCTTGCCTAATTTTTTTCAAATAAATCCATTTCTCCCATAAAAGATATTACAGCTACCTACTAGGTTTGGTCTGGTCAGATTTCTAATTTCTATTAGTAAAGTAAACCCAAAATTTAAATCTCCCTGCTTCTGAACTGCCTTTCTGAAAAGACTAGTGTCAAAAGACAGTTCTAAAGTAACCCGCCATGATCCCTGCAATAATCTGCTGTAAGGAAGCTTGATGGAAACTCTGCTTGGATTTCTGTTGGTGGTGCAGGGCACTGTGCTACTTACCAAGAGCTAAAATCATCCTGATGTTGCGCTATTCTCAGAAGCAGGTTAGTCACAAAATACTGCTGCAAAAGCCAACTGTTCCTGGCTGAATTTATACCAAAATATGGTCCTGGCTGTATCTACTACTTTTAACAAGCAGAAAGTGGTGATAAAAATAGACACACGACAAATATTTTAAAAACCACACATTTTAAATGGCAACAATATGTAACCTTGGAAGATATTTGTTACCCTCCACCCAATTCACATTTTTACACTACTCCAAGTATCTACTGTACAAACGTCTTCAGTAAGTGTATTTATTAAATTAACTCTATCCAATAAAACCTAAGAACGCAAAAACCCCAACTGTATGGATATAAACATAAGGGAAGTAAAGCAATTGCCAACTTCAAGGTATGTTTTCATTCAAAATAAGATCCTTCTCAATTACCAAAGAGAAGAAAAAAAAATCCAAAACCAAAAGAAAACCATAAACCGAAACACAAAACTCCCAGCTATTTTCCATCTGAAGAGTTAAAAAGCCTTTAACTGAATTTCAAAGTATGTCTAGGGTTTTATCTGCCTAAGTACAGCTTTTAACAAGTGAAGTTGTAATTACGCATAATGATAGCGGAACAAGCAAAGTTAGAATAAAGCATATAAATTCTAACTTAAGAAGTGGTCCACTTTCTAACATTTCATGTTCTTCCTATTCAGAGAGTTATTTCCTCTTCAAGGAGCTGGAGCTGGTGAGGAATCTTTCCACAGCACCTGTACTGGCACAAGAATTTCTTGCTAGGAAGACAGCCACAAGGACTGTGCTGGCTCAGATAGTGCCCAGGCTCTAGAAGCACCAGTTTTTAGTATTTCTGGAACATTGAGGAAGTTTCATTCCAAGAGGCTAATAAGAATTCAATCCCATGTGGTGTTATGCTAAGAGGCTGCAATGGAGAGTTACAATTTCGTTCCTTCTGAACTGCTCAGCTGCTACCAAACACAGTACAACTGATGTGTTTAAGGCTTCTTTGAACTTTCATCAACGCATTTCTCTAAAATATAGAAGCAAGTCACATAAATAAAAGTTCATGGGAAATCTTTGTCAAAACCAAGACAGGGGATGGTGTAGAAAAGGTTGAGCTTGACTTTACCAATCTTGATCTGACTTTAACATGACATTTAAATTATATGGGATTAGAATACTCCCAGCAAACATGGTACATAACTAAATCAAGAGCCCAACACTGATTTTAGGCACAGTATTGAAAAATCCTGCACAAAGATCAGTTACATGCCTTACACACTTGTGCTAATCCTTAAAGATAGATTGGCTGGTTCTAAAGCAGAATCTAAAATTACAGTGGGTACTGCTGCATCCAGTAATAACAAGAATGAAAAAAAATCTATACAACTCCCATTCAAAATGGAAAAACCAACATAAGCAGAATCTGCTAGCTAAGAAAGCACTTCTTAATGTCTCACCAGTATTCTGTCAAAAGAACAGAATTATTGTATCTTTTGTATGATTTACATTTTCTGATGGACACAAAGCTTCTTCACTGTTTTTTGGTTATTCACTTTCAACTAGTAGCAGACATTACAGATAATGCTAGAGGAAAAAAATCACTGCTTCAGATCCACAACAGAAGACAATTATGCTAAGACACTGTATCTGTAATTCCCTTAACCTAATGTGTAAAAAAAAAAGGGATCATTAAGACGAGTTCTTTTTCACATAAATGAGTTCAAGAATCAAAATTCAGCATTCAGTATTTTCTAAATACTTTGTACACTAAATTCAAGAGCACAGACAGAGTCAGGTATAAACCAACCCCTGTGGAAAATGATCCACATACATCCAGACTACAAAGGATTAAATCAGCCACAACAAAAGAAAATCCAACCCAACAACAACAGCAGGACAAAAACAACAGAGGCATTGACTACTTGAGTAGAACAGAAATTCTCTGCCACTGTAACCCTCTCTTCAGCAGAAGACACTAAATCATCACATATCCAAAATTTACTTTTATTTTTTTCTATTTCCAATCCTTCTGTTAGTTCTTTTCCTCTTCAGCCCCCTTCCCATAAGCTCCCTGTAATTCCAACCTTGTGTTACAGCACACAGGCAAATCTTTTTGCCTTCTCAGATTTTACTTCCACAAACCCTTTCATTCACATCCACATTAGCATCTTTACTTGCAAATCCACTTATTTTTATTGGTATCCTTTCACCTGAAAGAGATTTCATCTATTCCCCATCTCAGAAAGCTTTCACCATACCTACTCAGCTGAGAAACAACTTTTTTCCCCACATATCACTCTTATATGGATTTGCATCCGTATTCTGTCTTTAATGGATTCCAAACACATTTTATACTAGAGAAGTAAAAGTACTTGAAAGGTGTTGCAAATGCTAGTTGCCCATATACGTAACATCACAACATTATGTGGAGTGATAACCAGATGGAGTTATGTAACACAGACTTCTCCAGAGGGTTAAGGAAAACTCTAGAAAAATACTACATCACTGCAGGCTTTTTTTTACACTCTTTTTCCAGGATACCCAAACAAAACAGAACATTTTTTTTTTTCTCCACTGAAAAATATTTTTACTTTTACCAACCTGAAGTTATTCTAGATAAGAAAAATCTCCCGTGCCTCTCAACCTCACGGTTTACAGTAATAGCAGTCAGCTACCTGGCATGGTGTTTATCACCTTTAGGAGAGAAAAGCATTTGATGTACACTGAAATAATTTAACTCACCAATAAAAGGAATTGAAGCCAAAGAGTCACCAGGTGGGCTGGAACTTGATGCTTTCCTTTCCTCTATTCTTTTTATGTGAACTTCTCGCCGAGCATCATTAGGTAACCAACAGGTAGTGTCCGAGGCTGCTTCTTGGTCATTTACAGCAAGAATGTAGGACTGATGCCTCAAAGGCTGGGGAGTTTGGTGGCCAGAAGGTGATTTGTCCCGCATGACCACTCCGTCTTTGTCATTTCCCTGAACATCCATTTGCAGACTTTCAGACTCACGAACATCTTCCCTTTCAAAACCATGAATCTTTTGTCTGATGGAACCATCTACATTGTCAGAGGTAGTTGAACACTCATTTGTTGGCTGAACAAGTTTGGCAGAAGCTGGAGCCAGAGAGGAGGGTTGGATGGTTTTATCAGTTTCTGTTTTGTGATCTGGGGCACCTTCGGCTCGGATCCTTGACCGTTGGTTTAATAGACTGCTTTGATGCAAGTGATTTACTGTTCTTTGGTCTTTGCTGGCAATAGCATCCAGGCCCTGGTTAAGGGGAATCGATGGTTTTGCTGCATAGGGAGCTGAGTTCTTCAGAGAGCTACTTTTAGAACTTCTGGCTGGTGTGAGAGTCAACCTCTCTTGTGAAACACCTGCAGATTTTGAAATTCCCGCAGGAGTTTGCAAATCACGAGAAGGCTGTAACATTTTAATATCTGGTGAAACTTTCTGAAAGTGAGAACCAGGCAGAGAAGCTCTACTACCTGTTCTCCTGTTGTCTGAAATATAAGCACTCGGAGCAATAGGAAAATTTTGACCTCGAAGGGACATATGAAATGCATGTTGTCTAGATCTGTCATAAATACCTCGCCGATCATCTTGTTCAGTAAACCCTGTCCATTTGTAAGTCTTTCTCCTATCTCCATTTGCATCTGCAATCATGTTCTCAGAATGAAAATTTTCTAGCACTTCACCCTGTTTGCTGAGATAATCCCATGACCGAGCCCTGTGATTTCTAGCATTGACTGAAGGCGAAGTTAGAGTATCTTGTGAAGCACTTCGTGGCCATTCTTTCATCAACACAGGATCTTCAAGCCTTTCCTGGGATACGCTTCTCTGCCGGATATGGACAGACTGCGGAACCCTGTCGTGAGAGGTGCTCCTGCGCCGTACCTGAGAAGCAGTGCGATTTGGCACCACCTGATTATACTCAGTTGTGTTCTGAGAAGCTGCCCTTAAGCTATCTAACCTTTCCTGTATTGTTCGGGAGCCATACATGTGCATGCGCCTATTATCAATGTACTCCTTGTAAGTTTTGTAGGTCTTCCAGTCTATATGCTGGTGGGAGGTTGGAGAACTGTAGTGATTAGTAGAGACTGAGGGCGAGTCTGTGGCTTGAGTAGAAGGTCTAGTGCTTGGGATGCCTTCTGGACATACTATGTAATTTGAAGCTTTACTTACTGTTCCAGTTGTATCAACTGGTCTTGTTATTGGAGTCTGGGGAAGTACAATGGCAGTGGACACTAAAGATGGTGGTGATGCGGTCCGTGCTTTTAGACTGGTTTGATCTTTCAAGCCATATCTTACTTCCTCTGTCCTGTGTGATGGACCGGCATGGTTATTTCTGCAAGATGGCAAATCTACAGCCTTCTCAGAAGGCACAATAACAGTCCTTACAGTTTCATTGCAAACACACACGGCTGTATTTGATTTTGCAATGTCTGTTGGTGATGGAGGCACTTGTATTTCCATTCTGTAGGCCCTCTCTGGCTGTGTCAATGCCCGGACTGGTCTACTGACTTGCTGTTTCCCCAGCGAGAAGTCAGAAGGTAGCTTGTCTCCAGCTTGTGCCTTAACAGAGGCTGTGGCTGTCAGGCGTGGATAACATATTGGTGGTGGTTCAGGTATGTTGTGGGCATTACCACTGTAGGCTTCATTGCCTTTCAGGTAGGCATCTTGGGAATACGCCTGTGGAGAGAAGAGTAAGTGAGTATTCAGTAGTGAGGGAGATGGAAAAGTTCACCATCTAGTATTTGCATGATCAAGCTTCAAGGGAGGGGAACACACATTCAAAATTCACACTCCCTCTAATCTTAGACAAAATGTTAGTTAAAAAGACAAAAACAGCATTCCATCCCCTTAGTGAGCAGAAACAGAACAAGCAAAATCATGACATACATTCCCTCCCTCAACAATTGTAAAACTGAACTGATGACCAGTTCTAGGAAATACTGCGAGTAGGGCACTGAGGCAGGTTTTCCAAAATCCATGACCACACAACACAGTATTTTTCTCTCCCTTAATTTTGCTTTCTAATGTGATACTTCACACCTTCTTCTTGTTTAAGCCTCCCATTGCTGGAAACTGGAATTTCACAGCAATCAATAGGTTAAAATGCTGCATAATAAATTCAACTAGCACTAGAAAATTCTCTATTCACTTAGGGTATAAAACAACTCTGTTCACAAAATACAGTACATATGAAAAGTACAGACATATAAATATACATACACACACTCCTCTAAGATGTCTTCTACATAAAAGCTACTGTTCCCAAACATAATGAATAAATTGAAGTAGTAACACATTGTTGTGAGCCAACACCCTACAAGTCATCTTATATTTTACAGCAGACAGCAAGTACATGGTACACAAATTTTACTGTAAAAAATATTAATGATATTCAGCATTTTTAACTTTGAGGTACAAATAGTATGAAAATTCATACATATACACCACTGTCCACACACTATTGAAACCCAAACTGAAATCTCTCATTTCCTTAGTGCACTTTGCATCTTCATGCATAAGAACCTGACTCCTAAGAAAAATATGGTTATGTTACACTTAGTATGTTTCTGCAGCATTTCTGAAAAGCAGCATTTGTCGCTGTGAAATTAACAGAACATTCAAAATAATAATCAATGAGAAGCATACAGCATACTTAAACAATATTCTATTATTGAAAAACTTTAGCATGACTTTGTTCACTTTGAATATAATGAAATAAAGAGCCAATGCAGAGCCTGCCAACATAACAGAATATTAAAATAATTTCTCAGGGCTTTTACACACTTAGGCGTGCTATCATATCACAGCATTTCCTGTTCAAATCATAACATGCTTAATTCCAGTATATCAATGTGCTCTGTCTAAACAGGAGACAGTTATAAAAGCCCAAGTGCAGCCATAAAATTAATACAGAGCAAAGTACAGAGGAGGGCGAGGCATTTACAATACTGCTGCAATGTTATACCGAGCATTAGTGAAGTGCAAAATATTAAAGCACACTGAGAGAAAACAGACCAAATAAGACAGGCAAAAACCACAAATCAAGAGATCAGCATTATGAAGAAAATTCAGCTCAGACTATCTAGCTCATTTCCAAACTTGCTGTTTCATATTATTGCTTCTCACAAATCATTAAGAAAAACATGCCTTACAAAACCATCAGAGAAATGGCTACTGTACATTTCTTACCAGTGCTGTGACATCCTTTGTAAACTGCAGCTGGCAGAAAACAGGAAAACACAGTAAAAACTGCTTACAGATGTAAAGACAGAATTACCTTGTCAAATTGATGTTGACTAAAGCAAGCTAAAAATACAGCTACACTGATTTCACTGGAAGGTACCAACAGACATAAAGGGCAGTAGAGCATTAAAAAATAACTTCACCCTCCTTGTGAGCATGTCCATCTCAGGCTTATATTTGCTCCTTGCGTTTATCCTGTACCTTTACAGAAAGCAAAATGTATTTGTGCCATTTTGCCTTGGTGCATCCCTACAGCCGCCTGCAGAGAGCTCTGGCTCCGTGCAATGAGATTTCCCTTCCACTACAGCAACATTACTGTCTCTCATTTCCCTGGGCTGCTACCATCCATCCCTGCTTCCTGGTGACGAAACAACGGCTTTATTATGCATTTAAAACAGCACGCCCCTTCCTCACAAATATCCGAACATGACCACAAACTGTCAGCTGACTGCAGCTGCTTTCACGCTGTATATCTGAAATTAGAGGAATGATGCTGCAGAAACACTCTCCGCATGTGATTTGTAATTTTTTTCCTCCACTCATAGTAAAAATCAGGACAGGCATCCACTGACACATTCAATGGGGGGAAGGAACATACAAAGATAAACATTTCTAAACCTTTAAATAAATGGCTATTTAAGATCTTAATGGGCTATAAGAATTAAATAAAATAACTGGAAGAGATTCTGAAGACCCAGAAAACAGATTGAGCGAGATCCTTCTGGCATGCAAGACAAACAAAAACCATTATATACTGCCCCCAAACAGAAAATAATTATCAATTTATACAGCTGATAAAACAGCTGATACACCACCTTCTCTGGGATATGCACACATCACACCAACAGAAAATACACCCCATTTATGTTTTTGTAAAGCATTCCCCTGACAAACAATGCTTCATTGACTTTGACAGCACAAAGGCTAAATTTCAAAGCTGGTGTGATCTGATTGTAGCCAAAGACTACAAATTTAGTATAAAAATAAGTTCTCAGCTCTTGACAAAATTTATCACAGATATTAAAATATCACCTTCAGAAGACAGCATTCCCACAGGGTCCAAAATGAGATCAGCTAGGTTTTCTCCTCCCAAAAAAAAGTATGTTTCCATGATTGCAGATATATCCAGACAGACAGACTGCCAGTTCTGTGTAAGACAGTTACTGGGAAGTGTATTTCTCCTTTCAACCTCATTTCACCCAAATCACTGAAACAAAGCGGAACATACTGCCAAGAAACAGAAAGTTTATAGATGGGACTGTGGTAGTTCCACAAAAAATATCTGATATCTTTGTTCTGTAACTCTGATTAAGGGCCTACAGGAAATAACACAACTTAGAAAGAAACAGATGGATTTGTCCTGAATAGTGTCACACTGAAGGATGCACTATCAGCCTTTTTACTATGAAATATTTTAACTGCTTTAAGCACAAGGTGATGAGATTTTTAGAAAATGTTTAGAGACTAAGAAATGTGAAACACACCAATATATTTATTAGTTCATACATTGCTTTGACATTTAACATATTTTGCAACCACATAAAACACAGCTTGATTATTACTCTCTCTCTTTAGTTTCTCTAACAATTAAATCATGTGAAAATGCTACCTTAATCTCTAAGAGACTGCAACAAGAAATAAATTTTTACATTCATAAAAATGTCATTACGGTATAGGTGAATTTTAAGTGTTTATAGTCTTAAAACAAAAACCAAATCGACCAAACAAAAAAAGGCTCACAACTTAGAAAACAAAAATATTTTTTTAATATCCAGATTGGCGATGCTCCTGATTCAGACACCAGCCAAGCTCTTTCAATTTCTAAAAAACTGGATACTCAGCAGTTATTCAGAAGTCCCAACATGATCCAAAAATTAGTCTAGATGTTTTATGAGCTCTTTTCCACCTTCTGAAAACAACGGCAGTTTTAAAAGACTACTATACAAATGCAGCAATTTAGAGTGACATTAACTGCTCTGATGGATAACAGCTCTGCAACAATTACTAGATGAAAATTGCTGCTCCTACAGTAAGAACTCAGCGTGTTTCCAGTTATTGGGTACCATTTCCTCCCACCTTGCAATCTGGTTTTGTTTGCGCAAAGTTTGCAAACTCCTATGGTAAAGGATTCATTTCTTACTGCGAATTTGTAGAACCCTTAAGGGTTTAACTCCTAAGGTAATACATTCATGTCATATGATAGGCAAAATACATTTTAAGCAAATAAAGCATTTTACAAGGTATTTCATTAACCACCTAAAATTCAGCTGAAGGGTTTGGGTCCCATTTTTACTCCCTTGATTTTATGCCATTAGATGCTGGAACAGTAACAGCCAAATGCATGAGGATTCTTCTGGGAAAGAATCATGGTGAAACCCAAGATTCAAGAGCTCAAACCAACCGTATCCTACACCCTTTAGCCCAAATCCACGAAAATACGCAGCCCTGTGTTTCACTGAGGATGGGTGTGCTTCACTACATTTCACTACAGGATGAATAACAGCACCAATTTCAACAGAACTATTCACAAAATTGGTGACAAGCATTATGATGAATCAGATGCTAATGTGCCCAACTCCTTTCAAGACTGAGCTTGAGGCATTCTTCATTCCTTCTCCAACTGGTTTGGCTTCAGATTTTATTTCTTTACTACTAAATTGTTCTCTTCCCCAGTCCTAACTTAATCTCACTGTCATCATGAGTATGGGAACTACACACCAGAAAAGGTTTACAGCTCTCTTAAAGGAAACACTTTCTAGCTGCAGTTTGTTCTGGCAAGAATGTTAGTAATACAGCTCAAGTGGTTTCATTTGACTCTGAGACACCCAAACACCACAGTCAGATAATGTTACTTGGAAAAAAAAACCCAAAAAACATACCCCCTTTCTTCCTAAAGGCAGTGCAATTCCAGTATACAAAATGTAATGCCTTAGGCTCCAATAAATTTTATTTCCAAATACAAGCTGTGTAACAGACTTTCTTGTCTAAATTGTGGTTAGGAGGGTTGATGCAAATGGTATTTTCTAACATATGCAGCATTCAACAACAAAGTTTAAGTCTCTTCTTCTAGGTCACCGTGTCTTCACACCACACCCTGCCTTCCACTGTACTGGTTGCTGGAGCTTTAATACTAACCTCTGTGCACATCAGTAACTGTCAGCACAAAATCTGGAAGCAAAAAAGTGCTCCAAGTCTCTGGACTAAATACAGCTACTTAGAAAAACATCTCTATTAAAAGGTAAAGTGAATTGAAAATATTTCACAGTTTGTTAATGTTGCTCCACTAGGTCTGAGGCAACTGGATGGTCTCAGGAGAAAAAAAAAATAAAAATAACAGTCTTTAACATTGAAGCTGACTGTGGGCAGACCTGTAGTCAGAGACATAAGGTGACTGGGGCACGAAAAACTCTAGGGTGCATTTCCTTATTTAAGTTATTTTTCTTTTTGTTGTTGCTGTTGGGGGTTTCTTTCTTTTCTTTTTTTTTAATAATAGGTGCACCACTGGCAATTTCAGGCTACTACAAGGCCTTGAGAGTCACCAAATTCCACAAAAACTCAAAGTTCAGAAATTATAATGCAGCCAACTCTTCTCTTCTGCACAGACCTCCCAATACACTGAAAATTTCCATATTGCCTGACTAAAAAGAAAGAAAAACAAAAAGGAAAATCTATGCTTCAACTGACTTTTATTCACTTTCTTGGTCATTCCATCTAGGATTTTTGGTTCCCCTACTGTCTATGACAAGAGAAACATTTCTGTTCTAATGCAGTCAACTTTCAGTTACTGATCTGCAGCTTGATCTGTAATTCTAAGGAATGATTAAGACTTAACTAAACTTAACTGAAACATAGTAGTAAACAGCTTTCTTTTATTTCCACATCTACCATTATTATGGAATGCTCAATAACATCTTTCTGTAAATGAAACTGCAGAGTTCTTTCTGGAAGGCTAAGGCACGTTTCAACAGATTTGTACATTAATAAAATTTAATGGTGACAACACCCAAGACCAGAAGTAACCTCTTACCTTTTGGGGAAATTCCTGTAAGGGAATGTTTTTTTAGAAATGAAACTGTTGGAGGTAGGCTAAAAGTTAGTTAAGATGAACTTTTGAGCGAGTGGGTAGTGAGAAAAGTGCTAGAAAATGAAAGGTGAAAAAAAAAAAGGATATCTTACCTATAGTATGTATGTTTACACACAACATAGTTATATACATCTACAAAATAATACCTACATATATTTACCCATAATAAGCACTATATATAATGATTAATACGCTACATTACAAATAATGTTCCAAATAAACGGCTCCAATGCAGATCATATTAAAGATACCATTTTGCAAAGAGTGGTATTTTCAAGTGCCTGGTACTTAGAAATTCAGTGACTTGTAGGCTGTATTCTTTTTTACGTACACAAGGAACAATTAGCAAGTAAGTAAATTCCAATGTGAACATTCCCAGAAAAAATGGTCCAAAAATCCTGCATACTGAGGAGAGGCTAAGATACATGTGTTAGACACAACAAAGCCTATTAACAAGAGTCATAATAATGCTCACCTGTAAATAGGCTTAGAAAACTCAATTTACTCTATGAAGCACCTTTACATTCAGTATTTTCCACATAGCACAAAAAGCTTTTGAACTGAAAAGTTGTCAAAATTTGAACGGTATTTTAGTATTAAACTTGTTATCCAAAGGCTATGAACCAGCAACAATTTCATTGAATGCACTTGAGAAAAATGAACTATTTGTAGTTGACCTAAATGTGTCTTCCCATTTGCATGAAGTCAGTGGTACTAAAACCTACAAGATGCCAAAATTCTGTCAAAAAGGCTGAGAATGCTACAGAAATTGCATATAGACACCTCAAATTTGAAACACCAAGGATAACAGGACACAAAAATAATCCTCCTCTTCCTAGTTTAAAAATGGTCATGTACCTAGAAATGTTTCAAAATAATCTCTTTTGATAAATTTAAGTAAATTAATCACAAATCTGAAGAGGAGCACAAGAAAACCAACACATACACAGTTGTCAAGGGTTCAAGATTTTTGTCATGGATAGAGATATTTTAAATATCCTTTTCCCCACCCACAAAGTGACATTTTCAACATCATGCCAGTGAACAAACATGACTGACACTGGTTTCACTAATGGCAGGATTTCACATGTCATTCCCTTCCAAGTAAGCACTGTTCACACACCACAGAGGGCAATGGCCTGTAGATTAGACCATTTCATTGTTACTATTGATTAATGGATTTGAATCCCTGTTTTCAGGAAATTCAATATACCAAGAGGTTCACAGACATATATGGATATTTCTGAAGACTAAACTCAAGGTTTAAAAATAGCAAACTAAGGATAGAAACAAGCAACTGTGTTTCTAGCCACCAGTCATGAGCACATGGAATAGACTGCCAAGTACTATAAAACTCAGCACAACCAGCATCATTCCTGAATGTAATGAAACTATTCCATCCTCATTGCACTAGATATACCATTCATTAACTCATACTACAATATCCAGTAGTGCTTGGAGCTCTTCTATTTTTACAGCATACCAGTATTTAACATCAGTTTACAATGAGTGACACTATCTGAAGACCTTTACAGTGAAATGTATGACATATGTCACAGAAAACAACTACATTATTTAACATTCTATAATAGATTACGTAACACAGCTTCAGGTTTAAGTCTTTCCTCTATTAATAAGGGCCATGTACCTTTACCACTGACTGTTCACTTGGCACTTACGCTGACACCTGAAGATTTTTCATATATCCAATCTTTTTCTAGAACTTCCACAGACAGGTATTTTTTCTCTTTTCTTTATCCCTCAATCTCCTCAAGGAGAATTACCTTGTTTTCTTTTTGTTAATATCCTTTCCTAACCCAATGACAACAATAATCTTTTTTCTTCCCCTCTGCTCTCATCTCATCTGTTGATACAACAAGTTATATCCAACCAATTATTTTTCATCTTTACTTCACCTGAAGGTTGCACTTTGTGTTTCACCAGCAGAGAGATGATGTGCCTAAGACCTTTTCACCCAGACAAATACATATGTTTAACTTTAAAACTACAAATCCTGCCTTGCCCAGATTCTTACACTGTTATGGCTACAAGACTGCATTAGATGCATATGGCATTCAGATAATTTAAATGTGAGCATTATTCCTGCATTTATACATATTCACAGTCCCAGTTTAAAAAAAAAAACCAAACCAAAAAAAGCAACCACCAAAAAACACCCCAACAGCTTTTCTCTCCCACTTATTCATGTAATCAAATCTCACACCCTGCCCCCAGCATTTTCTGTGTTGGATTACAGAAACATTTCTTCATCAAATGTTCCCAAAATAATCACTTCTATTCTAATAATCTTGGCTTGCCATCCCAGCTGGAGAGTTCCTGTACTAGCTTCTACCCTCACTTTAACACAAAACAAAGTTTTCTGGTTTTTTCTTTACCCATTAATTTGCTCTGTAATAATGGAAAACAGCTACTGAAACTCATAGGTTTTTCTTAACGCAAAGTCATCTTACTACTTCTGTGTGCATTACAAAATGCACTTTTCCAACTACTAACAAGAAAATCTACCCTGCTTATCATCTTCTCCTTTCCTCTGCTTCCAATTAAAAATAAACTAGAGCATATCAATACATCATTAGGTGTTTTTCTTATTCTTCCAATATGCACTTACGTATCATGTATTATTCAAGGCTCTTCTGGACTTAGAGACACTAAATGGGAGATTAATTATCTCACTACATATGCAGTACTTCAGTTCAAATCAAGAATAAATAGGCACTAGTGCAACAAAACATTTACAGCAGTCACAATTTAAAAATTTGGTAATAACCTTTGGCCCATTCATCACATTTCTTAGTCCACTCACAATTAGTGAGTTATTAACAAAGGCTGCATATGCTAGTTTTTTAATACAAATTCTTTAAAACTGGAAGGAAGTTAAAGGAAGCAATCTCATTCATAAATTCTAACATAACGAAATTAATCCAAATTACAGTAAAAATACTAACACGACGTATTTTTTAACATGCTAGAGATGTCATGTGAAGACAGCACTCCCTATATTTGGATTCCCCTGAAATTTCAGGCATGACAAGGAGGTAGGAAAATATCTACGGAGTGACAAAGAGATAAATGTTAACTCTAATTATTTGCTGATAACACACTTCAAAGACTTTGTAACCAACAACAGAACATTTTTGTTTAGTCAATATACTCTCTGAACAGGAGCTTCATAAACATACCAATTGAAGGATGTCCTCATCTTTTGGCATAACACTAAGTTCCAATACGCTGTCACTGAAAGAAACGGAAAAAAAAAATATATCATAGATGAACTTTTGGAGATTTTCAGTTCTTGTTACAAAGATAATCCATTTACTTCCATAGATGAAAACTATTCAAAAACTCCAACTCAGCTATTATGACAAACACATGACACAACAAAAATAAACACTGACTTCCACTAGAATCTTAGGAAGTAAGAGTAGAAGAGAAATCTGACTGAGCCAGTTTATTGAGTCAACACACTGGTTTGGGCAGTTTTATTTCCTTTTTTTTTTCTCCCTCAAGTCCTAAGGTACACTACTTGTTTGGAGCTTCTCGGACAAAACAACGTGACATATCTGCGAATAAAGCTAAAACTTCCCTCTTTCTTTAATTTAAAACTAAAGTCTCTTAGCACTCTTTAGAATTGCTGTGGTGACGTCATAATCATCACATCATGTGAAAAAAGGAGCAATTCCAAGGCAAGTACTGACTTACACCTTTGCACTCCAATCACCTCCTAGAAGAGTCAACCCAAACAGTCATTCAGATGAAATCTGAAATATGCATGAAAAACGCTTGCTGCTTTTAAGTGCTGCATTCGTCAGTCTGAGCTGCTGAAACCAAAAGCAGCAGCAGCATAAAGATGCAGGAATCTGAATAGTTCCATCAGTGTGACTCAAACACAAACAAAATCAGGACATCAAATGTACAGTGTACCAATTATCCAGTCGAATATTTTACAGTGAAGTCCAGTTGGATTTCACCAGAAATATAGTATTTTCACAAGCAAGAGAGAAGCATATGCTTGTAACACTGGATGAATTTGTTAAATAGATGAATTTATTATCTCATCTAAGATAATGGAACAATCTGTTCACATTCATTAAATGTGAAGTGGAACAGGTACAGAGAAGGGCTACAAAAGACTAGTGTACAGTCTATTATAATGAGGCAGAAAAACCAAAATGAAGATACGATGAACATTATTTAGAAATCTCACATGTCAGAATTAAAAAAGGATATTTAAAAACACCTGACCAGTATCAGCAAAAGAAAAAAAGGCATACAACCTAACTGGGTATGTCCGAAATTGGCTTATCTGTACTGGTCAGTGCACTGCATTAGGTGAGGAAACAAAAAACCAGCACAAAGACTGGCCCAACCACAGGGCACACTGATCAGCCTATGAAAGCACTGAGAAGGACCTCAGATTATTTCTGCAGAACAGAAAGCCATCATCTCAAAATCTAACGTGTGATTTATTATGCTTTCTTATATGAAAAATGTTTCTATTTTGTGGTTCCTTTTCCATTTTTTAGCAACCACAGACATAAGGCTGAATTCCAAAATAGCAGAGTAAGGGTATTTGGTTTCACAATCTTTTAAATCATTATTCATTTTGGAAAAGAGTGTTCTCCAAGTAGCAGAAAACTTACTTTAGTCTTAAAACTGAAGATCAGCAGTGATTTAAGTTTTTGTTTTTAAATCTACAGACATCTAGGAAAAAAAAAGTCTCCAAAAGCCTTGCAAAGATTTTTTTTTTTAAATACTGAATTATAAGAAACAAGGGAGTATTGACTTTATGTGCACTTACAATAGCATTTCTCACATTGACTGAATACATAAACAGCTTGAGGAATTTTTAACAAAGATTTAGTTCAGATTTCAGTTCTACATGTGGATAGCATGTACATATAAATCACGTCAGGCAACTGCTTACTTGCAGGATGAAGACTTTGGATGTCAAAAATATGATAGCATTGCTCCTCTTGAAGTACTTTTTATATAAAGAAATATAATTTGACACAGAACAAATCATACTCATTCAAGTATTTTGCATGTTTCCCCTCCCTGCCCTTTTTTAAGAAAGTGATTAAATCCATTTACCCAATTAACATCTTTTTAGTAGACATTCAGAAGACTAAAGAGTTCCATTCAGGAACACTGTTTTAAATATAATTCAAATAACTACTTAACTATTCTATGCCTCCTTGCCTGAAGAATCTTTTGGAGACAATTTGGATCTTCCTACTTTATATTTTGTGACATGGTCTCAGGATGCTTTTTAATTCTCGTATCAGAAACAAAAAGTATTAAGTAAGACTTCTGGTTTATTGTACTATATAATGTAAATCCAAATTATGAACTAGAAAGTGTTAGTAAGAACCACCACACAGAAAGTGATAGTCTACATTGGAACTCCAGACACAGTACTCAGAACTTTCAGAGATATTTATCATTCTCATTACTTTCATTATGCATTCTGAGAGTTAAATTTAAATGTATTGATTCCAAGTCATCAAACTAAAGCACTAATCACAAAGACTGTCTTCTGATGCATTACTTTGTATTAATGAAACAGATTCAGTAGCAAAACTCTGCACATTTCTGAGTAACCCCAACACTTTCAAGAAGAATTCGCAAAGAGAAACAACCAGAATAGACAATCATTCAAATTCCCCAGTTTAAGAAAAAAAGAGGGGAAAAAAGAGAAGTTGCAAATCAGAATCTGTTTCTTCTTTTATTTAGAACTGTAAATAATTTACAGAGTTTGTCTGCAATCAACATATCTACAAGTTGATTATATATGTAAACAGATAAGAATAAGTTCTTAATGGACCAAACCAGCAGCTGTTGACAAAGAGTAGCAAACCTAGAGTTAAAAGAGTAATCATGATTAATTTTACAGGACTGTAATTCTAGCAACTCTTTTGAGGTGTGCCTTTCATCTCCCAGAGGAAAAAAATCAGTATAAAATTATTTTTGCTATCTCCAAACAGAGGAAAATAGAAAACATTCTAGACACAGCTTGAAACTTTTCTGGGAACAATACAAAGCATGGCTAAATTATATCCCATCCCTAAGTCCCACTGGAAGATATGGATATCATTTCATCTAAGGCAGCTAAGTTCTGATGTCTGCAGCATTATATAATGAAGACAAGCAGCTCAAATTGAACAACTTTTTAGAAAAATAATAAGTAGCTATTAAAATGGAGCCAGAGGAATAATCTAAAAAAAAGATCTGCCAGCCTGCACTGAGTTTTATTGCAAACAGCTGAACAGTGAGTGATGGGGAAGCCCTCTCTTTAGAGAGAAGAGAGGATAAAATGTGTTGTAACCTTAAAAACTACTCTGAAGATGAGTAAAATGACAAAAGAATAAGCATTTACACTCATCAGTATGTTTGAATGAGTATTTCAAAATTATAGAAGTACAGCAATTAAAATGTCTAGAAAACCAACACACAACATACTAAGACTATGAAGGAAACTGTCTTTAGTCATAAAAAAGATTTCAGCTGACAACTCAGCCTTTCAAAAGGCCTTTCAGCAAGTTGCTTGCCCAAGGCCAATAAAGAAGCCAAGGCATGCTGGATGAAAGATCAGCTAAGACACCAGCCACAGTAAAAACTCTGTCACTGGGTGTTTTTAATGTGAAGAGTTTAAGTACATTCAACAGTGAATTTGTGCAAGACCAACCTATCACGAATTATTAAATCAAGCAATGAAGATAAAACCTGTGGTTTAGCAAGTTCCTGAACCAAGGATTTATAGAAAGTGGGCTGGTATTATCTGACCACTCAATCACTCTGTAGTTCCAGTGTTTTCACGGACTTCAAAGAAATCTTTACTGGATATTATCATAGAGGATAATGACATAATAGACCATCAGTCTGATCCAGGTGGCAATGCTAATGCAAGACCAGCATGCACCATAATGCAATTTTACTTGCCATGAACTGGCAGCATAAGAAGTAAAACCTTACGTTCAGAACAAACTGCTCTGAGTTCAAGAATACTGTTTTCAAGCAAAGAATGAGAGACAGCTGATTCTTCAGTCACATGAGAAGTACTGCCTGTAAGCTACAAGATACACCTGATCTGGAGTCTGAGCTCTCTTTATGGATCAGAATTAATATTTATCTGTTTATCCTAAGAGGTGCAGCTGTAGACTTCCTGATGGTTGTATCTGCTGTATAAAATGCTCACGGATACACACGATCTTTTGTTACAATCGTCTGTGATGTACACATCTGCTCAAGAAAACAAACTGTTCTCTCCTAACAAACAATAGCATCCCTTCATCCTCCCTGCACTCATGGAAATCAGGGGGAGAGATGCAGCAGTGTGCTACACCATTCCTGGTTGCACTAGACAATCCCTGACAAGGCCTTGTCCAGGTGTCCCCAGTTTATCCACAGTCAGCAGGGGTTCAGTTCTACTGAAGGTTCACTACCTACACTCACTGAAAATAAACTCCATTCACAGGCACACCTAGAGTTAAGAATCAATGACCACACAGGCCACTCAAAGATGTGACTGGTCTCTCTTTCTTGGATTAAGAGAGTTAATTGACTGATCAACATGGTTGGACATGTAATGTCTTGGGTATACACTGCTATACAATAGTACTGCTAGTAAAAACACAAAATAAAGAAATGATACATGGCTAGTGTTATGTCCAGTGAAGAAAAAAAAAATGGCCATCTGTCCAGCTCTTGTATAGACAGCATTAATGACATGAAACATGTTTCAGTCTATCTTGCCCATCACACCTCTGAACACAGTTTTGGTGTTTATAAAAAAACCCCAAAATAACAGCAAAAACCCAAAACAAAACCACAAAGATACAAACCACCTGAGATGTACACATTTTCAACAAAATCCTGAATAAAGCCATCACTGAAATAGGAAAATCAGAATCTTATTTTTCCTATTTTGAACACTAAGCACATCTAAATCCCAACACGTGACAAGCCACCAAAAACATGACGTGAGACATACTTAGAAAACATTCTTTCATACTGATCATACTACAACTTTTTGCCACATAACTCAATATTATATTGGAAACTTGTTGATGTAGAACAAATTCACACCAAGAAAACTGTAAAAATGGAGGCAGACATGAGACATGAAAAGGAACATCTAGACTCATGCATAGACATGATTTCACAAGTGCTTGTGAGCTACAGGAGCAGTAAATATTAGTATTTTCTCAACTCTGTGCAAGGTTCATAATTTGCTGCAGAACAGAGGAAAGCAAAGACTTACTGCAGATATTCTGCAGGTGTGCACTACCATAAATTTTTTCCTTCATGAGATATGCTGATTTCTAGTTCTCAGATTTCATAAGCAAGGTAGATTTTATAATCTTCTTTTCCAATTGATGATATACATGTATGTATACCTAATCTGTCTATTTTAAGTTCAAACTTCCTCTATAACACTTAGTGTTATTTGCTAACAAGAGCCAAGTACTGACAATAAAAGGACTGTGGTACAATTCAGCACACCTATTCTCAACCTTTTCTCAGCATTCAGTAAATACATGAAAAAAGAAATAATAAAAATGGAGTGTGTAATAATGAAAATTTAATAATAATATGACTTTTCTAAACTCCCATAAGTGGTCATTTCATGCTTAGTATACAAAAAGTGTGGCACATAATGAAATACTATTATCTTACCTGTTCTGTATTAAAGCAATGACTTGAGAATATGTCTTCCCAATAACACTTTCTCCATTGACTTTTATAATTCTGTCACCTGTAGAGGGCGAAGTTGTAACTAAAATTAGTTTGTCTAGACATTTTTTAAACAGTTTCTATTTTGTACTTCTGTACCTCACAATAATCAAGAAAACCAATACATTAAATTCAAGGTTAAGTCTTCCTTAAAAATAAAAAAAACCCCAGAAGATGCACAATACAACTACACGTAACCATACACAGGATGCCAAATTTCTCCTCTTTTCCCTGAACATTTTCAGATGTTTATCTTACTCTAAATTTTCAAATTAATAACCTGGGAAGTCATAGAAAGAAAACTACAAGCAGCTGTAAGCTACACCAGAGGCTCACTTACGTATCCCATCTTCACAATAAAGCTATCAATGTATGGTGACACACACTGACAACTCTGCCCTATTCCGAAATAAATTATAAGCAGATATAATTCCCTGGGATTAGCCCAGCTGGTCAGAGCAGGGTGCTAATAATGCCAAGGTCACTGGTTCGATCCCCTATGGGCCATTCACTTAAGGGTTGGACTCGATGATCCTTGTGGGTCCCTTCCAACTCTGAATATTCTGTGACTTCATTCCAGCGCTTAACTTCAAAATAAAACCAAACTTTAACTCTCCTTTAACAGCAGCAAATACGGCAATTTTGTGCTTCTTCCTTATTAGAAATAAAGAACAAACATTTTGAAAGGCTCCAATTTCCTCCCTTCTCAGAATAATCTGGGCTGTTTCCAAGACATTACTGTCTGTTCAATGCATCTTGGACAATGGTAAAGGGATATTTCTTATCAATACCCATCAATCTTTAGATCTAATATCACTTTTACAAGATTTCTCCCAGTAGTTTGTTACACCTTCCTCATTAAGAGCTTCATATACTCTCATAAATTAATCGTCAAATATATTGTGTAGAGCCATTTTAGCTTGTGATGAAAAACCTATCATGTTCTTTTGACCAAATGGTATTTAAGACATCTCTGATCAGAAGAGCAGAAAGATATCTTGAATTTCTTAATGAGGAGAAAATGGTCTGAAGGATTATAGGTAGGGAGCTTTGAAAAACTGCTGGGGGAAGAAGAGCTGAAAGAAAGGACCTGTGCAAAGTGAGGCAAAGGGAATGGCTTTTTCAACACTGCTTCAGAAACTGAAAGCCCTTTCTGTGTTTCTGGCATGATCAAATCAAAGCAAGGAAAAAGCTGTTCACTCTGAACACTCAGCCTGACTTGGGGACAATAATGTTTTACATGCTCGTGCTCTGTGGAGGTTCCCCATACATTAACAAACCACACAGATCTGACTTCTTAATTTGGTCTGCACACATAATGTAAACATCATGCAAATAAATTGGTGTGATATTTTCAACTTTAATAAAGTATACCTATTCCCCTTCATCCACTGGTTACCGCCTTTTTTCTTGCCTGAAAGAACTCTTCGAGTTTCGTCTAATGTTTCCTAAGCAATGAAAGAAAGCTTGATGGCAACAAGCTCTGAACCCTGTCCTGGCTAGGTCATACTGCAAAACTTCCCCAGAACACACCAAATCCTTCTCTGGGACTTCAACTGGCTCTTTTCCAGCTGTTTAAGAACAGCCTGTAACGTGGGCTACATTGCCACAGATGTAGATCTTTACTCAGTATTCCCACTAAAAACTATAATTAGGAATATCTTTAGAGTAGGTCATATAATTTTATCTATACTTGTGCAGCTTGTATTTTTCACAGAAGCAGACTAGATTACACAAAACAGTGACACAAGTCTACTTGAAATATGCATCCAATGGATCTGCCAAAAGATCTGATGGGGACACGCTGCAGAACTGGTTACATAAATGACATGAGCACAGACAACTCTGCAAGTACAACTTTGTTCTATTTCAGGTACATAGAACGAGGAAGTCAGTGCCTGTAGCGTGAAAAAGGATAGAGACACATGAAGGCTTTTTCTAACAGCTCTCCATCAGTCTGGCGGCCTGCTACATATCTTGATCAAAGTAGAAGTTAATCAGAATGCCCTTTCCACACACATTTTAGTTGTTTATATTCTTGCATATAGGTAAATGACAGCACAAAGATCAAGACACAGGGAATGTTGATCTGTTTTGGCTATTTGTATTTCAGTATTTCTAATATTTATGAACTCCCAGATATGTTATTTTTAATGAAATGCCTCAGAGGCTAAATATGGGGCAAGTATTACCTTTCTAACTCTAACAAAAACTATTTTACAGGAGTATCCAAAAATTCTTCAGAATAGACTGTCTTATATTTAAGATACTTTTCCCTATTGCTTAAATTTGCAAGAATATTTCAAGCTCTCTAGTGAGTAGCAGCCAAGTAAGTTCCTGAAATGGAGCTCATTTATCACTGGTGATGAACCTTACATTGAGGCTTTCAGTATTACAAAGGACCCTGCAGCAGTGAAATAAGAATTGACAAACATAACTTCCTCAACTCACCCTGAATCTTCAAGTACTTTCATTTGTGTGACCATGAAACAGAGCAAAGTTACATTAGAAAAAAAAAATTAAAATAGAGTTGATTCCATAAAATAAGAAATGGATACAGTGTCTGTATCAGAGGTTAAGTGATGTACCTGGCTGATTATTCCGAGTGTTTTATAATATCGAGACAGAGATATAGTAATATATTTCACCCTAAAATTCATAAACAAGAAATACCAGCATGACCTAATTAGCTATAACTGCTATAAGCAGTGCATTTACGAAGAATACTGCTATAAGCAGTATGTTAAAGAAGAATATTCTAGTTATTAAAAATGTCTTCTCTCATTTGTTTTCTGCTCTTTATTCTGGGCTCCTAAAAATTTCTTCTATAACTAAAAATAAAATATTCTCTACAGATTTCAACTCTTTCAATTTGGCAGACACTGAACAGAGTAGAAATTAACACAGTTCCTCTGTATAAATTCAACATATGCTGCATTTTATCAAGCCAAAACATTTCTTTATATAACAGCAATCAAATTTTGCCAAAGTAGCCCTTCTCTAAATAACTATTTAAGGAGTTGTTAAAAAAAAACCCCAAAACCCTTATGGTGTACATGTAGGATCTAGAACTGTTTTTAAACTGATCAACCCAGAAACTTTGTATTTATTTGGGAAGAACATACAAAACTTACTCTATTCCAGTCAAATGGATGTACATAACTCTTCTGAAAAAATATATCAACATCCCATAAAGGTACAAGCCTGTCATAGAATACAAGTTTTGCCATATTTTCAAGAAATCTGTGTTCATAGTGGTATCCATCTATGTATGTAACTTTATCACCTGTAACATTTTCTATTCTAATACAGCTTTTTTCTTCCTTCAACACTTAAGTAAAGGTATGACACGGTTCACAAAAAACCCCCACGTTTTCTGCTCTCCAGTTCGATTAAATGAACAACTGAACAGAATTTTGTAAGAATAGAGAGACTTGGACTGTTCCTATTTGATTTAAAGGAGGTAGACCAGAAAAATTTTATTTAATGTACAAAGACCTGAAAGTTTTCACGTTATCAATTTGTCCCAAACCAAAAGAAATAGGAGCTTACAGACATTACTGTCCTTTTTTTTGCCTCTTCTTCATGTATTTTATTACTCTTTTTAAGATAATAAATCAAAAAGACTAAGACTTTAATGCCTTAATTAGCAAAACAGTGTTTTCAAGGTGAAATATACTGGAAGACAATTCAAAAGTTTCTAAAGGAAAGAACAAGGTTTAAATGGAAGACAGAACTATGTAGTAGCAACTTCAACTGTAAGTAGTTTATATCATGTAAATAAACATGCTATTGAACAGTACCTGTGCACAGCCCAGCTTCAAAAGCAGGTCCACCTTCTTTAACTTGTTTAACGAATATGGTATCCATTGGCTCCAGTCTGTTTCTTTGCTTTCCTGAGAAAAAAAAAAAAATCTTTTAACAGCATTTCATTATACTGCATTACAATGTTTTTATTTTAAAAATATTTTGTGATGTAATCCTGCTGCATTCACAGAGACATACAGAGAAAAAAAAAAAAATCTTTTAACAGCATTTCATTATACTGCATTACAATGTTTTTATTTTAAAAATATTTTGTGATGTAATCCTGCTGCATTCACAGAGACATACAGAGAAAAAAAACAGTAATGTAATGGGAACTGAAAAATAAAATTTTAAAATCTTCCCTTAGAAGGAAAAAACATAACATTGATTTACAGTTCTCGTGGACCATGAAACTGATTTCCCAACAGTGTTTTCCAGAAACTCCAATATGAACTCTGACGTTTTCCTGAAGATTTACCAAGGTTCAAAAAGAAATTTATAATTCAAATTATATGTATATCGTATGTCTGCACATGCCGTACATATCTGTATATACACAACTTCAAGTTAATCTACAGTAGTTAGAAACCATGTACAGCTGTACTTTCTTGCTTTCTCAAAACACCCTTAATTTCTATACTTCCAGAAACACAGGTACCTTCTGCTTTTACATGCCTGTCACCAAAGCTAAGTAATTCTTTGTTAAGTAGCCACAGCTTCTGAAAATCAGGATAGGGGGGTGGGTGTGTGTACAACAAAACAAACACAAACAAAAACTCCACAGTTACACTGCAGGCTAAAATACAGTGTTGCTGTCCTACATTTGCACACAGATGGAGTAAGCCATTCTACAGCACCTGCACAGCTTCACCCATGGAATTATTATGTCAGTGAAGTTAAAAAACCAAAACCAAACTTAATCCCCCAAAAAACCCAAACATTCAACACCTCCACAAAGAAAATCACCCAGAAATAATGATAAATAAATAAATAAATAAATAAAGGCCTTACATGGTCCAGTGCTCACAGAACCAGTGGCAGAACCTGAAAGGCTACAGCCAGGTACAGACAGTCTTACAGTGCCAGTGCTGGCTTTGACAGCCTTGGTCCCTCCCAACTCCTGGCTCCAGTTACTATCCCTGTTGCACACTCTCAGCTAAGGAAATGCCACCTTTGGAGGCTACATGAGGAGCCAGCCCAGGGAACTGAGACAGCATGAAAATAAGCTGAGACTGTGTTCCTGTTTAGCAGGAAACCCTGGCATAGTGGAGAGAGAGAGGTTTAAACTGCAGGAAAAAAAGGCTCAGCAGGAGAGAATAAAGGAATTGCTTAAAACTGGCATTGCTGATAAAAGAAACAATTCCTTAAGACTGGAGTTATTAGGTTCTAACCATTTCTGAAATGACCGACCTTTGACTTAGGCATAAATGGCCCTGCTTTTGGAAGTACTTTCCCTACAGCTTTAAATGTCCCACCTAAAATATTTAATAAACCTCAGTAGTATTTATTGAATATAAGGTGCCCCCTTTACCTCTTTTTTCAGTTCAGTTTCCATGTGGGCAAAGTTCATTTGAAAAACTTTAATAAACTGCAAAAAACCAGATCACCCTCTGATTCACATTTTTCAGATACTAGTTTTAGCCTAATGCCTTCATTGTGCAGATCCTCAGTGTCCTGCCATTTTACCATAAAACAGTTCAACAAAATGGCTTACTCATATGGCTCCAAATGGCCTTCTCAATACAGTTCCAGATTGGGAGCAAATAATCAAAAAGTTTACTTGATAGAATCAGATAAATTCTATATATAAAGCAACTGAATTACAAATCAAGCAACTCCAGCTGGCAGTTCAGTCCCCAAATACTTAAAATTTGATTAGCGGGATACAGCTACAAGACACACAAAATGCTCTTTGTGAGCCAAAGTTAATATCTGTCATTTTTAATCTGCAGATTTAAATAGACATTGAACATATGATGGGTCTTGTCCTTTAAAAAGCCAGCAACATTTCAGCAAGTTTAGAGCAGCTCCAAGATTAATCTACCCAGATGCCATAAACAAAAGGTTGCTTCAACCACTTACCAGAATGAAGTTAAAATATGACCTTTTATAGGACCACCAAACATCCTTCCCAGTGCTGCCATTTAACTTTTACTGAAGACACACACATTTCCAAAAGTGGTAAGAAAAATAAAAATAATACAGCTCCCATGGCACAGTTAATTTATCACACCTCAGCTTCCTTCATAAAATACTCTTCAAAAAAATTGTTAGTGGCCTATTGCTAGTTTGATTAACACTGAAGTGCTGCTTTATGCCTTGTCCATACCTGAACATGCAAATCAAGAGGTCAGGCAGATAAGGTTACTCCTATTCAGCATGCAACATAGAACTCCTTTAATACACTTCCCACTTCTGAGCAAGAGGGGAAACTTGCAAAGATTTATGGAGACCAGAGACTGCAGACTCCCCTCACATCTGACTTCTGACCTGCCTGTCAGCTACATCCAGACATTATGGGCACTCACTTCACATTTCCACAGCTATTTTATGAATCAATTCAGAAAGCCAATTGCACATTAAACTTGGTTCTTTGACCTACTTGCAGAAGGAGGCTACATTAGACAGTCATTCTTACTTCCTAAAAAACACCAACTATCACACTAAAAATCAATTTAGGGGCAAAAAATCAGAATAAAAGGTTCAAAATATTGATTACATTTGCAGGTTCATTTTACAACTCAGTAATATCCAAATACAAGTAGAAACAAGAAGAAATCTTAGCTCTGATAGATGAATACATGCTCGTCATTTCTCCTTGATCTTTTACATACTTGGATACAAACCAAATCTTTTTTAATCAGTAACATATAAATGAACTTCCTTCAATAAGTAACCTCAAAATTTACATTTATACTTTGAGTTTGAAACTCAAGCAAAGCTCAGCAGTATTTTTTGACAGTAGAATCTAACAGTACTTTTTTCAGACGAGCTGAGGGGGAATAAATCTTGTACGTGTGCACTCAATCATCATAGAAATAAATCTCAAGTAAAATGGATTACCTAATAACTCACCTCGTGTCTCAAAATTTAACATTCACTACACTCCATGTGGTCCTGTCTCCACCCAATCATCAGGCAAAAGCAAGATGCTGTCTAGAAATGAGAGCTTAAACATCCCTCCTAAATGCCATAATCTAGAACAGAGTATCACAGTCCAACTTTTACACTAAGTTCTCCAGCTCTGCACTACATACTGTCAGGATTCCCAATTTTTCTTTCTAATATTGAAAAGACCAATGTTTCGGAGTATGCCAGAAATTCCTGATAAGGTGATACAACAAAGAACAGTAAAAGCACCTCGGATCTCTCGTTTGTAAGACATAAGCCTTATTTGCGCTTTTCTAGTGCTCACTACTGCTTATGATTTTGCCTCCTTCCTCCTTCTCCATACTTTTGTAAACAACTTTGTAATTGAGCATTACATTGCAGGCAGCCAGCAAATACAACAATTTCTCCCAAATCTTCAACTGCAAGTGAAAAGTAAGACATCATGCACACACAAAGAACAGACAAAGTGTGAGCTGCCAGTAACACACTCACATGTGCAAGGAAACAGCACAGATGAAAAGCACAACTTCTGTAAAAATAACTTCATTTGCACTTTATTCCCCCATAAATGTTGCTATAAAGAGATGTAGTCTTACATAAGGGCAATAAAAAGAAAAAAGCAAAGTTGGTAAGTACACAACTCAGCTGATCAGAAACTGAAAAGTCCATCAAGTTGTCCTTTCCTCTTTCAGTTTTTTAAGCACACAAAAATTTCCAGCATGAGTAAATGGTCACCAGTCAGGATAAACTGAAAGGCAAGTTTTCATCCAGGCAGTAGTGTAGTTTTGCTAACACAACAACTAAAATACTCCTTGCAGTGCATGGACCCCCTTCAATGATGTTATCCAAATAAAAATATAACTTTAGAGTAAGCAAACTGGTGTCTGCACTTTTAATTCAGAGATTCAGAATCAGAAATAAGGAAATAAAAATAAATCCTCAAGTATATAGAAGGCTCAAGTTAAAAATTCATTGGCTTAAACAAGGATAGTAAAGAATCAGGAGAGTCTTAATAATAAGGTCCTTAGTCTAGATAACCAAAGTTAAGAAAAAGTAGTCTGAAGAAGCACAAACACCTGTAAATCAAATGTAAGACAAATATAGAAAACCAGTTTATTGCAACAAGATTTTTCTGAGCCAATATATTTTTCATAATTCTATGCAAATCTTCTAATTAATCATAAACTACAAGCCCCCTTCAATAACCAGTGAGATCACAGAAAAAATCCACAAATTAAAATTAGTGTCTTGTTTTAACTTTTGTTCAAATGACTGCAAAATAAAGACTTTATTCATAACACATGTCATGGAATCATTTATGATCTAACCTTTATACTACCTGGATCTACGAACTGAGACTTCGAGTCAATAGTGCCTTCACAGCCTGATGGGAGAAATCAAGTCTCCCATTGCCAAGTTATAAGGAAGCTTTCCTGACAAATGTTTAAGAGGCCAGAAGTGGCAAAGGGGAGTATGTTGCACTAGCAACCATCACATTTACAAAACAACAGAATTCAAACATGCTCTCCCTAATAAACGGGCATATTAAAAAAATACTGCTACTTTTATACAGAACAGTAAAATTAAGACTACTTAACATTTAAAACTGACTTACATCTGGGGGGTGATATTCAGCAAAGCTTCTCCTAACTCCCCCGAACTTGAAACAGTTTTACCTAGGTGCCAATTCTAGTTTAATCCCCTAAAAATACAATTTGAAATACAGCTGCTACAAGGAACATAACTAGTATTATATCAAACACAGTAACCATGACTTAGTTTTTATACTACTCTTTACAGACCAGACAGTATTACTATACTGCTCTATGATTCACCTGGAAAACAAAATGACACGGCAGTAGTTATACTATCAAATCTACCAACACAGTACAACATAGCAACAAGCATTTCCTTTCTCTGAAGTCATTAACCTCTTGATATAAAACACAGATTAAAACATCTGAGTCATAAAGACTATGAAAAGGACAACCTTTACATTCTGAATAAGAAAGGAAAAAAAAGAAAAAAAAAATCTCATCCCAAAGTGCTATTGCTGACAGAGCTCTTCCTTTCTTTTTGACCTCTAGAGCACAAACCAGCAAGTGCTGGGACACAGTATAATACGTACTCTCTTACAAAGTCTCTGCAAACTAGCCACTGCTTAAAAACATGCCATTCCTCCTCTTCCTCAAAGGGAGAAAAAAAAAAAATCTTCTGCTCAGGACAGATGAATTGTGCTTAGAAATCATCATAACACAGGGATTCAATAAAGTCTACAGAGGTTTATAAAATAACCTTTTGTAGAACATTTTTGCTCACAGCCCTATGCTCAGCAGACAGCAAAAGGATGACTTTCACTTTTCCATTTAAGAAACCAGCCCCATAAAACACCTCAAATTAGTCAATTAAGACAGGCTTTTATGTACATCTTTCTCTGACTCAAGGAGGAGGAACATTCCTCTTGAGCATGAAGATCTGCAAGTATGCTTTTGCGTATCCAAGGCATTTGAGCTCCATTGCTTCAACAATGCTGAGTGGCACTGATTCTTGGGATGCCTTTCAGGCAAAGGGAGGGGAACAGATAGAGCAGGGCAAATGCTTTAAATTGATTACTCAATCAAAAACCTGTTAATAATTTCCCAAACTACTCAAAAAGAGACTGCTGAAAGTACAGCAAAACTTGCATTTATTAAGATTTCATTTAATTAAATATAAATCACAAACCTGTCAGGATTACATCTAACTGAGGGAGTCCAACTAACGATAATTCTGCATATTATAATCTGAAAACTGAATTTCATACATAGTAAGCATTTCTCCACTAGCAAGCCACTGTGGAAAAGGAGCCCAAAGGTCTCAGCCCAGCCCCAACAGAGCTTATTTCACCTACTGTCAAGCACAAAGCAACTCAGTTGAAAAACACTAGCTGAAATACAGTGCCAGGGATGAGCCTCTGAAAGAGGATAATAAGTAAATTACTGCTCTTGAGTCATTTAGCAGAGAAACACCCGGAATTCAACTCTCTAACACAGGAAAAATACACTTTTATTTCTCAAAGCACCTCTAGCATTTTGATTAGACAACTCCAAGATGGTATTTCTTCTTTTGCTTATTTTTCTGTTAAACCATTTGACTCAACCCAATCTTCATGCCAAGGTAGGGGGAGAAGATGAGAAAATAATTTCTCAGTGTTATGGAAAATATATAACACAGTTTCAACTTAGTTACAAACTCTCCAAAACTGTGTTTTCTGATTGCATTATTTGCCATTACTATGACTTTATTCAATTCTCTTAAATCTCAAATAAAACCTTTTCAAGTTTAAAATTTAATCTATGATTAGTCTAGAGGATTTACTATAGTCCTTAGACAAGCATAGAGCAATACAGTTTTTATCTGTAGTAGTGAACCTACGGACTCTCCCTTAAATCCTTTGAAATTACACTTCATGTTTTTATTAAAAGTTAAAGATGATTTGAACTCAGTAGAAATCACTCAAAAAACACACATGTGACAAGCTCGAAGACGAGAACCCACTAGACATCCCAGATGTACTATAAGAAAACAAGGAATCAACAGGCTCTGGTCTCAGTGGAAAACTAAGTGAGGCCTCTTTTAGTATTCTCAACATTTAGGTGTTAAAAAATTAACTTGGATCAAAAATCCACAAAAGAGGGCAATTTACTGTCCCACTATCCTATAGCATTACTGTTACATACCTCTTGCCTCTTACTCCTAATTCTACTATCATGTACCTTGGACCCAGCCATCCTCCCAGGCATCTATGACCTTTCCAAATATTTGCTTTCACATTCATTCTCTTGTTCCTTATCTACCTTGTTCCCATCATCACAGGCACAATATGTTTATTTCATAACAGACTGAGCCGATAGACCATGATGTTAAAAAACATGGGATTAAATTAAATCCTGGGAGAACACAAACTACATTACAGAAATCAACAGTCTGTTCAAAGAAATGAAACATTAAAAACTCCAGGCCTTATGTAAGCAGCAGTAAGGAAAAAGAAGCTTTTTCTGCATTTATTCCACCCTTCCCTCAAAGACTCTACCCTGTCAAAGCAGACTTGCACAGAGTTGAAGAAGGCCAGGTAACAAACTGCAACTATTTAGTGTAGACAATTGAAGGGTAGAAACTCTACTACATACTTAGGCACATTAAAAAAAATAAGCCTGGCGATCAAAGTTTAATGTTCTGGAAATTTCAATGAAATGTCTGAAGTCTCATTAACAAGTGCACACTGGGTCTCTACAGAAAAGGACATTGAGTAATATACCTAAGTTGCCTTTCATTTTTATGGGAAAAGGAGCTCCTAGTTACCATAGGTAGTTCTACATAGAAATAGAGATAAAAGTACAAACAGCAAGAATATCATACTTAAAAAAAAAAAAAAAGATACTGGATTATAATTATACTAGGTTCCCAGGTACTGTGTTAGACACAAAATATCCCAGTTCTATTGAAAGATAAAAATACTTTCAGCCTGTTTCTTTATGCTTATCACTGCTCACTTGAATTATGATCACCAAGCCAAACATTTTTAAAGGAAAACATGTTTTAGGACAGTATACAAGAAACTACCTTTATATGTACAAAATCTATATTATGGCATCTACAGTTTTAAGCAATGTTTGAAGGACAACAAGATACAAAAATCATACTAAGTGCACAATCAAATGGCATGAAGTTTTTCTCCAGCACCACTCATCACAAGTTGACAGTGCAAATTTTAACAAGAATGCTACAGGTTTTAATAAGTACAGGTATTTTTCAGTTTGGCTCCAAATATTCCTAATTTGCTCTCCTGGAAGACTTCTACCTTTGAGATTCCACTTAAATAAATAACTGAGTATTGAAATAGGGCAACTCCAGAAAATAGGAAGAATGCCAAACTGATGGCAAGCTGTCCTCCACATACGAAATAAATACTCCAAGTTATTTATTGGAGTAGTAACTCCAAGAAATACGTAATACAGGCTGGTCAGTATAACAGAGATTCTCTGGAAAGCAGTAGAAGCTGATAAAAGTTTCCAATCAGTGACCAAAGAATCCACTGTGGAAAATCGGTATCTTCTGATAAAATACACCTGCTAGAGAAGCATTTCAACGACTTGGCTTAAGATTAACAACCTGGAGCAGTGAAACTATGAAAATAACTGAAAAATTTAAAATAATCACTACAAAATATTTAGGGTAAATCTGTTGTAATGCCCTTCCAGCAGATAACAGGGTGCTAAAGTCTCCCATAAGTAGCAGCACGTGCACATGTGAAGCCTCCACCGCTTGTCTGAAGAAAGCCTTGGCTACTTCTTCCATGAGAGGGCAGTAGCAGACACCCACCAAAACACTGCCCACAAATCCTGAGCACAGGCTCTAAGCCAGCTCCCCATCCATCCCAAGCCAGAGCTCCTCACATCCCTGCTGTTCTCTCACAACTGGGCCACAAAGGAAACTCGACCTCCATGGTCTCCCAACCTGTTTTTCCCAAAGTGCCTCTACTCATCCACTGCAGCACCTTGGCCCTCTCCCGTGAGATATCCCACCACCCCTCTGTGATGTGTGAGTGTGCAGGGGCTTCAGAGAGCTCCTGAAAAAGGCATGAGAGCTCCATGATACTGTTCTGTAGGCTCTCTCTTCTTCATGTGCACACAGTTGAGGCGGTCCCCTTCTGTCCCAGCTATTGACCATAGGATGTCTCCTCTTCACAGCATCCTAACTCCTTTGCCTGACAACCCAATCTTGCTTTTGGGCCATCATCTTCCTCCTGTGTCATTCCCAGTTCAGAGCTTGCCTCGACAAATTTGCATTACCTTTCATTATAAATGCTTTGAAATTTTACTGCTTACCAAAAGGAAGATTAATGCAAGCCAGGACCTTGATTTAACTATATAATAAAATTCTATACCAGAACCTAAAATCATACCAAAATTTTTCTTTCACTGTTAGAATACATCAAACGGGGTACATGCTTTTATCTTCTGCCCTCTAGACTTAGTTAGGTGTTTTGATCCTTTGGAAAAATATTCAAGTGCTCTCAATGAAAGGTAATAGCAATAGAGATGCTTTTCTCCACACTCGCCTAATCAAATCTATAAATGCTGAATTTGATAAAAATCCCCCATCTTTAACAGGTAAGCTTAACCTATGGGGGGCATAAGCATAAAAGGCAGGTAATTATAAATTTTCACTGAAAATTGATACCAAAAAAATACACTTTTGCACTGGCACACACTGCTTCACAAAAACGAAATGCTTGGATCCCCTTAGCCTAGTCTTTCAGAGAGGAGAGCTCAAGCGAGTTAAGTGAATTATCGTGTACAAACTTCAAAAGAAAAGTGTTTTTCAACAGGGTATTTTCAGTTAATTACGGCAGGGCTTCACAGAGGCCGCTTTTCCCAATTTCGCTGCAATGCAGGAACCCGCCAGCAGGTGGCTCCGGCGCCCGGCCCCGAAGGCGCTGCTCCCCCCGGAGCGGCTCCATCCCGTGCTCCGGTGCGAGGGGCTCCAGGAATCCCTGAGATAACCCTGCACAGAACTCTGGCCTACCTGCTGCTGCGGAATAAACATCACTTTTGCGAACATGCAAAATGAGATGTGCGCTTTTCGTGATTTTCTCCTCACAAGCTGCCTACTCCCCTTATTTGGGAACAGGAACAACCTGCAGCAATGTAAATAAAAACAGTTTCATTCCCCGTATGCCCCCAAAGATCACGTGAAGTGCTGGAAAAAAGTGTCTAACAGACTTTGTCCCATTTTGCTATTTTTAAAGATTTAATACACAAAAATGGCAGGCTAAGTTCTACTGACACCTACATCCTCTGCCTGACAATCATTTCTTCTCCTTCCAGGGGGACAAGTAAAACCTCCTCTCCTTCACGAGAATGCTGTTAACTTCCAGAGAATTTGTGCCCTCAGATCTGTATTTCAAGATATACAACATACTACGGTACTATAAATAAAGAATAGTTGAGCTATGATTCATAGGTTTAGAAGCTACACAAAAACTTCCAGGAAGTAATCTTGTTTCCACCTTCACAGGTCTCATAGCGAACCAAATATTTGTTCACTGCTGTTTCTCTACCGAAAAATAGCTCTCAGACAGATAAACTGACCTACGTTACATCTTTAGCTGCCTGAGTTCTCCCTGTGAGAACAAGAATACCACAGAACTTCTTTCTCTAGATCACAACTGGTGTCTTCCATACTGGTTTGGCACAGAAGATCAACTCCCTTACCTTTCTAAAAGAACCTGCCTTTTCTTTTTGTATGTCAAAACAGAAAAAGGATGTTTCAAGTTTGGGGAGTGATAAGAAGTAGGAAGAGACTAACTTTTCATTGTTCAACATGCAGGTGATGACAGCTGAGTAAAACTAGGAGGATGAAATGGATGAATCCATCTGCTTCCAAGAGAAAAAGGTAAGAAAGTTCAAATCAATTTGTATTTCCCAGAATGCTTCTAATACATCACAGCTACACAAAGAAAATGGAAACAGAAGTTCAGACATATTCTCCGTCTTCCAACTAAAGGAGGTATTTAAAGGTACACTGAAACCAGGTACCATGGCTTGCTACAATCATAACCCACCAGCAGAAGCAGCACTCAGCCCACACTGTCCCTCGGCTCTGGGCAGCCCCATCCCCGGAGAGCTGCAGGGCCCGGCCAGGCAGAGCACCACGGGAACCCCACACAGGGCACTCACAGCGCCGACAATCCCTCTGCCCCCATACCTCACCATCATGACACACTGGGAAAACAGAAGGTGGGACTGGGTTCTCAATCTGAAAACCCAACTTCCTTAGACCAACATGTTTTTCACCCTTTTAAGGAAACAGTAAGGTATCAGCAAAAAAGAAGCATGGATGAGAAAATAGCTAAATATCAAAGACAAATTTAAATTAACTGGGATGGAGATAAAGCATAAATTTATAAAAAATAAGTTCATGTGTGAATTAAGAAAGAAAGCAGATATAGGCAATGTGAGAGGGAGAAAGCTATGAAAATGGAGGGGAACTGACTGGTATAATCTAGAATTAAGTGACTAATCAATGAGCGTGATGCTCACACTGAAGTGATTTTAAATTTCGAGCTCTTAGGTAGCAATTCAAGTCTATTACAGAGCTGAAGCATTCAATATATTGGATCTATAAGAGAGTAAAAACAAGACATACCTTGTCTATTCCCATTCTCTTCATCCTAAAGAGGAAGAAAGAGTGCACATTAAAAATTCAATAAATGGAAAAAAATGCATAGGCATGTCTAAGATACAAAGACTTCTTGAAGTGAACTGGTAAGGTTAAGTCCATATTTTGGTACCTCCTACTTTCTCCACAACTATTCATTCAACTTAAAGAATTAAGGCTTTTATTCTGAGAACGTAGAGTAATAGCTATTTTAAAAACCACAACTAAGCACAATCCTATGAAACATCCCCACAGAAACGACACGAACATCATTATGTGAAAACAAATGTACCAAAACCCACGAAACACTGCCATGAAGCCTCATATTGCACTGTGTGTTGTTGCAAGCATGTTTCACCCTGAAAGCCAGGCAGGAAATGTTACACTTAAATCATCTCAGGATTCAAAGCTACATATGCAAGAGATACAAAATATTTTGTAAGCAATGTCTGAATATGCTTCTTGAAATTTGAAATACCAAGTTTGTTTTGCCTTCAGTACTACTAGGCGAAAATATGTACCCCAAACACTGTTTAGTAACAACCTTGAAGAGTCTCCTTCTGCTCACTGATCCCAAAAATCACACAACTGGAAAGTACTGGGGGGAAATGGCGTGCTTAAACTAAAAAAAAATATTACTTAAGTTACTTTCTTGTCGATATTTTGGTATGAAGATCATGGTTAACCTTCTCCACAAAATTCTACCATTTAAGAAGCAAAATTATCCAACTAGGAAAATACCTGCTTGCTTTCTAAACTGTAGCCTTCATAGAATAATAAATATTCAATCAAATACAATTTCTGAGACTAATAGGCAGTATTTGAAAAATATTTTAACTATTCACCTCAGCTACTTAGAACAGCTTTTTCCTGAAGGAAAGAAGGAGCAAGGAAATGACCACAGAAATAATTGCACCTGGATATTTCCTCCTACTTTCAGATGGACTAATTCCAAATTTCTAGGTATTTTGCATTTAAAGAAAAATCACTATGTTTTTAAAATTAAATAAGCTCAAAGCAACTACACACTGCCCTGAGCAATCCATTCCAGAGAGAAAGACTTGAAGAAAGAGAGGAAGCAGGACCCAGATACAATCACTACATAATGATGAGGAAGAGGCAAGTCTGTCCTAGGAGCAGTAAATTTCTTATAGGACATACAAAGTTCTGCTGGAGCTTTGTAAGATATTACAGAAAGATAACTTTAAGGAAGAAAGAAATAAAGAATAAAAGGACTCCCCCAAACCTGAAACACTGAGTTATAAAAATCTAGCACATGTTCTACTTTTAAAAAGCCACAATGTATTATTCCCACCCAAACAGTATATCTCTTAAGTTGGACAGTCCTGTCTGCTCTATACTTTGGTAAAAATGGCACACTAGAAGGCAAGTACCATTGACTGCTTACTCTTGAAGCCCTGTAACAGTCAGCTGGTTCTGAACTACAATCAGCAGCCAAGAATTAGACACAGGTAACTTCTGCATGTTTTGAGTTGTGGCCCAATCTGTCAAGTGAAAAAACATCTTTAGGACTTGAAATATTAGAACTCATAGGCTGAAAAATCTGGGTTACATGTATGGGAGGCTACTTGGTTTGATGCTATATAACAAGCATTTTTGAACCCAGTGTAGAAATGCAGTAATTTGTGAAATGCTGCAGTGGGTTTGTCAGTTTGTCACTGGCCATGCAAAATTCTGTTATCAAAGACTGCTCCAAAACATTAGTTTTTTATGGTATCAAGCCAATGAGATCAGGCCTTGAAAAATTGCATGAATGCTTTATAACACAAGTGTTTTGAAACCAGCTTTCCCTCCTACATTCACCTTTTACACGTGGCAAGATGTCGGTATATGCTGCATCCATACCTGAAGAAAAGGTTTTCTTTTACCACTTACTTGCTTCTCAGACAAATGAACTTGGGAGAACAAACTTCACATGCAAAAATAGCATGTTTCTAACAAATTCTAATAAACACCTAATGTTAAGGGCAGTATGTAACACTTGCTTTTTGCAGTGCTAGCTTAAGAAATCTTCCACACACTCCATATTCACGTTCTTAAGGGTAAGGAGACATGGGAAGCAAGGACGACATATAAATGGGTTATTCCTGAATGTGCAGCTATTCCCAGCTTGGTGTGTGTCCCCACAGAAGCATAGTCAAGTACTTCTGCCAAAATGAAATGTGTTAAACCACAGCCTCCATTTCCAAGGTCCTCTTTCACACTGTCCTTCACACATGGCTGTCCCTCCCAAGAGACCTACCAGACAACCGTTTTTTCCATAACCTATCACAGTGTTTATAAGTTAGTTAATTAAGGCCAATTACAATGAGAAAGAGACCCTTGATTTGTACTTAAATAGCTGTTTTATGCAGGAACCGTGAAAAGATAGTAGAACTTAGCAAAATATCCTGAATTTGACCTATACTGCAGGACTACATACATAAGGAATGCTAAAAGAATTAGATATATTTTTATTTTATACATATATATAGATAGATTAAAAAAACATATAAATGGATTTAAATACAACATATTAGCACTCCATTTTAAAATATGCAGAGATACTTCCCTGAATTGATCATAACCAATCATTTTCACATGGGAAAAGGGTGTCACAAGAAAAAAAAATCACCTGAGGTACTATTAAGTGCTCATGTATCAAGAGAAGTATGTTTTGGGACTCAGAGCAGTCAGTAAGGTCTTGGAGGCAGATCTGCCTAGATCTCCTTCCTTGCAGTGAGCTCTTCAGGACAATAAACAAAAAGGCTTTCCAACTGAACAGAGGTTTTATTAGACTAACAACTAGAATGCTGAACTTCTCAAAATGTTACAGCTCAACACCGCAAACGTACCTAGGCAGAGAACAGGTTATTATACATTTTATAAAGCAATGCCCACTCTTCTCCACTCAGAACATCCTCTGGTGTGCAGTTCTTTGCTTCCAAGAAAATTCACCTCAGTGGCTTTCAAGCAGCAGCATCCTCCAGCATGTAAAAAGCTTATCTTTCAATTCCCATGGAATATGTGGCTGTGGTGTGATCTTAACCACACCCCGCAGGCTAAGAATATTTGCTCTATGTCCTAGACATGCCACTGCTCCCCCCTTGTGAAGAGTCTTGTCCTCCTCTTCCCAGAGGATTCCACCTGACCCATTAACAGCTTTTTCAAACACAGAAACCAGAAGCAATAGGAACAGAACTTTGAATGGAGATATTTTCACTAGTATTTCTGAACTGGAACCTACAGTAGGTATTAAAAAAATCAAAAACATATACCCACAAAGAATGTGCAAAGACTGTTCGAAGGAAAGTACTTTTAGATACTTTTCTTCCTCTTCACTACCTCTACTAGTTTATGTTGATTTGCACAATTTAAGAGATCGTAAGGTAAGCTTACCTTGGGGGAGGGGGAGGAATTAAAACCAATAAAATTAAAGGAGCTAGAAATGCTTTACACCCTGGGGTAAACAGTAGAGACTTCTGCATTGGTCTAGAGGGACAGCACAAGCATCATATCAACACTTGTGATAACAAAAGGGCTGTGGCTCTGAGAAACAGGTCAAGGATCGAGTGACTCCAGCTGTTATGTCAAGGGCATCTTCAACATCCAGCTGTAATCTGTGTCTTACATCAGCAGTGGCTGCATTGTCACGTGTGAAGGAGGGACAAGGCTACTACAAGATCTGAAACAGTCAGAAAACCAAATCATATTCATCATTATTATACTCCCTCTGAGGGGTGCAAAACGAAACATCTGTGAATTCTGAGGCACTTACAATTTTGATCAATGAGGAAAGAGAGAGGAATGATACTTGAGCTTACAATCGATGACAGAGACTGCAATTAGCTGGTAACCTTATCTGATCAAAGATCCTATTGAACAGCTGAGAAATCAGATTTCCTCATATTAGGATCAGGCTTACAACAGATGAATTTTATTCTTTCATACCATAACTTAGGTACACAGATTTCCACAAAAGCCACCTTATGAAAACTCGTAAGTAGTAATTTGGAAGATCTGTTCTTTTTTTTGCTTCACCTCATGGACATTAAAAAGAAGAAAAGAGAATATAACCATTCAGTTTAATTTAGAGAAGTACAGACCAGGGCTCTGTCCAAATGAACCTTACTATCTTTACATGCAACTGAATCCATGAACAAAAGTGTTACAGTACCCAATCATCTCATTATTTCCTTTTCAAAATCAGACAAAAATAGGAATGAATTAACCAGATTCTAACATGTCCAAGAAGAAACAGAAAAAAAATTAAGAAGGCATGAAGATCTCTCTTGCAGAAAAAGAGGGAGTTAGAGCTTCAAGACAAGTCTTGAGATTTACAGGCATTAGGCTCACTATGAACTGCTTGAGTCTCTCAGAAACCATCAGATATGAACGAGAGAGGAAGGACTGACATTTCTTTCTTATAATGCCCTTCCCTTGTGCCTGTCTCCTTCTGCATGTGAGAAACACACTGAATCCCTCAGAGACATCTAGTGATGGCTTCTTCCCAGAACATATCCAGTCACTTCTTAGTTAAGGAGGTTAATCCTGCTCCTGCTGTTTATTTTCACCCTCAGCACGAAGAGGGTGAGAGATGCTAACAAGTGAATGTGATTTGTTCTCCTCAAGCCTAAGGATTCCCCATCCTCCTTCCTCTGTTTCACACTGAATTCAACCAGAGACTGCTATTACCTGTGCTCAAGGACAGAAATGTTGGGATCACCTGATACTGCTAATGGTTTCATTTCCATATAATTTCAGTCACTCCTTGTCAAGGAAAAAATTTGGGCACTCAAGTGGAGGCTGAACAGCTGAAGTTAACTGGAAAGTTGTGCAAACTTTCTTCTGCAAAGCTTTTTCTACTTCAAAAGAAATCTTACAGCCACCATGGTCAGGCAAAGACAGACAACTTTATTGAAAGACACCTGCAGAGATACATGAGTCAATTAACTTCATGCTCCTTCCTAAAAGCTTCAGTACCTGTTCCGCAGCTTGGTAAGAATTTGTTCTTCTGCCTAACTGGAAAAGCAAAAGCAAAACTGAGGGGTAGCCCGGATCATGAGTACTGTTACAGTTGATGCCCTTAAAATGAACAAATGTTTTCTGAACTCACTAGGAAACACCCTCTCTCAATTTTCAAATTCCTCTCATTATTAAATGGACTTTTTCTCAACACCATATACTACAGCAGCTTTCAAAAGCTGCAGTCACAAAAGAGAACATGTACACTCTTTGAGCAAGGAAGACCAGTTAGCTACTTAACATTTAGATCATCTTGTTTTAAATAATAAAAATGTAAAATACTTTAAGAGAGTTGTCTTTTAATGTAGGCCTGTATAAATCTTGTATATATTCATCTCTTGACTAACTGAGATCTCTTGACTAACAGGAGAATACAAGTACAAAACAAAAGCAGAAAGAATGTAACATAGAAACACAATCTGTCTTTCTACTGTACATTGATTTTAGGATACTCAGAAACTGAGGCAAACTAATTCTTCTTCATCTCTTAGTGTGATGGTGTGACAAACTTCAGTTTGTGGGGGAGGGGAACAACAACAACAGAACAACGAAGAAACCCAAACATCATACCCTGGAAAATTAGATCTACGCTTTAGAAGAGGTACAGACTAATTAATGACGCTGGCTTTGGGTAAAAGAAGAATCTACACAGAGAAATACTTTGCTGTTCTGCAATGACCACTGGTCTTACCCGTGATACAAATATTTTAACTGACTGACATACTCAGTCAATTCCATTTTACTGGAAGAGATTAGCAAGCAGCTATGAAACAATGCCATGAGCCCACCCACCTTACACGGGATCTTTCAAGTAAGCTGGATTTCTGACCCTAAAAGGTACAAGGCTTTATATAAAAAGCTTCATTATTAATTCCACTTACTTTAAAAGAAAACTGAACTGCAGATTCCGGAGGGTAAACGATGAAGTGTCTTAAGGTGAAGCCAAAACCCTGAGATGTCCTCCTTAGCACGACAGTTTTAGGACCAGGCCAAGAGAAAGTTTCTTCCTCCTCCGATGGTGATATAGCTTCACTCTGCTCTTTTCCATCTTTATTTTTTGATGTCTAAAATAGAAAAAAAATACGCAGAGAGGTTTTAATTTGGATCATTGAAAAATAAAAAGAAAACAAGAGTAAGAGTTCCTAAATATTCCCGTACACTTGAAAATAGAATTTTTCCCCCCATAACCAACATAACTTGATGATCACTAGTATTTTCAAATGTATACTCCAAAGCAGCACCCCTTACATCACTGCACCTCTGGTCATACTGCAGACAGAGTAACACTTAAATTTTAAATGAGGTTATATATTGAAGAAGTCAACATTCAACAATGAAAGACTTGAATGAACCACAAGAAATGCATACAGCTTGCATGTTTTATTTGCCTTCTGTTTAGAGACTTTTAGAGACATGTGACTCCTGGGACCCCATTTCTGGCTGAACTTATCTCATACATACAAGTACAAAACAAACTTCCCAACCACTCACAATTCAGGCATGATTTTCTTGACTAGTATCTCCTCACTTAATATAAGTAAAACAGAACACGCAGCTGGTTAGGCTTCTTCAGCAAGACATTTTCCTCTAGTCGTATCTATGACTTCACCTTTGCTTTTTCCACCCTTAGCTATTTTCTCTGAAAATTTCAGTACACAAATTCTAAACATAAAAGTTAAAAAAGTCTCCTTTCCTTTTACACTCCTACTGCAGTCCTTCCTCTAGTGCAGAAATAAGCAGTCTTGGGTGGGTTTTTTTCTTACGGATAATTTTATATACCTATGACTCAAGAAACATTAAAATATTTATCTCCTCAGCCTTATATAAAATCTTCCATTTCAACTTTCAAAGTGAGTGCCACACCAGCACTCAAAGGCAGGAGACACAAAGAAAGCATGCAAAATCCTATGACCCTCCTCTAAAGATTCTAGTTCAACGATGCGTGAAACAAATTTAGATACCAGAGCCTATAGCCTATTCAAAGGGTATTCAAAGAGAAATAATAGTCTTCTTGTCCTCCAGTAGCTCTGCTGCTGTGGCTCAGCAACTGGCAGATCCGCGTCAGAATTTACTGCTTGGTTTTCTCCCTGCCCTACTCCAAAATGATCTCTTTTGCTTCAGTCTTAGAGCTGCAATCTCGAACTGCAGTGCTTGCTGGCAAGGTGGGTGCAAACAACTCCAACCAAAATCTATAGAGAAGACAAAGCATGTCCACTCTAACCACAATGAGAGCAATACATATTACTACAAGAAAAATTTTGCAGCTCCTTGGTGAGAGTCAATCCACTAGAACAACATTTCGCATTCAGGTATGTAAAACACAACTCATTTGTCCACAGATGCTACAGTTTGTCCTCAGAAACTTTTTATGTCCAACAGGGAGAACCAGCAAATACTAGCCAGTGCTCCAAAGACCAGCCTCCCTACCTCCAACAACCCTGTTTTCAGCAAGAGAAAAACATACAAATCCAGAAGGGTTTTGACACTACAGCCAGGCCAAGAAATGGAGCTGCTTCAGAAACAAGAAAATACGGAGAATCCAGAGCAGCCTGACAGGATCCTGCTCTTCCAAACAGCCTTGAAGAATTAACAGCAGATTTTGGAAAGAACAGTTATAAATATTAAGGACTCTATCTCAGCCTAGTCTGTCCTCATCTATCATCTTCATTCATGTTTTAAAATGTTAGTGTGAAACCGAGAAGACTGTGCAATTAGATGACTAATGAACAAAAAATTAGTGAGCACTGCAGAACTGCCAAGATGAGTGGCTTGAGTTTGAAGTTCAGACAATGCAAAGATTAGGGTAAAATTTACATAATCCTTTAGCCTAAGGATGGAGTTTGTTATTGGGGTGTTCCCAACCACTCTGTTCAGCTTCTGAACACAACAGCATTTTATCAGTTCTGCACAAATAAATGTCGCTTTTCAAGCTTTCAATCTCAGGACACAAGCAGAAACTGGAGCCAGTAAGAACATTTTGCTCCTAGTAAACTGGCAAAAGAAATAGCTCCTAGTAAAAAAAAAATACCACTGGCCTCTAAAAAATGACAGTGATTTCCTCCATCAAGTGACTCACAGCAACCCATCTATTTAATATTCCCTTGCAATCTTTTGTTTCTCCTCTCAGGAGAATAGGCAATGCATGATGCAAAGTTTCAAATGATCCAACAACCACGGATATTGAAAAATGTCCATAAGCAAATACACATAATTAGAAAGAGATAAACAGCAAGCTTAAATGTAATGAAAATTCCAAGTCTTCAATATACTTCCATCTTTTTTCTAACAAAAACCTCCTTAATTAGCCAAAAGGTAATTTTAGTATGTGCAACAACTGATCACTGTGATTTACATACAGAAATAATGTAACCTCAGTTCAAAAGAGAGTCAGAGAACTTCACTAGCTTTTAGAAACAGGAGTTGCAGCATTTCAGTGTGGCAAGAGAACCTCTAATTTCCTTGTAATTTCATGTAAACTTTTAGCATTCACACAAGTTACTGAACTAAGTTACTCATAAACCCACAGTCAAATAATTATTTCTTGAAAGAGCACACCAAAAGGGAAAGGTGAACTTCATGCCGACCTCAGACCCCCTGCAAGGTCTGCCAACAGGGTAACGGAAAAAGCCAGTATCAGTAATAAATGTGAGACGTTCATTAACAGCAACTTTCAGCCACCACTATGAACAAGCAAGAATCTGATTTATAAAGAGTCAAACATCTGTTGAGTAACCCTGTGACACTTCCAACCACAGCACACACACCAGAATATCCCTTGCCAGAAAAAGCTTTAAAAAGGAACAAGAAAAGTTCTCAAAAACATAAACAAAACAAGGATGCAAGACAGCAAGCAAGAAACAGATGATGTTTAGCATAGGCAAGTACACACTACTGAAGGCAAAGTCCCTGCACAGTTTTCCTTGCAAATCAAATATCAAGTTACAAATACGTAAGTATCTCATATCCATAAGGGAATCTGTCTTTTGGGTAGAGTCATTTGCATTACAAGAGACGAAAAATGAATGCTTCATTTTCATGCAAGATCTAACAAACCAAAGGTTATTGTGCCATATTCCTTACTGAAGATCTGTATGTTTATTTCTCTATAGACTCAGTCCTCAAAATCGAAGTCAGAATGCATACAATCGAGTTCAAGGACTGAAGAATCCCAGGCTACTAAAAATGATTCAAGCATCATTTCCCTCGGGAATTTTTCATACAAGGTTTCTGCACAAAGTATCTCAAAACATCATTTCCTGTTCTATGCAATTGCAAGGACATACAACAGATGCTTAAGTGCATTGTAAAATGCATACCTTGTTTTTAATATTGTATTTAACCCTTCTTTCTGAGCAATGAAAGCATCCATGAAAAATCAGATAGCATCATAAAAAACTACATGAATCACTGGCAGCTTAACACGTAGTAACAGAATTATGTAAAATTGCTAAGTAGCATTAATGTTTGTAAATAATATTAGTTCCAATTACGTCTCAAAGCAATAGTTTCCCATTATATCAGTCTAAAATAAGTAAAAAAGCTAACACATCCAACCTGCATGCTCTCTAAAGCCCATCTAATTTTTAATCTTCTGATCAATTTACAGACCTGTACTGTACAAGCTAAAAACCCTTAAGTGACAGTCGTAGGCAACTGCAATCGAAGGTATCAATAAAGAATAGTTGTCTTGACCATTGAAACAGATAAACAGGTATGGTCCAAGTTCCAAACACTGTCTTCATAGGTGAAAAATGGTGAACACAAGAAATAATTGATATATTGCACTATCAATTCTGGAAAAATCATTCAAGCCCTTTTAAAGTTGGTATGAGCAATCAATTTCTATCTTTGTGTTCAGTACCCAAACTCAAAATTATTTCTAAAGAAGTGGAGCATGGGACTGACATCCAGATTTGCTCCCTTTGTAAACTGTTTCGTTAATGTGTTTTTCACCATACAGAATGCTTCACAAATAAATTATGTAAATAAAAGTCTCATCGTAGATATAAGGATTTCCCACACTGCATTTTTTTGGAGCCTAAATCTGTATTTAAAAAACAGACTAAAAACAAACAAAACAGAAAAAAAACCAGAAAAACAAAACAAACAAAAAAAACCCCAACCAAACCAACCCACCAAATAACAACAAAAAACAACAACAAAAACCACACACACACAAAAAAACCAACACAAAAACCAACTCCTAAACCAACTAAACAACCTCCCCCATCATCCAGGGGACTTATCTATCAGTACCTCAGTAACAGCATGGAAACAGCCTGTGCTAAGCAGTGCATGCTTCAGCTGCACTTAGCAAATGTTCAACTTTTAGCTAGTCTACGAAGAGAAGTGATACCTGATACAGCAGTTCAGCTAGACAGATCTATGCCGAATAGAAAATGGGCTGATGTTACCCGATTTTACTGATTCAACAGCCATTGTATGATTTTTAGTGCTTTTTAGTAACTACTGACATAAGCCAGAGCAAAAAACCATAGTTATTATCCCTAAAATCTTCCTGAGACACTGACAGGATATTCCAAATGCTCTAATAAACGCTGAACTCACTTGAAAACAGGAATATTTCTTGTATCGGGTCATTTACTTTCCCCAGATTTTGCACCCAGTCGCTATCATTTAGCTAACTGTCCTGTTAAGTATCTGCTATTGCAGAGAAAAAGGCTTTTCTAGAACAGTCTGGCCTTATTTTAATGTGACAATGAAATAGGTTATTTAAAAATCTAACAAAGAAGAAATAAAAAGATCTTTTCTGGCTAAGACTACAGAATGCGTACGAAAAAACCTGCCTGTAAGACAGCCATATAAAAGATTATACAGCTTTTTTCTGAGATACATTATCTCCATCCTCATTTGCAGTATAGGAAGGTATACCCAGCACACAGATAGTATTTTATCTTAGTAGCTTCTGAGAAGTGGGATCACTCACACAAGATGTAAATGGAGCCTTTCTTTCAGTTCTCAAGCTAATAAATCAAAATTTCAAGGGAAATGGGTCACATTTATAAAGCCAAATACCTTGATCATGTACTGAAACAGTCTAAAGATGCAGTGAGGTAATTTCTAATGTGTCTTTAAATCAAACTGGAATGTACAAACAGCATCTTATACAGAAGTTATTCCTAGTTGAAGAAAAGTAATTACTGACACAAAGGTAACATTTTAAGTAAATCCATCTTACAGGTATTCAGAACACAGTCTTCTTCTAAAAACAAAGAAATTAATTTCATCACTTTTAGTGTCAGGAAATATATTAATTTCTTACTAAAAAATTTACTGCAAAGAGACCAGCAGGAAAACTGGAACACAGAAAACCCCAAACCCACACAATCATTTTAGGCCTCTGTGTCAAATATCCACTTGTCCAAACTTCTGACTGACTTTTATGTTTACCAAAATTTGTAATCTTGCCCTGAATAGGTAGGATGTTGACATAGACAGAATTCAGGCAGGAAATATAACCTCTCAGTAAATATACTGACAGTGTCCTTCCCTCAAAGAAGTGTTGCATCATTTTATGTCCTTGAAAAATGGCTAGAGGGTGTAATCAACAGTATTCTCCAAACCCACAAGGATGGTCAGAAATCAGTCTGCCAAACTGGTGAGGTACGAGGAAATCTATAAAAATCCTAGATATAAGACTGTGGATGGTAACTGACACCATAAAAAAAGGCATCTAGAATTTGCAGAAAGCAAGTGAGGCAAAAAAAAAACCAAAACCCACCAACCAAAAAAACCCCGCCAATTGAATATTAAACAGCTGTACATGCTAGACTTGCTAAAAACTCTAAGCTGAATTCCAAAGATGCATGCAGCAGTGCATGCATAATACCAAAGTTGTCCCTTCTTGACTAACATCAAAATTAGCATGCACAGTTAATTAACAAATATCCCAAATGTTTCAGTATTTTGAGTGTCAAACTGGAGCATTCATTTTTTGCATGCTACTCCAATGTTACCCTTCACACAAAACAAGCAACAAGGTTAAAAAAGTAATTATTAATAATGTTTAATTTATGTATAAATTTAAGCTGATGGCAGTATATAATAAATATTAATTATCTGCTCCTACCTACTTCAATCCAAAAGTACATCCTTTTTCTTGTCTACCTTTTAGAAATACGAACATTACTCGGGCATGGCTGAGTGTAACCAACTCCTGTCAAAGTGAACTTTGCCAAGCAGAAATAAATCACTGTAAGTTAAAAGTTTCCCTCTATCTAATAATGAGCTGAACTCTCAACATACAACTAAAACGCAATACAGATTCACAGCACAATATACTCAACCTAACAGTATTGACCATATATTTATGTGATTGCCAACATCTACTACATGCTGACACACAGTAGTGAAATTAGTTCACTCCACTGAGAAAGCAGAAAGCCTTTATCTATACTGTGACACTGAAAGAACGTTCCCCGAACAGCAAAACCAGGCAGTTTGAGACAGAGAGATACTGAAGCGCAGAAGAGGAAAGTGTTTCCTACCCCAGAACATCTCTAAGGATTCCTCTTTGCAGAATGGGCCACAGGGAAATGGATCCCACTCAACAGATCTCTGATTGGTAGCAAGACCCTCGGAGCACAAGACAGAAGGATCTGTCCACTTCAGTGCTACATATTTAAGAAAGCTGCAGGAAGGACTTGGTTGCTCGGCGCTTGTAACTGCTGAGCCTGTTTTCATCAGTTACCAAGAGGAGGCTGCCTTGTCATGAAGCACCTGAAACTGGAAATGGAGATGTAAACAAACCCTCAAAGCTCTAAAGATCAAACAGCTACAGAACCATACTCACCACAAGATGAGATGTGGAGATAAACACAGCCTGAGTCCAGACACATAAAACTATCAGCAGATAGTGTTAAGAGACAGATGAAGCTGGTCTAGTCAGGGCCCTCACTCTGGGGTCATTGCTGTCTGGTTTTGGAACTGGGGGCACAGCTCTTCTTCCATGCTACAGTTCTTCCTGAAGGAGTGGGGGAATAGGGGGGTGTGGAGGTGGAAGAAAAAGTAAGTGTTTCCAGAGAAAGACTTCAGCTCCCAAACTCAGGGAAAGCATCAGCACTCAGAGTCACCGGCATTGCCATTCATCTCTTACCAGGCAAGTGTTACATGTGCATGAAGTGCAGGATATTTGCTAAGACACCCCAACACTAACACTTCTCTTGTATTGCAGCTGAGTGAGAAGCACTCACTGGAAAGGGTAATAGAGGCAAACAAACTGAAGAACTCAACTACCACTAGAACAAGATCCAAATCCTTCATGACTACAAGTGGAGACTTTTACTACAATTAATGCTTCAATGTCAAACAACAGGAAAACAGAAACAGATTATTAGTGATCACCATAAGACTAAGGGGAAGATGAGCAATGCCATTCCTCCTGTTTGCCGCTCACCTGGGTTGGGGAGGTGGCACCCAAGCAGCCACCAGCAGCAGTGAGGCAGTCTCCATGAGCAGCTCTCCCTCTCTCAGCCCCCTCATGGGTCTTGCTGAGACCCATAATGAGACAAGACAATTCAGAGCAAGGGAAGGCAATAAAGATGTGAGCATCATCAAGATGCAAGAGTGACCACAGGTCCAGGTGTGTCCCTCACTGGAGCTCACTTCTTATCACTTTAACGCATCATTCTGGCACTAAGCCTGGGTCCTTTTTGGTGGACTAACCAAACTTAATTCAGGCATGTGTTAGGACATAATCCTGGGAGCAAACCTGCCTACCTTTTAGGACAGTGAATCTCATCCAGATGGAATACAAGCCAGTGTAGTTCAATAAAGGCAGCAGCTGCCTGCCTGCAGCAGAGGTTAGTGAGAACACTGGATTTTGAGGTTCATCTCAGGACTAAATACTCTAATTCAATAAAATACCTAAATCATATCCTCAAACCAATACCAGGTAAGGAGAAAGGCAACTGAGATGGCAATACATTACTACTCCCAGTGTATGAAGTAAGTGGGAAATCTGCGACCTTTCAAAACCAAAGCATCTGTGCCAGCATGGCAGATGGCTGGGAGGCACAGGGAAGGAAACATGCAATTCTGTCAAGCACCATGCAGGCTACAGAGCTGGCTTCAGCTTGGAAGGAGGACAGAGGGATACGTGTTTCTGTGTACTTTCTGCCTACTTCTGTACTACTACTGTTGTAGTAAACACAATCATTCAAAGGAGAAACAGTATTTTCAAGATAAAGGATTTCAGTTCTCATAAAGGTCAAGGCATACACAGAAAACAAATAGTAAAAACCTCCATGTGTGCATGTTATTACACAGCTCAAACTTGCCTTACTGCACTCTGCTGTTCATGAAAGGCGGCTCTGTAAAGCAGTTGGTGCTCATGTCAGTCTCATCACTATTCCACAAGACCTAAAATGCAAACCTGAAGGCTCTCTACAGCAAGGATGATCTCAAAAGTGTTCCCTTCATGTGTCTGTTCAACTGAAAGGTTTTCAGTTTACCTGGCTCTGGATTAAAAACAGTGACACCCCAAGTGGTTCTGCAAACTGAGCCTAGCTAGACATGCTTGCTTGAATGAAAGCAGCATTCAGCTTCCCAGGCCATGTGAGACTGAGAAAGAGTTTTTCTACTTTAAAGTAGGGAAAAATCCCAACCTAAGTCTGCCTAGACTTAAAGTAACTTTTTTCTTTTTCTACACAGCACAAGCTCTGGTTTTCTCATACTGTAGTTCTGATAGCACCTTTCGTACAGTGCTCTTACCTTCACCAAAATCAAGATCATGTCTGGTATGACTAGTGCTCCACCACTTCTTAAACAGGATTTCTCCACGCTTAGCCCCAAACCCCTGAATTATCCACAAACAGACATAAACTACCTTCTCAGATCTCCTTTTAAACACTAGATACTACCAAGTTTAGCACATTTCAATTCATTAATCTACCATATGTCTATTTTATTTTTATACACACATATACACACAAAAAGTATACCGTGTCATGTGTGTACATATATATACATATATTTGTAGTAGCTTGTACACATCCAAAAAGTGTACTAATTGACTGGGATTCTTTGCAAAGCTAATTAAGTGCACTTCAGATCATAATTTATACTGCCACAGAGTATAAGCCCATTTCAAGCAACAGCACCAAGAAACAGAACGGAAAGTACATAAAAAACTTCACAGGACAGAGATGCAAACTATTTTCACGATGTGTTTTGTTTGTATCTTGAATTTTGTTATTCACAACAGCAAACATGGAGTTCATGATATTAAATTTAGTCAGAAAAACACTAACAACAAAGAGAAATTGAGAGCTTCCTTGTTTTCTTATAGACCCATTAGCAAAAGCCTCCCCTCTTAACAGCTACATCCTTAAACTGGAAAGAAAGGAAACATCTGCAGGGTTGGTAGCTAGCACAACAGCAAAATATCATGTGATCTTAATTTAGCTAAATTGAAAATTTTCCTTCTCTGCTTGCTCTGTCATTGCTTGTTCAGAATAGGAAATTCTTTGTCCTCACCTTACAGTATAATCTGGAAATATCAGAGACAGGAGACAAAGAAAGCATTGAAGAAATGTTCGAGGTTACCCCATGCAAGATAAAAGAATCTTCTCAGCAGTCTTTGACAGAAGCGGTAAGAGCGCCTTGCACAGTCACCAGCTGTCATGAGCTGCCTTACACTGCTTCTTTCAACCTATAGGAATTTTTCCAGATGCAAGACTATGAGCTGCCCCATGACCCATGCTGCTTCCTACAAACGGGAAGAGGACAATAAGAAACACCACCTATGCCCCCAGCTAAGTACACTACTGCAAAAACAGGAGTAAGTTTCAATGAAGTTTGTACTCTTTTTGCTTTCTAGAATAACACAGGCTTTACCAAACACAAGATAGCAGATAGCTTCCACTACACTTTCACCATAGTATTACCACAAACTTATTTACACGTGAAATAGCTTTGCAGACGCCTTCAAGAAATCCAAAACCACTGCACAATGTCAAATCACCGAAATAACCTGCACAGACACCATTTCAATAACATGATGCACCACAGGTGCATTGAAACTATTACCAGCCCTGAAACTACTGACAGATTTCCTTCGCTTCATAGTGTTTCTCTCCACTGTAGCCAGAGACTCTGTCTTGAATCAAACAGTTATTAACTCTGCAAGGGACACAGTTAAAGTTGACCAAACCATCCACTTTTCCACAGCTTCTTTATCCCTATGGCAAACCTCTGTGTTTCGACTAGGCTACTCCAGGATGCAGCTACAATACTGAATAAGGGCTTTGCTTTTGGGCTGAGGAGTGGGACAGTGGTACACCTTACACCTGCTCTCTATTGAATGTGAGCATGAGACTGACCTTCTCTTACTGAAACTACTGAGCTTTTCAACATAAAAAAAATATGCTCCTTCCTGTTCTAAAAACAAGAAAATTAGGTCATTTAGAGACTAGACACATCACCTCATCTGCATAAATACATCATCGTACCTGCTGGTAATCCAAGCTGTTAAGGCTTAAGCACATTCAATTCTGCAACACTGCATGTCTACTTGGGATTTTATTTCATGTACATCAGAAAAGTCTCTGACCTGCCCAAAGCCAAACAGAAGCCTTTGGAAGATCAAGGATTCAATCCTTCAATGCCAAAACCCAAACAGTAATCTTAAAAACATGGTTATTGCAAGTGAGTTGTTACTCCAGAGTTTGACTCCATTTACAGAAGATTTACCGAGACATATGGGGCGAGTTTTAAGAACTGATTTAACAACAACTGTATGGATAAAGGCTAAAAAACATCATAGGAATTTTAACACAGAGAACATCGCTGAAAACACAAAAAAAAGACCAGCGTGTCAAGATTCTTTACCTCCCCACATACACAGCTTCCCTCCTCAAAAATAACCTCTAAATAAATCTACATACAGCTTGAGATACTCAGTGGTGAAGCTAATACAGTGACTTATTAATAAACTCCTGCAAACGCACCACTTAAAAACAATCCCAGTCCTGCGTTTCAAGACATCTAATTTCAACATACTACATAATGTGCAAATCAACACACTCTTATGTTTCAAAGCCCTAAACTCAGAAGTGAAAAGGCTTGTCCATTGTAAAGTGAAATAAAATAAAATTAGCATACACAGATGCAAAGCCATATATCCAAACACCCAAATTAAATTATGTCCAACCTCTAAATTTGTAATCTATTGTGCATATATAACAGAGGAAGAAAAGCAGGCTTTTCAGTGAATAACTTCTTTTGCAAAGATACAATGCACAGGAAAATGCTTAAAAAAGGACTATGAAGTCATGAACCTGAAAAAATATCTTAAATCTTTATGCCCAGAGATATCACTAAGAGGATAAAGAGAAGAAAGTTGTCCGCAGGATTTTCAGTTTAACTGTAAATCTAAAAGCTTCTGAACGATGACTTATGATGTGATCACATGTGACTGCATATTTCCTCACAGCTTGCATTGCGTATGTCAGTAAGAATGGTTGATACAGGTAACTAAATCTACATTTGTTTCTCTGTCTGGAGGTTGGAGTGGGGAGAGAGAAGAAATCTATTTCAACACAAATCTATCTGCTTATTTGCATGTCTATTCTTGTGGCTTGAATTGCTCACTGTTGCCAAGTTATGTCCCTGTACTTCTGGACATTACAAAATGTTTCTCCAGCAATGTGAATTCCCACAATGAGTTAAGTCACCAGCGACTTCATGCAGTGATTTTACACTTTTTGCTTGAATTGAAAACAGCACACCCTGCACTGCCACCAAGACAGATTTTTATCATATTGCCGCTCTCCCTCTCCAGGAGGCAGCAGATGAACAGAAAGAAGGGCACAGTAAGATAACATAAATATCGCATTTCAAAACCATTATCAGCTGCAAATATCTCAGAAGGAATGCAGACACCTTTGTTATTTCATCCTCCAAGTGACACATTTGGAAGACTGAAAAGCATTTTTAACGTTATTGGAGATTCTCCGGAGAAAGGGAAATAGCTGCAGTGCAGCAGCTGCTGCAGCACTGCTGCGTTCTGGGGCTTGAACGAAGGTGATGCGAGAGCAGAGCTTGCACCACAACATCGCATTCTCACACACTGCCTGCAACAATGAACAGCTAAAGGAACAGAAATCAGACATCTTGGCTGCTATGTCACCACATACTAACAAACCTTCATGTAAATCAAAATAATCTTTGATTATTTATTAACTTAACTTATTGGAGAAGGTTTCTCCAAGCCCAACAACTGCAATGATGAGGCCCACCCTGTGCAGTGGAATTTGACCAAATGCAAGTTTACAGAACCTGCAAAAAACCCAAGATTTAAGTATTTTCATGGCTGAAAGAGCATTATCGTTATTTTTAGAGGCTAGGGTAAGACAGAAAAATAAGATTAAAAAAAAGAAGCCTGATGCAGTTCAAAGAACCAATGAGAACAGCACATGAGAAGATCTGATCTCTCTCCTCAAACTAACAGAAGTCTGCTCAGAGCATAGTGCTGACCTATGCTCTGTGTTGGTAAGAAGACAACTTACACTCAATTTGTGGTCTACTGTTTCCTATCTAACACTTGCAAGAAAGGCATTTGTGATAAAAGGAGGGAAAATAACCAAAACCACTGCATTGCCTACTTTATATTACGTACCAGTACTTCTTCCAACCATCTGAAGCAGTGGCATTTATTGTTTTAGGCATACTTGCTCTACTGTATCTCACCGTGACCACAAGGTCAACTACCAGGCATCTCCAGAGTCTGCTCACATGCCAGAGGCTCATAAAGGACATCTTCACAAGGACAGAGGGACTAGCTCCTACTGCATCTTACTGAGGATGAGCCCAGCTTGTACGTTACTGAGGAAAAATATTACCTAGCTCTTCCATATATCCATTGAGGAGCTCCTCTTGGACCACAGCGAGCATGCTAAGTTATGATTCCAAGACTACAACTCCATAAACACCAGACTATTATATTTTAAAAAAAATTGCCTTAACTTTTAAAGGCACTCTCACTATTTTTCTTCTTTAAGAAAAAACACTAAGGAGTAAACTAAAAATTCCTTGTTTACTAAGACCAGACTATATTGAAAATATGATTAATCATCTATTATACTGTCAGGGCAGTCTGGATAAGTAGAAACAAACTTGCACATAAAGCTGTATTTACCAAGGTCCCCCACAGGATACAAACCTTTTACCTACTACTCTGCTTCACTAATTCTACATTTGCAATCATGTTGAAATTCTGAATTGCCAGTGAGACTCTCACACTTGAATCTACCCCATGTCTCACAAGACAACTGTCACAAACAAAAGCAAGAAGCAAGACACTTTGGTACTTTGTAATAACTTGTTTCAAGAAATATTTTTAAGACGGGGAGTGCAGTTCTCCCATGAACAAAAAGCAAAAGATGAAAAACTGCAAGCAATTAAGTTTATTGTCACTGATGGCTTCTGAGTAATTATTTATGGATCACCATGTGATAGCCACCAATCCCATCCAATGTTTGGACTAAAAACTGTAATTCACTGATGCCAACAGAACTTGACCGATTTATATCACAAAATAATTTTATTTTAAGGGTTTTTGTTTTAGTATGAAACACTGCATATCCTTTGAAAACATTCTAATACATGTAACTGCTTGCTGTATCAGAGTGCAAAGGGCAACTGTGCCCAACCACACTAACTTTTATGTCACACTAGGAAAACACTTTTTCTAAAGTTTAAACCACCATGGGAGACAGAAGAAAATATCCCTGCTATTTCATACTTGCTCACTTCCTGTTTTAAAAAATAAGCTTGGGGAAATATATGCTGCAGAGCCAAGGGAGTGGGTGGTGAACAATAAAAACAAAAGAAATCCTTAGAATGACTGCAACCTAATTTGAGATATTATTAGTGACACAAACTTCAGCACCCGTCTGCTTTCTCACCAGCAGCCTGCTTGGGCACTGTGAGGTGGGAAAGGTGGAGAGCAGCACTGCTATGTGGAGCAGCGTGCACCTTTCCCCAAGCCTGGCAGCTTCCACTCCTGCCATGGCATTTCAATGCAGCAGGAAGAGAGTAGCTGCACTGTAATATCCCATAAATGAACTTCCAGCTTCATTTCAAAGAAAGTATCAGCAGCAGTTCATTAAATTGTATAGTTTACGGAGACTGGACTTCGGTTAAAGTAAAAAAAACNTTCACTTCAATATGCTCAAAAACCAATACTCTTTTTCCTTCCCTCTAGTTATATCAGATGCACTTTAAAACTTTGCAGGACTGCCCGCACCATAAGCTCCATTTCTTCTTGATTTCTGTGGAGTATGGTAAGCAATTTTCATATTGCATTTGACTGGACAGGTGAATTCTTACATATATGTAAGCAAACTAGATCAAACAGTTGGGCATCTGTAAAAATTAAAAGTTTAAGAGAATGCATCATGTTTTCTCTGTTTTTTCAAATTCAACAGAAGATACTTTTTACCTGCAATATTAACTAGATTACTTGAAAAACCCAGACACCATCAATCAGGGTTTGCACCATTAATAAAAGAACTAAAACTATACCCACAAACAAACAAACACCAAAACCAAACCACATTACCAGCACCTAGCAGTGCATTTTCCTGATTAAGAAGCTTCAGTACAGATGTGACATACAGGGGTTGTAGGCATTTTTAAATGGCAGATTATTACAAAGGACCTCTATGTATGGTGGAAAAAATTTCTGAATCACCTGCCTTTAATCACTGCACTGAAACTGCAACTCTAAAAGAAGTGCTTACCTTCCCCTTACACCAAATAAAAATTAAATAAATTTTCCTCAGTGACTGGCTGAATTTTATGAGAAATAAAGGTAATATCTAGAGTAACTTTAAAGTAGTCTTACAACTTCATACACTATTTAAAAACCTTTAATAAGTGGATTCTATTTTAAAACATTTTCATTCAGAATCCAGACAAGTTTGTTTGTTTCAGGTTTTTNAAAACAACCCCAAACACACATAAAAATTGCATAGTCTATTTAATAAAATCTAGCATGACAGTTCAGCAACATTTCTACCTCAAGCATGCAATTAATTCAAGGTATACTGATCTAAAGCTTGCTTTTTCTTTCCAGATTGGTAAAAACCAGTTTTTAGATTATGTGAATCCTGTTTTGCATTGGGATGAGGGGTTTTTGGTGGTTTTTGTTTGTTTGNACACCAAAACCAAACCACATTACCAGCACCCAGCAGTGCATTTTCCTGATTAAGAAGCTTCAGTACAGATGTGACATACAGGGGGTTGTAGGCATTTTTAAATGGCAGATTATTACAAAGGACCTCTATGTATGGTGGAAAAAATTTCTGAATCACCTGCCTTTAATCACTGCACTGAAACTGCAACTCTAAAAGAAGTGCTTACCTTCCCCTTACACCAAATAAAAATTAAATAAATTTTCCTCAGTGACTGGCTGAATTTTATGAGAAATACAGGTAATATCTAGAGTAACTTTAAAGTAGTCTTACAACTTCATACACTATTTAAAAACCTTTAATAAGTGGATTCTATTTTAAAACATTTTCATTCAGAATCCAGACAAGTTTGTTTGTTTCAGGTTTTTTCCCTCCGGTTCTACAGCAAGGCAGTGAATTAGAATTAAATCTGTCCATATCAAGAACTGAATAACATCCTGTGACTTATTTAATCCTGTATATTAAAAAAAAGTAACAACCTTTTTTTAATCCTATTCATGATCAAGTATTTTGAACTAGCCAAGATGCTCAGTCTTTTTAAAGCAGGAAAATAAATCAGCTTTATATTTACTAACAACTTAGTTTATCTTTGCATATCTCCCCCTTCCCGTATGTGATGTTTACCTTTTTGAGCAATTCATTAAACAAAACCCCTCAAAGCATAAGACTCTAAAGAGAACAAACTAAAGTACTCAAAGTGTTAAAAAAAGCAATAATATAGTCAAACCATCCTTTGTATGCTTACTAACTCTAGAAAACTCCTTAGTAAATAGCAGCATTTCTAATAGTTCATCCTCAGTAAGACTGGGGGTGGGGAGAAGAGATGAACCGGAGCCTGTTTTCCCCTTATACTAAATCATATAATCACCTTGTATGTAAGGATAAGCAAACAACAAACCTGATCGCTCCAGGCACAGTACAGGTTACATATGAAACTCCAGTTGTGATTGATCATGCAGTCCAAAATCCTGAACTGGGCCATGTCTTGCTGTAGTGCAGAGTGCTGCTGTGCTCTGACTCAGCTTTTGTCCGGGTGATCCTCGAGGATATGAGAGCTATGCAGTAATGACATTCAGGAACAAGGACTTTCCTTCCTGTTCAGTCTCCCTTCCCACCCCAACTATGTGTCAAGTCAACAAGATAAATTGACAGAACTGCGTAACATTCTTCAAAATAGTACTTCCAAAGCTGACAAATTATGCATTCTTGGGAATATATGGGAAACAAGAACATCCTAAGAAACCACACTACAGCAAACAGAAAGGCACTTTCAAACTGCACTTGTTCTTTTCCCTACTCCCTTCATTTCTGCTCCTGCTGAAATCACTAAATATCAACAATTTAGTGTCATAATTCACATCATATGACTCTTAAAACTTCCTTAGGCATGGTTGTGATGATGGCTCCCCATATTGTACACGAGATTCAAAAGCTTAGGCTGCCTCTTTTAAAACAACACAATACAAGCTACTTTTCAAAGTTAGGAGAATGTCACAGTGTTCATAAAAATTATTTGGGTTTATCTAATTTGTACTCTTAAACAGCAGACTTCTCTTTAAACCTGTAAAAGTACTGTTAGCATTGCACAGAAATGCTGGCTGCCTTCTGTAATGAAGGATGACAACCCTATTTGTCAGGGCTGCAACACCAGAGGGATCCTGAGAAACTAAAGAAATACTGGAAAAGTTCCTTCCTTCCTTCATTTATTCCTTCTTTGCAATCTGCAGAAAAACAATCCTATTTTAGCATGAACCTCACTTACTGTATCTTGACTGCTTACCTAATATTCCCATTCCAAAGTGAGATTCACAAATACAGGAAATGTGTTTCTGCAGCAACGTAAACATTTTGTCTGGTGACTACACAAACTATCAGACTAGTCACAGAAGCAGCTTAGAATAACCAGCAGTTTAAATGATAAAATTATCTAACGACATCCCTGAGATGCAAGAGACAGAAAACTGTCTTGGGAAAAGATGGAGGAAAGGCTACAGGAACAAGTGGCCAATTCACCCTTTGGTTCAGTAATGGCCAAATGACTGAAAAGTACTTCAAATGTCAAAGAAAATGTGTGCTATAAAAGCAGTCTGGAAATAAACAAACTTGTACATGAGGGTCAAACAAATGGTGTGGCCAAAGAGCAGCTCTAACTTTGAGACAGTTATACAAATAAGGCCTCATTTGTTTCAACCAAACCAAATTAAAAAATCTTGTTCCAATTTCTCATCCGAAGAACCCTGGAAATTAATACCAGAATCCAAGCCAACCTCTTCCCTTCTTGCCAATGTGAATAGTCTGAAAACTTCCAAGACCCTTTTGTGTACAAAAAAATCTATTCTGGTTCATTTTAAGATATATATGACAAGAGATTCTCTACTATCTTTACAACACCTAGTTGTGCAAAAAGGAGAACAGCAGTATCAGTGCAACACGGCACAAAATGAATGTGTTCTCAGATGAAAAAAAGAAATAGAACAATAACATCTCAAACAAGTTACATGGTCTGTACTGAAGCAGGCTCTGCTGACATGACATGTGGCTAGAAGAAACGTCCTGCTTAGCAACTATTACTAGGTGGAACAGATAGACTTCCTCACAAGAGACACCATAACTATCCAAGCTTGAGAAATCTTGGAGAGGATGTCTGGGAAGGTTTTACGGAGCAGGGGGTTACTGCAGAGATGCCAGAGCAGACTGAGGCAGTGAAGCCTCCAGGACAGCAATGCTGGAATGAGGAAGGACCCGGCACCCTGCAGGACTGGCAGCAGGGATGCTGGCAGAGCGTGTAGGGCAGCCTACAAATGGCTGGAAAAGCAGCCAGCTGCACATTTGCTGGACTGTGGAAAAATGCTGTCATCAACTAAGTAAGGCAGAGAGAAGAGGGAAAGTAGATCTGGAAAATTAAGAGACGACTGCTCATCTATATCAAAATCAGTATCAACCAAGTTCTTCTTAAACAGTATTTTAGTACAATTCTGCAGTGATTGGTTTTACTATCAATTATCGGCTTGTAGATCCATAAAATATCACTCCATATTTATTTCCTATGAAGCACTCAAACTCCTAATAAAGTATTCAACATATTATATTAGAAATCTCCTACTATACAGTATGTTATAATTAAAAAACCAGCAGTTACAACTCAATCAAATTTGTGTAATTCTTTCCATAAAGTCGGCAGCCATTATTTACCCATTGCTTTCCATTCATTTTCAAATCTGTTTCAAAGAAATCCTGAAACCATTTTTTATCTCCTACAATCTGGACAACGCTTATATACCACTGCAATTTATGCAAAAATGTCTAAATACTGCAGATAAAAACATCAATGGCAATACAGAGCAGTAGGAGAGTATTTTAAGAAACAGTCTTGGCCTGTCAGCTGCTGTCAAAGGTTAGTATCGAAATGCTTATAAATTCCAGTAGGCACAAGAATGAGGTGAGGAGCAAAGTTCTTGCAAGCTAGAGTCTTTACTGAAGTGCCTCAGATAAAAGGAGTTCACAAACTGCTGCAACAACAGCACAATTAACAGTAAACTGCAGTTATTGCTTAAAATGGACTGTCTCAAAGTTTTTCTCCAAGTCAGTTTTACAAGTCAGTCTTTATATTTGTAAATTTGAATCTGCTTTACTGAAAATTGTTCCTGATCATCACTGGCCAGCTTGAAAACTGCCCTCATTTACAAGAGACAAATCTCCTTCCTGGCATGATATTAAACCAAATTTCACTAGTTCAGCATTCCCCTGTTCTAACCTTATTTTCTCTACTATTAACATATTTTTTGGGAGACTGTTTTTATTTCTCCTAAGCATGGTTACTATGTATGAAACTTCCTTAAAGCAGGCATACGATGATGAGAGGGCTTCTCTTTTTTCCTTCAACAGTCAATTTACCAATGCTTTGCTTCAAAAAGTTCAATGCAGAAGCAAGACTGAAATAATTTTTATTGTAAACACTAAACTTTTTTAAAGTTTTGCTCAAAATTTAAAAGCAAAGCTTACACACTGAATTTCCAATCTGGAGGTCAACAGAGCATTTAAAGATGCACCCACAGCATAACCAGAGAATGACAGATTACATATATCAACATTAGCAGGCACCAAAGGACTCACTGTCCAGAGACAATTTGAGTCCAGGACTCAATTGCCCAGAGACCTCCTTATCACACACTGAGCTCTGACTGAAAAACAGATGATGATGACATCCCGTTTTTGAAGTTCTACTGCTGGTCAGCTTTCTGCCCCTTAAAATAATGAAGGGCCCACTTAGAATTCTGAGAACACAATGAAGTTGAACCTCAATTATGCAATTTAAAAAACAAAAAAATCAAGAGCCTATCCAATGGCCTCTCACACCTGTCGCCATGTCCAGTGTTTTCTCCTGGTGTTAAAAATCAGGTTTAAGACCTCAATATTTTGAGATAACTAAGCTAAAAACAGGTCAGAAACAACTTCCTCAACTCTTTCAGAACTCTTTGTATGCAGATTCTAGAAGATTAAAAAGGAACAGTACAAAAGAGGCACAATTTCCCTTAAATTGTGCCCTCCAAGCATCTAGACTTCTCTCTTAAAAACTGCAGTGAGCTTTCTGAAAAAGCAAACAGCTCATGCTCACAGAAAGGAAGGGCTTCCACTTCCCTGTAACTCCAGATACCTTTTGTACATGAGCAAATACACAAGCCATACACAAGGGTCAGCACATCAGCAGCACATAGTGCAGCGTGTACCAGAAAGATGCTGTCCAGAACGTGCGACACAATTCTTCGAAAGGGTAAATCCTTTACCAACAAAGTGCAGACTGATAATGATGATAGTGAAGCTCAGGTGGAAATCTGGGGGGTTTTAGCAAATGAAATTGAGAAGTGCACAAGAACAAAAAAGGAAAAATGTGTCTGAAGAAAAAGCGTTTTCATTGCTGAGGTCACAAAGACTGACAAGGAAAAAGAGTTCCTACAAACCAAGTCGACAGCAGGAAGAGGTTCAAATATGATTCCATTCTGAATTCTTTCCTAACACTGAAATTGTTACAAAAATCTATGAACATTAAAAAAAAGGAAGAAACAGTAAATACAAAAACCATCTCTCTCCATAGTGAAAAAAAAAAATATCTGGAGTGTTTCCTTCCCTCTATATCAACTCCTTTTTAAGATGCAACATAGTTCATAGAATTAGAAACACAAGAGATCCTTAGGGGGAAAAAATGCAGGGTACAATGTCTAGCACAGTACCAGTTCAGGCTGTTTAACACATGCATACTAGTCTGCTACAATTCTACTGGTATTTTAGTCCAAGAACCAAGAAGCTAAGGGAGTACACAAGAGACATCACTCTTTTTTCAGAAACTAAGGGCAGAAGAAAGTAACTGAGATTAGCATTACTGTCATTTTTCTTCTGCATAAATGCAACTTGTATTTTATCAATGTGTAAGTTCATTAGATGAATCCAACAATGTACTTTGTGATGCATTTTGTAAACACATCATTCCACCACCCCGTGAACAAATTCACAGTATCTAAATCATATAATACAATTATTCCAGTAACTGTTTTAAAAACTCATGCAGTGAGGTACTCATCACTCTGGCTGCCTGATTCTTCAAAAATTCTCCTGCATCCACTCTCAAGACAACTTCATTATGTTTGCTTCCAAGAAGGACATGTGATAGCAGGATTGATCTGTCAAGTCTCAGTCTGAGTCATGACAAAGAAAAGTCCTTTTCTCTTGAGTAATCGGTTCAGTTCACCAGTTAAGCTCAAGTACTACCCACTTTCTTGGATTTTAGACATAGTTATTTTCAGTGGACTAGTTCTGTGTTTCCTTTCTCTAACCAACTTTTAGCATTTTCTCTTCTTTATCTGACATATTCAGCCACAGATCTCTCTGTTTCAGTGAACAATCAACATCCCAACAAAAACTGACTTTTTACTAGATTCAGCCAGAGGGAAGTAAAATTTTGCATGTTATCCTATAAAAATGAATATACTGGATATAAAATAGGACCTGATTCCTCAAACGGAACTCTAGTAAAGCAGCTGGCAATCTTTAGAAACTGGAAGCAGGCTTCTTAACACTGCTCTATTTAAGAAATGCACAGCCAAGTTTAGTGGGGACTGAGTAAGAAATAAAAGCCGTATGTACTCTTATGCAAAGTATACTTCTGTCACACCCTTAAGCACTTGGTAACATTTACGGCGTTAATGAAATCAAACTCCTGAGAACATCTAAGTTTACTCAAGCTATCATCACTGCTACGTATAAGCTCAATGTCTCCCAAGAGCAGATCACTTGCCTTCCACCTGCAAGCTCCTGGATAGCAAATGTACTGCTCCTGTGGAAATTCCTGTTTGTCTAACCCAATGTACACACAACTATATCACTTTTGTTTCAGTATCAACTTTCTTTCACTATCTTTAGTTTTTTATGTCAGCAGAGGAAGAAAACACCAAAATCTAGCAAAAATTTTACTCAAGACTATTTGTTAAATGCATTTTAAATCACATTAGTACTATTCACCTGGTTATTTTACATCATCTTCAGTCTAAGACAAAATGCAACATGACTTAATTTGAACTTTCTCTACATGGTAATTTTTCATGTCTGAGCAAAACATGGAAAAAAATACTGCAATGCTTATTCCTATCATAATGTACCGCCCACCACCACTTAACTTGTCCTCCTAAAAACAACAACTGTAAGATACATTACTAATTGTTTCTAGATTATGTCTGAATCTCTGGAAGACACTGTACACACCAGCAAATGATGCAGCCATGATCAGGTTAGAAAGCAGGCAGGTTTTCTTTTCTTCTTTTTTTTTTAACCCCCAGGAATGATGGTAAAAACCTCTACATTAAATCACATCAAATATAATGGCTTTGGTATCAACAGCACACACATTTTCTTGTACAGAAATGTTTTTCACTTCCAGTGTTAGTGATCCTTTCTGAACACACATGCGTTCATAACCGGCTTGAACACCACCACAGGAAGAATTCTAACAGGGACTTCCTGTTGTCTTCCCATTCTTCACTGCACTGCAGTGCCATGCACTCAGCTCTTCTGATCCCAGCACAAAGCCGGAACTAAGTAAGTTATTTGCGTGCTTAAGACTGGGCTTCAGAATCCTAAAATTTCCATTGTAATAAAATAGAATCGTTACATACATTAAAGTCTATAGAAACACACAGGAAAATGTAGTGCTAGCTCTGGTGATCATAGAGAAAATCCTTTCAGTTTACTGGGACATTTATTTAGACAGCAAATCTATTATAATACAGTTAAGTCTTCTCAATAATCTAGCAATCTCTAAATACAAGGCTAGGATAAAGCTAATCAGCAATTGTGACCACACCGAAGCACCTTAACTTACAGCCTAGTACTCTCTTATTGAGTCCAGAGGTGTTCAGAAGGCTGAACTGTTTGTGTACAGAGAACTGCATTCCTGAAAGACAATCCCATAAGGCAACACCCATGTCACTCCAGACACGGTGCCAGCCTGATCAGGACACAGACATATTCCTGCTTTCTCTGCATTCAGACTGTAAAAGGAGAATCAAAATTAAAAATTATTACTGTTGGTAAACAAAAGAACTATTGAGTATTAAGACCTTTTCAATAAAATCCTCCCATTTCAATTAGAACAGTAGGTTCTCAGTATTTGACTACGTGGTCTACTTCAAAGCACAACTCTGATATATAGGGAGTAACAGCAGAACTGTCCTTCAACACCAAGTACAAATTTTGAAGTTAACACAGCCTCACCTAACAGGCAATCAGAATAGCTGAGCTCTTCCTGAAGCCAGCTAAAATGAGAAAATAAAATCTTCATTAAAATAAAATTACTAGAGCATGTGTGAAGCAACTAGAGTTTATCAGCTAGCAAAATAATCACCTTTGCTTCCCCTGCCTTCCTTTTCCCTTAGCTGGAAGGCAGTCCACCAGTGGAACAAGAAAGGGACTGTACCGAGCTCTCAGTCAGAAAGGTGAGATCCAGCTTCAGAAAGCAAAAGTCTAATCTCAACTACAATAAAAAATTTCCTAATATTTCTTTCACTTAATTAGTACCACTGACTGAACTGAAAATCAAAAAACAAACCCGGAAAATCAGTTTTGGCATACTGGAAAACAGATTACATAGTGTTATTGATCTTACTTTTCATAGAACATCTTTGTTTTGCTATTCTTAATATACAGAGTTTTTTCCATGAGTAACGATAATATGTTTCTGTTAAATGATAACTTACCCTTACAAATCTGTAATTTTAAACTTTACCATCTGCACTATCAGTGTCAAAAAGCTTCATACTCAGCAGTAATTCTTCAAGGTGGTAGACTTCATAATGACAATGTGAGTTTCTTTTAGAATTGCTCTCCTGAAATTCAAGTAATGCTCAGTCATTGTACACGTCCTAAAAACACTAGAAAAAAACTTGTAAGTGAACATTACATTCCTTAATATCTCCCTATAGGTTTCCCATAGCAGCAAGAGCCCTAAGCTCTTAGAGCAAACTTGCTTAAGGCTGCTACACTCCAGCTGGAGAGGCCCATGTACGCTGAATACCCTCCTCGGCCACTTCACCTCCACACCAAGAGAGATCTCAAAGTACTCTTCACAGGAGCCTTTCCAAATGCCTTTCTCCTGTTCCCACCTGTGGTCTCATAAATGTAAAGCCTGAGTAGAACTCCCACATTGTTAGTGTCATGCAAATGCTACAAAGAAAGGTGCCATATAGAAACATTATTTACATTGAATTACTCAGTGCAGCCTGAAGTCCTTTGTTAGCACATTTTTCCTGCGGATGCATGGGCAGGGGACAAAGACTCTAAGATACTGGATTACTAATGAGCAACACTCTTCACACCTGCACTTCTACTTACCTTTTGTAGGAGGATAAAGTGTAAATATATTAGCTAACATATGCTACAAATAAAGCTACTCTGGGTTAGGTTTTCAAATCTGTCAGGCAATTTGTTGTATTGATTATAGGCACCATAATGCAGTACAGAGAAGTCCTGTCACACTCAAGCTACAGAACTCAGCAGAGAAACAAGTATCACCACTTGTCACTCTCAAGAGAATAGGAGTTAAATAAAAACAGCTTGTCAACTAATACAGCTTGGAGACTTATGCCTAACTTTCTCTTCTGACTGCCCCCAAATTTTGTTAACTTGCACAGTGCCAGAGGCTTGTCTAGAACTTTGATGAAGCTTTTGTTCCTTTGAATGAAGACAAGGTACCTCAACAAACAACAAACACCCCTGTTCATCAAGTTAACAAACAAAATTTTAGTTCAGACCCTATAACCTTGCTTCCATATGCTGTGTTTTCAGAGGCTTAAACTCTAGTCTTTTGAAAAAAACCTCAAAGATTAATCTCTATAATATCTAGTAATCTCTCTAGCCAATTTATGTAACTGGAAGAAATTCAAAGATTCAGATTTTCCTTCAGTTTTTCTGTAATTTTTTCTATTAGGAACAAGCCCAGTTTTGCATGAACAGTGTTATCAGATCAGTCATGTGACACAATCTGAAACTAACTTTCATGACATCCAGTATTTTCTGTCTTATAAAATATGTGGACTTGATCAAAGCTCTTCCCCACCATTGTGCAAATTTCCACCTCTTCTCTAAAGTCTTCATTTATCCAAAGGTAGATTGACTTGGAAGAAAATACCCTTTAAAAGAAGTTAGCATATTTTCCAGGGAGCTTTGGAATTCTAAGAAGGCTTAAGGTTTATTTTAGAAACAAATTAAACATATCAAGTTGCTACATGAGTAATAGAACTGACTTCGGTCTCATACATCTTGTAACTCCCCCTCATCTTTCGTCCTGTCAGATCCCCTGTAAAGGAAAGAATGTTTTTTTGGCAGTCACGCATGTGCTGACTGGCCACAGGAGCTCCCCCATCTCACCTTCAGTGCAAGGCATCAGCCAGGGCTTCTCTTCCATCTACCTATTGAGCGGCTCTGAATTTCCAGGCACTTCATTATCTCTGAGACCTTCTTCCTGCCTTGAAATTTGACCAAAATTAGCCAGGGACCTCAAGAGCAACTGCATAGCAACCAAGAGATGGGCAGACTGATGCCATGAACAAAAGAAATCAGATTCAAGAATTTTTACTTTTTCACTCCATTACATCATTTCCTTCTGACATTATCTTTTGCCTGCAGAAAACGAGCCTTGCATTTTCACCCATGCTGCCTTCTGCTACTTCAGCATGCAATCATCCTACAGAAATGCAGATATTGTGATCTTTTCATCAAAAGTAGAAGAAGAAACTTGCAGAACTGTAAGCTATTGCTTTTAATACATTTCAATCCTATAATGCTTATATACATTCCTTAGGAAAAAAGTATTGTAACTGAAAATTATGAAGTCAGCCATATTCTTGGCAAAAAATTACATGAATACAGGTAGAACAATAAACTTTTTTTTCTGATCAACATTCATTTTCCAATAGATTAAACTGTACTTTCCCCATTTTTTGGATGTCTGTAGAGCTAAAGATCATGCTTTTCTAGGGAGCAAGAGTTCAAATTCACAAAATATAGGCAGAGCAAAGATAGTGTTGCACTTCTCTTTACGGGGTATAGCTCCAGGTCTGAGTACCTAGTTAGGAAATTCAAAACAGTGCAGCACAGACCAGGCAGACGCTAAAAGCAGCATTATACTGAAGAAGGGAGTACTCCAAAATCCCACTTATTTTTACAGCTCAGACAACAGAATGTATTTGCAAATGAAATGTGAAAAGCACTGTGTAAAATTACTGCAATGCACGTCTAAATGATCAAAGGTGCAGAGCTGCCAGGTGTCTGAATTTGTCTGTATGTAACAGGCAAATTACCTGTGGCATGAAAAACACTTGACATGATACTTAATAATTCCTCCATACAATGGAATTTAAAACCTTTTTATTTCTTAACCACAAGATAAAAGAAACTTTTATGACAAAAACAAACAGTATGCAAAACACCACTGTAGCACCGGCAAAGACCTGTTTTTCATCAACTAGAAGCACTGTCCCATTACACTTAGAGAGGAAGTCAATAGCTTCACCCTCTGGCCTCAACATTTCAATTACACTGTGAACCCAGGGTAATTTTTAGTGCTTACCACTAAAGGGAAATACACTGATTGCAAAAAACCACAGACTCAACACATGTAGCTCCACAGGGATGGTATCTAAATAGATCTTAGTAATGATGTGTCACTTAGAATTATGGTCTTAAACCTCACTATGCTGGTGGCACAATTCATCAATTTCCAAAACTCTCAGAAAAAAATTCAGGGCATCCTATGAAAGGTTAAGAGAAAGAGAATGTTTGCTTCCCTAAATGCAGGAAGCATCTTAAAAAACAGAAGTTTGCTCATACTAGCACATTACCATTCATCAGCACAAAATATCCAACTAAAAATAAGTAAGTTTCACTTTCCAAATGATCTCTCAAGCCTACATGACATTTCTAGAAGTGATGGGCTTGGCCAGCCTAACAGCTTAGTGCTTGCCCCTTCAGTGAACCATTTCAGCCAGAGACTGCTAAGAATGCCACCAGAAGCACAGCCAGGCCTCAGAGGAGATGAGAGAAAAATTTCCTATACACTAGAAGGAACATCTTTGCTCAATCCATAACAGAAAATTAATAACTAAAAAGCCTCATCTGAAGCTAATTCTAGACGCAAGGACTTACTCTGCTTTAGTCAGTAGGGAGTGGAGACATATTTCCCTAATTTCTAACTCAATCAAGTAATTTTGTTTTCCTTTCAGCTTTCTATATAGGACAAAGCTGTGCAAAATCTCATTTTTTTAGCTTACAAATATTTTGGGGTGTTTACTATTAATGAAAGGATATAAGCAGAGCTACACCAAAACTCTGGCCAATAGGGTTCCACCCCACCAAGTCAAAAGCTATTCACAAGCCTGTCTCCAGCCCTGCACACAAATAGTCACTTAACTAATGTTATTTGGAAATCAGTAATAGCATCCATTGATCTCACTAATAAATAAAGGCCAAGCAAGGTAGCTGTGGTACAATGGCCTAAATCATAACTCCAACATTTCCTTCAGATTTATCAGTCTTAGAAGCACACTGATCTCAGATCCATCTTTTCTACTCCTTATTCCCAAGATCTTGACAGAGAGAACTGTTTCCACTAAGAAGTTAAAGTACAATGAAAAAAAAATATAAAGAATTTCCAAGAACTGAGTTTAAAACACAGTCTCTGGAATTCCCCAATGTAAGGATAAACTAAGAAAGAAAACTCTAGAAAGAAAATCTGTACCTTCATTTTTCCTGAGCACTGAACCTGAAAAAAGGTGTTAATAAAGGAAACACAGAGACAAAACACTCCTACGAAAGTCAACCTGATTCTCATTTTCTTTACGAAAATTTCATCCTCCAAAGTTAGGCAATAAAGAGAGGAACTGTAAATTTCACCTAATCATCAACCTAGTAAAAATTCATGCCGGATGATGAAAAGCCACATCTTCTGCAGTCATCTCATTGAAGTTCTTGAGACAGGCTTAAAACCAAGATCCATCATCTGTTCGTTTTTTTCCTTATCCCTAAAACACCTTTATCTATAAAACAGCCTAGTCCAAAATAGTACAGTTTTGCTGAGCTTTACTTTATACTGAAACATAATCTTCATGAGGTATTATATAGATGGGACTCAGGGGAAAAAAAAAAAGGCAAAAAAAGAGCACCCCACACCAGAGTTTTGCATTGAATCTGATTCCAATTTTTTAAGAGCTCTTCAGGCACAGACAGGTGCCCTTTTCTTCACATAACTATATTAAGAAACACTTCATTTTATTAGAAAGGACATGCCAGTAAGATTTTTTACAATGCAGCAGGCTAGAAGGTTTTTTCAAGAAAAAGGAACAAACACACAGCTCTTATCACTGACACTGGAGACTGCTGATTAAAAGGCTGCTGAGGTCTTCGTGTGGTCAAGTCCCAGAAGTCTCCAAAGAGGAAGGTCCCGGCACCTCTCACAAGTTGCTCCAACATTTAACCACCCTGAACAGTAATTTTTTCTCCTTGCATTCAGCTGGAGTTTCCCTTACCGCACCCGTTCTCTTGTCCCTTCCCTTTCAAGAGGCCGAAGGCCCCATCCAGCTGCCTCCGCAGCCTTCCCTGCTTCAGGCTGAGCAAAGCTGGTCTCAGCAGCCTCCTTGATCCAGGCAGGCACTCCACACCCTGAACGCCCTCCCTCTCTCCAGTTTGCCGTGTCCTGCAGTGAGGGCCAAACACTGGGCATGGTCTTCTGGGAGGAACCCTACGGCAAACAGATGGGGAATGACACCAACGTGTTCTGAGATTACGGAGTACAAATGTTGTGACCACTCTGACCAACCACATACGCTACACAAGCACAGCAACAACAATTACACCACCAGCACTACTCATAGTAATATTAATTTTTTTGCCCCTCACTGAGTTATTTGAACAATGACCTCCAGAGCTGCAAAATCAGCATGTAATTCCCTGGCCTTTCATAAGTCTTCTACTCATTAAAGGAGGAAGTCTTGCCACACACTAAATAATGGAATGAAAAACCCCAGCAATGGAGGAAGTAACAGTTCAGTAGGAAGAGGAGAGGATGAGAGGGGGGTAAGAGAGGGCATTAAGTGGTCCTCATTTTTAAGACACATGGCAAGTGCGACTGACAACATACAAAGGCACACAAAGGCTTAACCGAACATGAATAATCTGTCACACATTAGAAACTTACCTCTATATTGAATACTAAGCACAAAGTACATTAATGAGTAACAGATTCCCTTTCTAAAAAAGCTGGATAGAATAAAGGGTCAAAGATTTTTTTATTCTTTTAACTGAAAAGTTCAGGGCTACAGTGCAAAACTAACCAAAACCATAAAAAATTCCCACTCTAAAGACTCTTGGTAAATACGGAATAAATGTACTAGCACTTAAAATCTCAAAGAAACTTTTAATAACTAGAGATTGAAACAAACAACCTGAGCCAGAAATCCAGGTGCACAAACCCAGGATATGGTACATAAACCCACCTGAGCCAGTATATTCCAACAGACTGGAGAACTGTTCACCCACCAACACATTTTCTGTATGTAAAAGAACACACCACACAAAATATCATCGACAAGTTTGAGACAGTCTGGGAGAGCTACATTCAAAGTCTGAAATTAATGTGCCAGTGAAACTTAATGAAATTACCGTTTCAAGAAAAACATACCATTTTAACAAGCAAGTCCTATATTGATCATAACATATCAGGTATCAGACTTTTGTCAGTACTCAGGGGAGTAACTAATATTACAGCCAAAAAAAATCCTACAAAGCAAGTTATAGAAAACTACAACATTCAAAAAGAAATTAAAGAAAAACAAGAATAGCTGAATATGTGGAATAGAGGGAAAACAACATACTAGCAGAAACCAAGAGACAAGCAGGAGTTTTATCAGTGGAAAACTACGGGTTGACTATTGACTATATAACAAACAAGGTCACGTGAATTAAATTCAGAGTTGCTTATATTTCAGCAGAAAGTCTGCCTTGTGTCACTACAACCTCCTTTCATCCAGCAGCAGGTCTTGATCCTTAACAAAAAATTCACCTAGCATCCTATTAAGCTCACAGTATACCTCAGGAATGTATTTTACCAGTCTTATCCCAAGTGTGAGTACACACACTGTGACCCATCAATCACAAACTACTACACATGCCAAGCTCCTCATTACATAAGTGACAGTAATCAGACAGTGCAAAAATATTTGGTAGTAGGGAAGTGGCTCTCTTCTGGAGGCTTTTGCTTTCATTTTCTACTATGTCTGTAAAAGGACAATGTATTTCCCGACCTTGTCTTTCAAGTGAGAAATTATTTTTTAAAAAAATCACCATACAGTAACTTCAGGTCAAACAGCAGAAGTTCCATGACCTGGTTGTGTTTGCACGAATTATCACGTGTCAAACGACAATAGGAGACCGGCACTCCACTAAGACACAGCAAGACATGAAGACAGCAAAACTTACCAAAATATTTTCAATCCGATTTCAAAAATGAAACAGACATCAAACAATAACTAAAAACTACTTAACTACAGGAATGCAAGATGTTGTTTCAGTTTTATTTAGCAGTCTTTTTCCAAACCTCTTCACTACTTTTCTTATCAAATTTATATCCTGGCTTTCAAATTATGTCATACAACGAAACAGATTAATCCTCTAATGAAACTTCCTCTTCTCTGCATTTAATTCCCTGCACAAGTTCCTGGCCAACAGCCTGTAAGGGCTTTACCTTGTACAAGACCAATTCAGAAGGTATTCACAAAAACATACACAATAAAATATATATTATTTTTAATAATTTTATTAACATCACAGCAGAACACAAGCAATCCAGTGGGTTTCCAGAATGTTACACTGAATGAAGTGCTTCCTAACAGTTACTTTCTGACACAGGTGACTGAGATTCCAAAAGGGAACAGGCAATCTACTAAATCTTGTATTTACAGAAAAGGAAGAACTCTTGGGAGCATGAAGTTCAGGATCCTCAGAGCAGAGAGCAAAGCCAAATAACAGCATCACAGCCCTGGACTTCCGCAGAACAGGACTGCTCGGTGATCAGCTTGGAAGAATTTCAAAAGCAGGCTGTCCTGGAGAGAAGAGGGATCCAGGAGAGCTGGTTGATTTTCGTGGATCTCCTCCTACAATGGTCCTTACCAGTGTGCAAAGAATCAAGCAAAGGTGGCAGGAGGCCTGCATGGACAAACAAGAAGATTCTGACTGAACTCAGATGTAAAAGGGAGTGTACAGGGATCACAAGCATGACCCAGGTGATCCAGAAAAAACAAAGACCCTGTCTGAGTATGCAGTGATAGGGGTTAGGAAAGCCAAAGCCTATGCAAAAGCCAAAACCCACTTGGATTTCCATCTGGTACAGGACATGAAGGGCAACAAGAAAGGCTTCCAAACATACAAAGGACAATAAGATTTATCAAGAATAAAATGTACTTAATCAGCCTAATGGCCATTTGTAAAGAGTTGACTGGCTTGGTGGATGAGAGAAGAGCAGCAGGTATTTTTTACCCTAACATCAGGAAGGTTTTTGACACTGTCTCCCATTATATTCTTATGGACAAACTAATGAAATACAGGCCAGATAAAAACGGACAGTGAACTGAACCAGAAACTGAAGGGGTTATGAACAACAGGAAGAGGTCCAGCTGGAGGCCAACTATGAAATTAGAAGAGGCACAGAAACAAACTTAAATAGAGGAAAACCCATCCAAACATCACCACCACCCCAAATTTTACTATAAGTATCATGAAACACTGAAACGAATTGCCAGAAAAGATGCTGAATCTCCATACTTGTGGTCAGAACCAGCCTGGACACCATCCTGGGCAGCCTGCTCCAGTTTACTGAACTAAATGATCTTCAGAAGTGCCTTCCAACCTCAATGATTCACTGATACTGTTAAAACTGGTTTTAAATCTGTGCCATATTTTCAGTGGTGAGAAAGCATTTTACAGCAGCTACACAAATCATAGCTGCAGACAAATCAGGTTCAGACTATTTTTGGCGAAGTGCTGCATTCTAGCTCAAATCCCTAACATTCCCTACCTGCTCATGGCCAATATAGTCTGGCAGTACCCTCTGCTAACATGCACATAAGACTTTGAAAGTAAGCGTAAAAGTGTATACATTCCTTCTCTGCCATTCTCATTTAATTTACTGAAATGATGCTATTCATGCAACTGCCATCATTTTCTAAAACTTCTGGCTTCAGCAACCACTTACACAATTATATAATCACATGCGTATATGGCAGGAAGGAGGAAACAGAAGAACAAAATCACCTCAATATTGATCTCAGAGTGCCAAAAACTCTCAAGTCATATATCTAACACCAAAGAGATTGCTGCGGCTATAGCAGTGGTTTCCAGGCTCCAGATAAAATCCTGTTGTAACTACAGAAAACAAAACCAAACCAGGAAGACCAAATTCTCTTAAAACAGGCAGAGTTTGTTAATGCTGGAAGGAGATACTAGATGAAGTCTAATTATACTTCAGTCCATGACTTGCTATGGAAAGATGGTCAAGAATTTCTTTTAGCTTTGCTTTTTTTTCTTTTTTTTTAAATTAAATTTACATTTTTTAAATTCGCAACTTCTACTACTCTTACAGCAAAGAGTCTTGTTTGCCTGGTTTTGGAGACATACCTACAACTCTTTCAAGTTGCAGACATCCAAAAAAGCAGGCCTCATTCTTCACAGGTTTCCTTCAAACGGACAAGCTTTTTTGCCCTCTAAATTTGAGTAAGAATAAAGGAGTTGTATAAAAAGATAAACTTTTTGTTCCTGAAACAAACATATCTACTTCTACTGTGTGTTTAACTTCAACACGTCATATTTCAACTTCTTCATGTTTTCATGTTGCGACTTCATGCATAATGGCATGTCAGGTTTTCTATAGCGTATATGGTCTTGCATTATACAAAGAACTGGTATTTGCAGGCTTTTTACTCCAACACGTGAAGAAAATGTTAGTTGCTTGGGGTATTTTTGCTTAAACCTGACATGGATCTCTCCAAAAGAAGGTTTGAAGAAAGTATATAATTCAAGTTATTTATTTATATTCTAGTATATAATACAAAAAGCAGTCAGCATTAAAGAACAGAATAGGCACAACTGATTTTCAAAAGAATTAAAGGTTGTTTTCAAAGGCTCATTTATTAGAACCACTGATCCAAAGCCTGCTGAAGTCCAGAACCATCTTCAGCTTAAAGGACTCACATGGGCTATTTATGAAGTACGAATAAGTGTAATTTTCCCCCATTTTACTATTTTAAATTAGACCAAATACTTTTTTCCCAATTATTAAAAAACTTTTGCTAACACAAGCAACACAAGATGTCTTCTGACTTTTTTTTTTTTATCATTTCTTATTATTTTATCATTAGGTTAGAAATCATCTAACCTAAATCTGCACTTAAGAATAAAAAACAGTCTGGACTTCAATCATTTAAAACAATAAATACAACAGAACTTCTCAGAATTCATTGGAAGTCAAAGTATAAAACAGTATAATGGGAAAGTAAAGCTTCTACTGCCACTTTGTAACAGCCATTTGTAAATAAGGTAACAGAAAAAAACAGGCTTGTGAAATAATGTGCACCTAGGCCAGAAAGGCCTTATTATGCAGTAAGAATAAACTGGAAGATCCTTCTATAATGAGTCATTCTAAAATGCAGTTAGTTGTGTTTCTTTCCCAAATGAGAAGTGTCTTTGCAATAAAGAAACCAAGTTCCTCAAAAAACAACTGCACCATGGGATAAAGAATACAGAGGAAGGACAACCACTGCTCCTCATGCATTGAAACACTCAACTGAGTGACATTCTTGTATGAGCTGAGTAACACTCAGTTAAGGACATATTCTTGTAATCCCAGCTGTCTCACTTACAAAAGCAGGGAAGACTACAGGCACTTTCCAAGGAATGAAAGCTCAAGGTATCTTGGGTCCTAAGCAGGAAAGAGAAATCTGCCAGACCAGATTATCCAAGTGGGGGAAGTCACCACAGTATTAACTGAATTTAAGGTCAAGTCACTCCCACAAATCCTGGTTTTAATCTCACACATAATGCCTTCCCCTTAACTCATTTGGTAGCATTAATGGTTTAAATTTTTAAAAAATCCAATAATTAAAACAAACAAACAAACCACCCCACACACAGCAACAGACCACCAAAAAACATACCCAATAACCACAATCAAAAAAAACCCCATGATAAAACATCATTATTCACTTTTTTGGCACTATCCAAAATAAGATGATTGTGGTGTTTGTGATTCACCTCCCTCACAGCAGACACAGAACCAAACACAGAAAAAAAATCTGTTTCCAAACTTCAGACTCCCACTGTGAACTGCAAAGACGCTTACAGACAACCATTACATCACTTACTGATGTTGCATCATGCAAAATCATCAGCCACTGAATGCTGGCCATGAAATGTATAAAGGTTAACGTGCTGAAGGAGTTGCAAGGGGAGAATTTTTTTCCCAAATAAACTCACACCGGGATAGTGTGAAAAACAGGCATCACTGAATTCTAAACTAAATACAAGATTTTTTCCTAAGTTTATAGAAGTCTCCGATTTAAATGAAACAAGGAAAAAATGATTCTCTACAGACAAACTTACAAGTGAGGACTGTTTACCCTGAACACGCCTTGCTGAGTAACTGTCTAATATTACCACTGTCTCTACTCACTCGCATTAAAGAATTTAGTTTCTCAGTCATGAATCACTGATTACAGGAGCAGGAACCATCTTAGCCACAGATGCCTTTTAACATTTTAGATCTAGCTTTAAAAATAGTTTTTGGGGGTGGAGGTTGTTTGTCTGCCCACCCATAAAAGATAAAAACCCCAACTCAACAAAACCTTTGTGGCCATCTCACTTCACAGTTGCTTAGGAAGAAGTTCACCTTTTTTTTCGTTACCTTCTGGATAACTGATTTTCAGGACTGGTGAAGGGGAGAAGTTTCATTCTGCCAGATGGAGCTGCTCCCTCCAGTCCTTTCCCTATCTGTACATCACTCAGTCTCATGCCTTTGGAGCTATGTAGCTTGCTGTGTAGCCTCTGAAAGTGCTACTTCCTTCCCTTAAGCTGTAGAAATGGAGTGAAAGAGGAGTAACTATTTTACAGCAAACAGAAGACCCATCAGCATCATTCACCACAAAAGGAGAAAGGAGTTTACCACAGGATCTAAGGGATTTACTGGGTTTGCTGTGGCAATAAGACCTGGAATCAAAAATTAAGTCCTGCAATGTAATACAGTCCACCAAAAAGGTGTCACAGAAAACTATTCTACAGGCAAAAAAAGCATTTGCCTGACTGCAAACAAGCAGAAAAGAAATGAAAGTATGACAGCATATGTAACTTGTGTGTACAATCCCCAATCACCTCGCATTCTCCTTCAGCTGGGGGGGGATGGAGAAGAGATGGAGTGAAAACAAAAGCAGGCAATGGTGCATTTCATTTTAGCTTATTAAAACTGGAGAACATTAGACCTATATGATGCAACAACTTTAACAGAAGTGAGTAAAACCAAAGACATCAGTTTGGTATCTTCAAGAAGCAAAAATAGGCCCAGTCCTGAATATTTGAAAAGCTCCATTTCCTGTTGCTGATCACGAACAGCTGCCTGGTTTCATCAGGCTTGGTACAGAACCTCCTGAAAGCAGAACGAATCCTGATGAGCTATTATGGAATCGGCACTCCAACATGTAAGAACACCTGTAGATCAGATCAAAGATTCAACTAGCCCAGCTCTTACAGTGACCAAATGCAGATAGCTGTGAATAATTAGGAAAGAACACAGAAAAAGCATCACTACATTATCCTCCCAGCTTTAATTATTCACAAATCCATAATTCATTCCATTACAAAGGTACTAAGTAACTCTAAAAGTATTGCTCTTTCAAAAACATATCTGGTTTACACACATGCTTTTAGCTTCCAAAATATTATGATGCAGAGTAACAAGCTTAATTTTTATGCAAAGGACCATCTCCTTTTGCTTGTTCTCACTCCACCATGCTCATCTGACACCTCCAAGTTCTTGGTGTAGGTAGAAAAAAGCTGATCCATAGAAATTCAAGATAAAGATGGAGAAAGCTACAACATCTCAACATCACCTGTCTCTAGTCCCCTCTTTCCCAAACTGCCAAGTCCTAACTTCCTTTTCTGGTTTTAATACAGAAACAACTCCATATATTCAATTATCATAGTTAGCCTTTCTCCCCAGTTTTTCCAGCTCTACTATATTGTTTCTGAGATGGGTAAAACTGAAGAGAGATGGGACCTAGACACACAAACTCCAAGTGCACTATGGATTTATATACTGAGGCCTAACAGAGAACACTTTCTGTTAAAATTTATTAGGAAATGGATGACAATTTGCTCTTTTGACCAATACCAAGCATTAAACTGCTGTTTAATCCTTGGAGTTACCTACCAGAACATTTAAGATTTCACTCATGAGCTCCTGGTTAATCATTACCTCTCAGCATTTTATATGTGACATAATACTTTGACATTTACACACATTTTATATCAACTAGTGCTGAAGAAGGTCCTTCAGCATTTCTGCAGACAATTCATCTTCACTAATCTGAATAACTATGAGCAAGCAAAAGTTCTCTACAAAGAAAGAAAAAAAAATAAGCACTTTACCTCTCCTTTGTCATTTAACTCACGAAAACAGCAGAAAGTTACCAGACCTATTTAGACATATAGCTGAATCATAGCTTCAGTCACAGTGCAAATGGAGAGTAAATTACTCAAAACCATCTACAGTTTTGAACTCACAAAAAACAATACCTAAAGGGCATGGGCTATGAAATGCTACCTGTACTGGCCAGCATCCATTATATAACATAGTATTTCAAAACACTTTCAAAGAGAAAACAACCCTTTCTTGCAAGGACTCAGCTACAAGGACCTTTTTGGTTCTGTATGTAGTATTTTTAAAAAGCAGGAATACTACTCCTCATGTTTTAAAAAAATTAAAATGCTAACAAAAGAGATGCAAGCAATGAGCTTGTAAGACCACCTCCGTGACATCAGGATCAGAATACCAGCTTGCCAAACTACTTACTGCTACTGAATTACTCCAGCATCTGATTTAGATGCACAGATTGAGAGTAATACTGAAGGTTATTCATGTTCATTTGTTTCACTCTTCCAACTTTCATATTATTGCTCATTTGGCAAGATGGGAAACTTTAAAAACCCCCGAGCAGCACACAAGCCATTCATTCTTCTTTCCTTAAGAAAAGAAAGATCATGTTTAAATCCCAGCTCATAAGCAGCTCCAAAGCAACTTCTCCAACATATTTTTTTAAGAAAATAACTAAAGCATACAGAAAATGTGAGACTGTATTTAGACAGACCCATACAAAAACAGTGTAAGGACAGAGAATGGAGCAGAAGGCCTGTAAAATTGCCATGAAAATTGATTACTCCGGGCAAAGTTTACTTACTCACCTTTTACCATGGTGATTGAGGATAATAAAATTTTAAAATGCATGCAAGAAGGAACAGGTCAGATTTTATAGCCATTGATGAATAAAAAAATGCTTGTGGCTATACATGGGAATACTTTTCTCTGGAGTCACAGGCTCCCTATTAAAGTTGCATCAAAATTAGAGAGCTGAGAAGAAAAGCATACAACAAAAACAAAGCATGAAGGTGCAATGGGACAGTTTGTTACATGAAAACTGCAGCATTTCTTTTGGAGATAACCCTAACCAGATCTTTATCTTACAAAAAACAGGTCAGAACCCACAGGTAAGGCTTGAGGAGCACATACTAGACCTGCTGCTTCTTTTGCTAACCAAAAAGAACAACAAAATGTTTCAGTTCTCAATTCTTGCATCGGAAGGAAATTCTAATAGCTTTGCATACATAGCGCTGACTGACCTCTAGCCCTCTTAAACATTATGGAACTGAGGACATATACATTTAAACGTGTCTAAACTACAACAGACTTTAATTACAGAATTGTATTTAAATATCTGTCAAGCTTCCTAGGAAATCAACCACTTCCACATTCTATTACATCAGGACAGACCTTGAACAAGTTATAATGTTGTGTTTTCCTCAAAAATAACTGGAATTCTGTTATGGTTTTAAAATCCACATGACTATAGTGCCATAAACTAGTTTTTGAACATCTCTCCATGTGCAGTTTTCCAATATAAAACCGCAACTTACCCTGTAGAGTGAGCTCAGTTCTAGTTTTCAAAATTGAGGAGTTCACCTCAATGCTGTGAACATATCACTGGGCACACTGTATCTATCTGCCACAAGCCATCTGTAAGGGATTCTTGAAAATCTAAAATATTCTCTTTTAGCTCCTCCCATGGACAGAACAAGTTGTATCCAAGACACCTATCCACCTTGAAGTCTTAAATCGCATCAGCATTTGAATTTTGGTCTTTTCTGCCCTCGCGCTTAGACTAAGAGAAGTACACAGATATATTCAACACTAATATTTAAGGTAATTTAAGGTTTTGATTTTTTAAAAACTTTTTTTTATTACAGGATTGTTCACTCTCTTATGTCTCAAACTTTGTAACATAAAAAGCCCCAAATATTTAGATGAAAAACTAAACTAGAAGAGAAGAAAATACAGTCTTTCAAAGGCTGAGTGGTTTGCAATAAAGTTTCAATAAGAAATAGTACTCCATCAAAGTGTACGAAGAGATATACATACATACAAATAGGAGGGCACACTGCCATTTCCGTTAGGTAAAAAAAAACCCAACCAAAAAAAGACCACCCACCCCCCCGCCCCCCCCCAAAAAACCCCCAACAAACCAACAGACCCAAAACCCACAACAAATAAACAAAAACCAAAACCCCAAGTTCAGGTTTCTCTTTTCAACCTATTTGTACCAGTTGCAACTGTTAATCACCATTTAAAAATCTCTCTCCTCAATACTGTTTATATGGTTTTCTATTTGATTTCTTGTCCCTGGCCCTTCAAACAGACAAACATAAACCTCAACATTTAGAATACAGAAGATTACGTTATCCAGCCAACTCAGTGATGCCAGTGCAAGATTATTCCCTACAGCATATTTGCTAGTGCTTAATGCAGTCCATACTGTGTGTCCTAACACATTATGCAAATGACACACACATAAAAGAAAATGTCTATCTCAGCGTGCCCCCCTCCACCAACAGACAATCTGTAATTAGCCATGTCCTCTAAGGAGGCACCTCATTCACTCTCACCAAAGCAGCAGCTGCTGGCAAATGGAAATAAGAAATTTAGAACAAAAATAAGCTTACTACCTATACTCCCAAAGGTGTATACTCATGGTTGCAAGCCAGAGTCAAAATCTAAACAGCTGTTTGTATTTTTCCAGAATCCCCACACAGAACCTCTCATGCCCAGCACCAAATATTTACTAACATGATTTGTATCAGGCTCTCTCAAACATGCTGTACAGAGAGCTGCAGCAACAGATCCCAAGGCTTCACCGAAACACTCATGATCTACAAGTTCTCAAAGCAAAAATCTAGAACAGAAAATACAAAGCAGCAACACCTCCTGCTGAACACAATTCCCTGACATAGAGAACAACAGAGTACACCAATTCAGAAATATGCAGTAGTTCTAGCCCCCCAGCACAGAGATGCAGAGAACAAAGCATACAGTTGTGCCTAATCTTTACCATCCTATTACCAAGTGATCAAATCGCTAAATTCTAGTATCACCTCCCCAGAAGAGTTCTCTTCAAATCCAACAGCAATCATCAAACAGTAAATTCTGAAAATTGTTTCCCTGTTACCAAAGTAAACAACAATTCAGGGAGCAGCCAACATTCCCATCTAACTAGAGTAAATGAAAAATGCATTTAACCATTAAAAAAAATGGTTTAAAAAAAATAAAAAGGAAAAACACACCACAGAGGAAGCCTTCCCATTAAATAACCTTTATGTACTCAAGAACTGTATACATAAAACAGCTTAATCCCACCTTGCAACTCCAAGCTTATGCACTGTCAGGTTTACAAGATATGTCAGACCTCTGCTATGAACACAATCAAAGCCTGTTTGATGTCACTGCTCCCACCCATTATACTCCTACTGTGTGTGCCTACTACTGGGTGATGGGCAAAAAATACCATGGAAGTGTCTTTGCAAAAATAAAAATTACAAGATATAAGAAGGATTTGGACAGCATTAATGCACAGCATTTATAATAATCTGCATTTCGTATTATAAACAGGCAAAGTGTTACAAGATTCCTGAAAAAAGAAAATCTGACCAGACAACATAACTCACATCCACTGTCTGTGTACTATGCTTAGCGTAACATATTTTTAGTACATATCCATTATCTTTTGTGGCAGGCAGACAAACACCTCCTCTGTAGCAAGGCCCTAAGTTCAAGGTTTTGATGAGATTGTAGGCTCTGACAGCTTCCACAATCATGGAATTGTATCTAACAGCCCGCCAGACTGACTTCTGGAGTACTGTCAATTCAGAGTGTTTCAATGCATTTTAGAAGCCTCAACATTTATACCGGGGCTAACCCACTTTTTTTCTAAAACAATGATTCTTGTTAACCACAAGAAATACATCTTGTTTTCATTTAACATAATTTCATAATTTTTTATATCTGCTTCGTACTCTATGCAATTTAACACACAATCAACTGCAAGGAAGAATAGCACACAACCTCTGAATGCTAGAAAACCTCAATTTTTTCTTCCAGTTGTTATCAGAGAAAAAAACCAAAACAACAGCTTCAAAGGAGCAGAATATATTCCTAACAGCTTAGCCTAACAGTGCCACTTACTTAGAAAGGTAATATTTTTCTTTTAGTAAGGCTCACAGGTTGCACGTTTATATTACAATCATCATCTACACAGCCACATAAGTACATAGTCAGATAATTAAAGAAAAAAAATACCAGCTTTTACTCTTTTCAGAGCCCATCCTGTTCAGTTATGATTTGGCTTTCCACCTACAGTAAGATGTTTTCAAAGATACAAGAGGGACAAGATCATAAATGAATACAGCGTGTGAGATGAAATACCTCCTCTTCCCCAACTGTTCTCTCAATTGTTTTTGCATGCAAGTAAATACAAATGACATGAAATAATATGTCAGAAGCAGCAGATGTTATTTTTGCATCTTAATAATAAAAGTCATTACAAATAGCTTATACAGAGAAAAAAGTCAACTTAGTGCTTTGATGTTTGTCACACCTGCTAAAGAAAAAGGTTCAGTGGTACAAATGCATATACTGCATGCAATAAATGCAATTACTTCACACAGACACAGTTCAAGACACTCTCAGTCCATTGCATTTCTCTTGCAAAAGTATCTTTTTTCAGACAATTATACCAAAGTGGTACAATCAACAAAGTTGTATAACTGGGAAGCAAGAAGTCACTTTAGAAAAGCACATCAAATGCAGTTCCATTGGAAGGTAGATACCTTCCTTTCCTTGAAGGAACTACTTCCTGCTTCATATGGTCACTTATCAAATATGTAACATTTCCTCATGGAAGAGGTCTATGTTTTGCAAAATTATCCTAGGATTATGCTGACATAAATCAGAGCAGAAGTCAGCATCAAGCTTGCATGATTAAATGGGATTTGACTCAAGCTTTTTGAACAGCTTCAACCAAAACTCCTGGTAAGGTTGGTATTTACACTGAATTTATTTAACAGAAGCTTTGTGCAGAATTCTCTATCACCTAAGTAATGTACACTTCTTACAACCAGTATTGTGTACTATTTGACATATAAAATCTTACAAATGGATTTCTCCAATTCTGATCTTTAACATTATGATTAAACCTTCCAGTGTCTGAGTATCAGGCATAGAAAAAGCACTAATACCCAACAACACAGAGTTCCAGAACAGTCCACATATTTACAGGAATAATTACAGAAAGACTGACATTCTGCTCCGATAATAGAGAGATGTAACACCTGGGAGTCACCACTTGAAGTTTACCAATGTCATCCCAACCGCGCTGTTAAAATAGCAAACGATCTATTCATTATTGTTAGCAAGAAGGCAAATGATTTTCTATTTTTAGTGCCATCATTGCCCTTCTCTGGTTCCTGACCCAGCACATGCTTCTCCTCAGTTTACGCAGTTGCGCTCTCTGATAAGGTGTAGGAGTGAGAATACTGTGGGGTTTTCTTCTCTGAAATTGAACAGTTGGGATTACAAAGCAAGTACTGATAAACCTCTTTTTTTTACAGAAGTCTTTGAAAATGTATTCCTAACTTTTGACAAATACAGAAGCTCTGGGGAATCACTAAAGACCGTTCACTGTTCCTAACAACTCACTTGCTAAGTGAAACAAAAACATGTCACAAAACCAAAAGAAAAATACCAGTCTTAATAAAATTATTTGATAAAGTATTTTTAGTATTCATTTTCGTATTCATAAACCGAGGAAATAGTATTGTTAAGATTTAAAATTTGGCTTTTAAGGCCACACACAGAGTGGTTTATATTTTCTTCAACCTGCATTTAATGTTCCGAATGTAATTTTAATATAGATTAACAGTAAACTATAGCACAAAGAGACACAGCAATTCTTTAAATGCAAAACAGTAGGAACAGAAACGCAAAAAAAAACCCAAAAATAAAAGCACTTTTTGTTGTGCCTTTCTAGGCAAAGGATGGGAAATTAAATTTACACTAACAAAGACACCAGTTCCAGCCTCAAATCTGGACAGGCCTGGTGGGATGTTGTGACTGAAGCAGTAGTGGATGTACCTCAGCAGGGCTTAAACTCTCCAGCAAAACACCACCACAACCTGACGGAACAGAGACAGCCGATGCTTATTAATCTAAAAGCCAGAAAGAACACGCTCTCACTTATCTGTCCTTATGAACATAAGCCCAGCAATTCTTCCATTTGTAAACGTGTGTCAGATTTCAAACAGAATGGCAAACAGCCCTGAGAGCCCCTGGTCCTCTCTGCCAGCTCCCCCAGGAGCCCAGAATACGTGACCTGTCCCTTTGAACAGGCGCTCCACGTTCAGACGGAGCATGCAAGCCTGAATGTGCAATCTTTGTTCGCAACAATCATTTCAGTGAAGGGGCTCTGAAGGGAGAAAGACCACTAGGTACGGAGTCAAAGGGAAAACAAAAAAAAAAAAGAGAAGTGAAAATAAAAATAAAAAACATGGCAAAGCATGATCAAACTGAACTTAATATCAGAGTAGGCAGGTGTCCAAAACAAAACTCAATTATTGACCAACATACACGGTATCCAGACAACTCAAATCACATGTTCTCTATTCTCCTACCTGTGTACACAAAGATCCAGAGAAGCACCACTTCTCAGTCAGACATTCCCTTTCTTAGTCTGACCACTAATCTTGAAGCTAGAGGACAAGTTTTTCAGTTCTTGCTCAAACCTTGATGACTGCAGTTGTGCATTTCCAAAACCTTAAACTGATCGAAAATCCTGATTTCTGTTGCAACTCCCTTGACTGTAGTGAACAACGGCTATGCTTGGAGTCTTCCTCGTGACAACCTGCCGTCTGTATAGGCCTACACCTAAACATTAAATGTGGTTGACTTAATTACTGCATTATAATGCAAACACCATATGGGATCCAGTGTCCCAAAAACATAAATCATTTCCCAAAATTGCTAATACCTTGCACATCAGTATTAGAACACTACAAACCCCTGCAACTGCAGCAGTGTTTCTGAAAGCTGAAGTCCCTTTTTAATTGTCTTTCATTAAAAATGTTTTCTGAGTTTTTAAACAGAAAAGCCATTCTTACTGTTCAATACAAACAAGAGAGACTTCAATTAAAGGGATTTGCTCACATATAGCACATAAAGCACTGTACACAGTAACTACTCCATCAACTGAACTGAGAGAGCAGATGCCAAGCCACAAATCCTCACTCTCTTGGCATTTTACACAAATCTATGAAAATAAAGTTGTAAGAAAATGAACGGAACTTTAAGACGCAGCAATATTACACGAAGGCAACATAGAACGCACTGCAACCTTGATCAGACATTCACCAGGGCTGTCTAAGTTCAAGCAAAGATTACATCAGGCCTGCTGTGATTAAGGCAATCACCGGTCTGAGCGCATGTTTTCTACCAGTTACATTTTAACTCCAACATGTAAGTACCTGGCAAAACAACAGGCAGAGCAGTCCATTTTGCAATTCCACGCCTATTAGTAGTCCCCAATTAGACAGCTTTAACATGATGAGCTCCAAAAGTGCCACAGGCCTTGTTAGAGTTTACCACCACAGGGAGAGGTAGATTATGACAAGGGCCAGTGCCAAAGACCAGAAGTTTCAATATTAATTAAAAAGCAGATATTAATTTTTACCCTTAGACATGTGGTTTTCTCCTTCTTCCCACACTATCTGAACAGTACTGAAGAACAGGTTCTCCAAACAAGGCACTGTTTTTCAGCTGTATTTTATCACAAAGTCTTAACATCTTCCGTGCTCTTACTTAAGACTCCGATTTTATCCTCACCTAACCCACCTGGCTTTAAGAGACTGTGTGAATCTCTTAACTGAGGTGATAGCAGAAAGGAAAATCCTACAATACCGTATGTGACACTTTCAGACCAAGGCAAAAGGGTGAATTCAAGATAGCAATAAACTACAACCCAGTGTCCTAAGGAAAAAAAAAAAAACACAACACAACAAAAAAGCACACAACAAAAAACCACAACCAAACCAAAAATCACCCACACTTTTAAATTAAAGTCCCATATATTTAAAAATCACTCAATTGTACTCAAATTCAGCAAATGAAAGGGGAAATACCTACATAAAGGGCATATGTTTCACAGATCCCTTATGCAGATTTAAATCAGCTTTTTCTTCAGCACAACATACATACTCTAACTTTGAAAAATACAAAATCAAGTTTGTCTTTGTAAATAAAGTTTAAGACAAATCTTCAAACAAGTCTACTGAAACTGTTATATGTATTTTGTTGAATCTGAAGTTCATAGTTGTTTCAGAGACATTTATTACTGCTAATAGGGAGCATAGAAGGATCAGACACGGTTCTGTGTTAAAAACTTTGTCCTACAAGTCAAAACATGCAATGGTGCCACCATAGGGCATGCTATTAAGTTTCTGAACTAAACACTCAGAGGATCGTTCCAGCAACAACTGCTGTGGATAGAAATATCCTTAACATAAGCTGCTGCGGACAGACAGGAGAGTGGCAAGCACAGGGTACAAGCAGACAGAGGCNCCCGCGCCCCGCCCGCCTCCGCCGCTCCTACCTGGCCGCCGGCGCCGCTGCCGCCGCCCGGGGGGGGCTCGTTGTCTCCATCTCCGCCGGGTGGCCCCGCTGCCCACCGGGTCGCCATTATTTCATTCCCGGTTACAAAGGAGGCGCAAATCCTCTGGAGCCCACATCGGGGAAGGGAAGGGACGGGAGGGGGGAGCCAACGCCAGAGCCACTCGCGCACACCAGGCGACGCTCGGCCAGCCCAGCCCCGCCGCCGGGGGACGGGGGTCGGCCCCTTCACGCGGTTGCCATAGAGAAGAGCACCGGAACGACCCTGAGCTTCAGCTACGCTCCCCGGCTTCTGCTTTCATGGCTGGAGGAGAAGAGAGAGCAGATGTGTCAGTCCTCGGCGCGGGGCCGCCACCGCCTCCGCCGCCCGTCCCTTGTTAGGCTAATTGCACCCACTCGTCATCTTCCTCTTCCTCCGGCTCCTCCTATCCAGAGCCCCAGCCGCGGGGAGGAGAGGGCAAGCGGGGAGAGGCGGGAGGCGTCCGCTCCCTCCTACTTCGCTACACGCCGCCGGAGGGAGCGAGGACGGAGTAGCGCTGTCCGGGCAGCCCCGGCCGGCGGGGCGGTAGGGCAGCTCCCCACCTCGGCCCAGTCGAACTTTGGTCAACTGGTGGAGGAGGACGGGACTGAGGGGCTGCTCACTCTCCGGGCCGGGCGGAAGCCGCCGCCTGCTCAGGATTCCCGCCCCGGCTGTATCCAGCGGCGCGCCGGGGCGGGGGGCGGCAGCAGAAAGCGCACAAGCCCCGATGAAGAAACGGCAACAAAAGACCCCTCCGGCAGCAGCGAGGCCGTGCCGGGCTTTTGTCTCTTACGCGGGTCTGCCCCACTCGCAAGCGGCTCCCTCCCCCCGACTACGTAGCCGGAGCCGTTCGCGATCAGACCACCGCGCCCCACGCCCCGCCCGCGCCCCTCCCTCGGGCCTCCNCCGCGATCGCTTCCCCGGGCCCTAGCACGGCGCCCCTTCTGCCCCGTCCCGTTACAACCCATCCCCGGGCAGGCCCCGGGTCCGTCCCAGCGCCGTAGGCGGCCCCCGCCCTGACAAGAACAGAGGTGACCACCGCCCTCAGCCCGCCGGACCGGCAACGCGACCCCGCGAAGGGCGGCGGCGCCGCCCCACGGCCCTCCAGCCGGTCCCTCTTACTCGGCGGCCCGCGGGACTCCTGCTCCTTCCCCCGCCGCGGCGTTCCCGGCGCTGGCGGCTCCCGCTGCCTCTGCCGGTGGGGAACATGTCCCCTTCCCCTGCCTCCCGGCTGGCGCTTTCTCTTCCCTCCAAAAATCCACCCACCTTCTCAGACGACACCGCGAGGGCAGGAACTGGCTCCCGGCTGCCGTCCAGGGCACCCGCCCTGCGGCCGGGGAGCGCAGAGCCCCGCCAGCCCCCGCCCGCCAGCACGGCGTGGGGCGGCGGCGTTTGCTGCTGCTTCCCTGGGCGTTTTCGGGGGTGATCACACAGCAGCGATCTCAGACTTTCCACCCTAACACAGGATTTGGTGCTTCTGCCGCCAGCTCCACCTGCACCTGGCTTCGGGAGGACCGGGACCGCGACCGCCTCTCGGCTGGCATTGGACGGTCCCGGCCGAAGTCCCGGGCCGCCCCTGGGCGAG
>VZTH01011493.1:423361-436595 GCA_013397815.1 Aleadryas rufinucha
CCCCACGCCCCGCCCGCTCCCCTCCCTCGGGCCCCCCCCCGCACAGGCGTTGCTTCGCTTCGACAGCGGCAGCCGGCGGCTGCTGCGGCCCCGCCGGCGGCAATTAGGGCGTCTCGGCGCTGGGGCCATCGCGTCGCGCCAGCTGCGCCCCCCCGGGCTCCTCCCAGGGCTCCCCCAGCTACCTGGGCACCGGCCCGGGCTCGGCGGGGGGGGGGNAATCCACCCACCTTCTCAGACGACACCGCGAGGGCAGGAACTGGCTCCCGGCTGCCGTCCAGGGCACCCGCCCTGCGGCCGGGGAGCGCAGAGCCCCGCCAGCCCCCGCCCGCCAGCACGGCGTGGGGCGGCGGCGTTTGCTGCTGCTTCCCTGGGCGTTTTCGGGGGTGATCACACAGCAGCGATCTCAGACTTTCCACCCTAACACAGGATTTGGTGCTTCTGCCGCCAGCTCCACCTGCACCTGGCTTCGGGAGGACCGGGACCGCGACCGCGACCGCCTCTCGGCTGGCATTGGACGGTCCCGGCCGAAGTCCCGGGCCGCCCCTGGGCGAGTGGCGGAGGAGACTTGGTTTTGTTGTAGCTGCGAAGGCGGTAAATGGAAACATTTTCTATACTTTATCATCATCGGAGTGTGTGAATTTTAATTTCTTTTCGGTTTTTAGAATGCCGTTTTCCAGCGTAGAGGCTGGACAAGTAAGGTCTCTGTGAAAGGGAACAAAGGAAAACAAAGCATTTGCAAGAATTGGTAAAGAATTGAGTGAAACGAAAGGTTGTGTCTAGTTTGTGTTCTGAAAACAATAGTAATGTTTTGGGTTGTGGTTTTTTTACTGTGCTACCCTTGACCATGAGATCTCTATCTCTGAAAAGAGGTGACTGCCCTGGTTATCCATCAGCAACTTGCATCGTCAGCAGGGATGAATACTGGTACCCAGAGAACTGCAGAACGAGCTTACTTCTAGTAGCTGGAGGAAAAGTCTCAAGGCCCATATGCTAATTATTGTCAACCAAGGTCACATCTGCTGAGTTTAAAAGGGTGTTACACCTCACAGTCTGTCACACTGATTCAGGTGCTTGCCTGCAGTACTGTGTGTTGCTGTGGATTTCATTAGGCATATAGATAGTTAAAAATGTGTGGTAGTTTCTGAATTTGAGTTCCTCATAAATTTCTGATGTTAAAGACTACTTTATGGCTGCACCTGATCTGGCCCAGAGATTACATACGGATATTTTGAATAAGCATACTGCTGTCCAGCTGGCAATCTACAGGAGGGTTCTGCCCAGCTTCCTAGTAGTTTCTCACTGTCCTACAACATTTAAAGGTTTATTTGCCATCCAGACCCAGAGAAAATTGTTATAATATAGTTTGCACAATGGTTGTCAACAAGTTGAAAAGACCAGAACTAAAATCACTTGACATTTTTGAAGGGTGAAGAAGGGGAACAGTTTGGGGCACTTCTGTTGAGACTCCTGTTATCGAACAGAACCAAGAAGTATAGCTGGGTGCTTGGCTGCCTACTGTTCTCTGCACTGGAGTCATCATGCCAATCTGCGGAACACCATCAAGAATCCATGATGTATACAAAATCAGTTCATGTATTCATAATAATATTTTTTTCTGTAGTAGCCACAGTACTGACTCCAAATCTAAATTAACATCATAACTAATACCCATATAGAACATTGTCAGATTTACAAAATGTCTTGGAGAGATTGAGCTACAAGTGGACTCTGACTATATTATCTAACAAGTCTCTATATCAGCATAGCTACATCAATGCAGAGACAAATCTTCCAGTTTTACTTTGTTTACATTGCCAATCAATTTCTCTAGCTTTAGCTTTCAAACTTTAATAGGGAGATGAAAATATCACAGAGGAAAATTTGATCCTAGAATCACATATTACTTCATTGCTAGGTTGAGCAACTAGATCTCATTGTTGACTCTGAGACATTTATATTTGTGTAATTATCAAAAGAAAATTCAGGCCACACAAACCTTTGTTAAACTGTGTACTTAATTTTCTTCCTCATATTACAGTGTTCTGTTTTCTTAGTGGCAGATGGTTTTGTTCAAGACACTGAAGTGTTTTTAGGATTTTCTTGTATAAGAATATCGTGCTGTAATTTTTCATTGTAAATATGGTGCCATAGTTACAATAAAAGCTTAAGGAAGGACACAAACTTCCAGAAATGTGCTCCGTGTCTTGGATTCATAACACACAAGCAAACCTTTGAGTCCCTTAATCATCTTTGAAACTGATTTAATAAAAGAGATTGCAAAAGCAGAAATAGGGTAACTGAAAGCTATAATTTCACTTTCTCACCTTCCAGTCTGAAGGTGTTGACACATACTCACTTAGCAGGCAGCTGCAGCAGCTTAAAGTGTTAGCACCGTCCTACTGTTTATTATCACTCCTTGCTAAAGAGTATCATCCCCACAGGAGAGCTGCTGCAGACATCTTTGAGCGCATCTCAGCCACTTCAGTGCAAAGTCTAGCAGCTAATTTAAATTGCCTGGGTAGGCAGAGTTAAGCCTGTCCTGCAGTCAGGGGGCTCAGTCATTCTGTTCTGCCCATTCTGCTGGGTCAGTGGTGGCACAATTACTGGGCTCTATCTTCTTAAACTACCATTTGCTGAATGAATGTGTTGATGTGTTGAGAATATAGATATTCTAGAGGCTAATTTGTGGACATCAAAATTCATTTGACCAGGTAGACTGGAGGACTGAATTTCATTACACTAAATATGTTTTAGGTACCTGCCTCTGGCAGGGCACAGGGGCATGCCTTTCTCTCACATGCACAAGTGTATAGACCTGTAACCTGCACCCAGGTGAAGCAATTCATTTGCCAAGCAGTTCTGTTGTCCTTGCCGTCTTGAAGGCTCTCTCATTTTTCACCACTTGCAGCCCACCAGGATATGTCAGACCTGAGGTGCCACAGGCACTGAGGAGGCTCAGCCATAGCCAGTCCCAAATGCCCAACTTTTGGGTTAGACAACAAGAGGAGTGGAGAGGAAGGGAACTTAAAGTGAGAGCAGGTTTTTTACAGCACTCTTTAGATTAGATTAGTGTGGAGTACTTGAGTAAAATAGATTAGATAGGCAGCAGTGGGAGATAGCAGTAAATCTTGGGTATTTTTTTCTGGGATAAGGACTTCTCTCCTAAGAAGAAGTCTGAAAGATTAAGTAGGAAAATGTCCAAGTCTAACAGGGCCTGAGTTTAGGGATGAAAGGAAGAGTGAGTGGGTGGAGATGTGCCTCAGGCAAGTAGATGTTTGTACTGATGTTTGCCCTCAGAAACTGTCACTTGTAGCAGCTGCTGAGGTAATGATGGTTCTGATAAGAATTTCTGCTGTAGTCACCCCTGGCTTTAATCTCATGATCAGGGCCTGCTTTGAGAGGTTCAGGCTGAACCTAGACACCTCTGGTATGTTCTTTGTTTTGGACATAAGAAATACTACTGCCTCCCAGGAAGTGTTTGCAAGCACCACAGTGTGCCTGACTACAGACTTTTCACCGCTGGCATCAGCCTAACAGTGTCCCCACTCCCCGAGGATGCTGACAGGTGCCCAAGACTGATTCAGCAGATTCTCCCCAGCATGGGAGTTTGAGGAGTGGATTACACATACATTTTTCATTCATTGGTATTTCCAAGATACTGCAGATAGTAGTCAGACCCTCCTAGATATATAAAAGCCATGAAATCATTACTATAGCTACACAGTAACGTGACAATTATCAGAAACTGCATTTGCTTTACAGATTTCTGCATTGAAATTCCTGTGATTCAGTCATGATACAGGCATCTGTTTCCTGTCCAGCACTAGTACAATATTCATCCTAGACATCAGTAGTGATGGCTGTTTTCTTGGTAACCGTACCACAATATTCCCCTTTCACTTCATGGATGTTCCTATCACCAACACCCAGGAAACAGAAATAAATGTCATTGCTGCCATGCCTACATCTTGCCTCCCCTTTTACACCAAACCCTTACAAATGTGTCTCCTTTCTTCTATTTCAATCCTCTCTTCACAGGAGATCACACCTACCTCACTTGGCCTCAGATACTGATGCTTTCAAAGTGCTCCAGAACACTGCCAAAGAGAATTGCAGCAAGGCCTATCACTGGGTCCATAGTAAGAGAGGATTTTGACATCCTGAAGCTTCAGTCAGCCACCTCCATCAGTCACAGGGTGTTAGGCACTACCTCCTAGAAGTAACACCATTTTAAGCGCATACAGTATTCTGCAAGAATATTCTCAGGGAAAATCACTGCCTGGGGATGCCAACAGAGAGTAACATTGCAGCTTGGTTGGAAGTCTGGGCATCTAGTTCTTATCCTGCTGCACTGTAGGGAGAAAGAAGTCATTTGGCTTCTGGCAGCTGTCCACTTTTGGGAACCAGCTACGTATGTTGTGAAAACCAGTGTCTCAGATGATGTCTCTTATACCCCTCAGTGTAGTCTTCTCAGATAACAAAGCTGAGGTGTAAAGGGAGATCTGTGTCTGTCAGGATTCTGCTCCTGATGTGGACAGGGTGGCAATGTCTGAACCACAGAGAAGCCGGGAGTGGACAGCAAGGTGACTGCTCCTCCTGGCTGGCATCCCTGATCCATCTCCTGCCTTCCTGAGCCGGACCTAGAGGTGATTGTGTGAGGCTACCAATGTGCATCAAGGCAGGCTGGCACAGCTTTTACAGCAGTAAGCCTCAGCTGTTCACACTAATCATCCCTGCTATCCTGAATCTGGAGTTGGATACGTTTTGATGGGTTTGCAGCATTAGTATTTCAGCTCAGACCACAAATTTGGTACTCTGTAAAGAAATACAAAGTTGTTCAAGCCTGCAGGAATTTACTATCATCCAGCCAGGGACAAAAACAATTTCAAGTATAACTCAGTGATCCCAGGAGAATGAGTTGCAGTATAAAATTTGAGAAAGCAAGATTATGGTTAGGTGGATCCCAGCAGAACTCACATAATACTTTTAACTTGGGTTCCTAGCAATGAAAACTGACTGACACACTCTGAAACCATGAGCGAAGCAAAACTTGTTTTTCATGCTTTGCTGTTGGAAACTGTCACTGTGGAATAACAACAGTGACAATGTTTCTGAAGATGCTGTGCCTGTTTACAAAGGATTTCCTAATTTTTTAAAGGTCGAGGGGAAAAAAAATCACTGCATTCTTTTCTGCATTCACTTAAACTATCTACATTCTTTCATTTGTTTTAAATTAGAGGAGCCAGAGTCTAACAGATAAAGTCATCGGCCTCGGTTCTGCTGAGGGTTTATTCACTTTAGGTCAAACAATGTTTTAGAAAGCCATCAGGGACTATTACATGTGCAGCATTTTCCCTCAGAAACCCTCCCCTCCCACACATGCACAGTTTAAAAGAGTTCAACACAATAAATATCCCCCCTATTTAAAACTGTCCATGACAGGAAAGGTTTAAGTGCTTGAATGGCAGAGAAAAGTGAAATGACAATTTGAGTTACCTTAGCTCCTCTACTGAAATAACAGCTCTGCATTTGGTTCTGTGCTTCTGACTGGAAGGTAATAAATCAGCCCTATTTTGTAAAGCGTTTTGTTTAACTACTGAACTGACAATTTAGGTGGAAGTAGCCGGTGATGAATTGACAACAGTGTTATCACTCTCTCCTTGTTTTATCACATAATCAGCAGCTTGATCCGCTGATCAGCGAAGCCTTGTTTTAGTAGCACAGAGGTGCTAACAGCCATCTCCAAAATTCAGGCTACCCATCTTGTATTTTTTCTGACTATCCACAGCTTCCCTCTAGATGGACGAAGTGTGGCAGCTTTCTCCTGAGCTCTGCCATGTAACAGGTCTTCCTCTAGAGCTGAGGTGGATCAAGATAGCTTTCAGGCACTGAGGAAAAGCTCAGGAGTAAAAATTAGACATATCACATGAATACGTTGATTTCATTCAAACTCTCCCTCCTTCCAAAAATGACGTGCCCCACCCAAAGGCAATGTGTCTGTTGCTGCTCCCACATTTTACCTACCCTGTCCAAAGAGCTCTTACTTCACTTTGAACTCATCAGAACCTCACTGCCAGATATCCTGTAGAAACCAGGTACTTGGCTTTTACTGGCTTCTAAACCTGACTTGACGTGCTGCTGCTTATGCCAACTGACCGCTGCTCAGCTCTCTTTTCACTGAAGAGACACGAGAGATGTTCTCTAGGACAGCAGGAGTCGTCCAAAGGCCAGAAGGTGTCTAAACCTGTAAGCTGATTACTATTTATGGGGACTAGGCTCTGAAAGCGATACTACACTGGGGTGGGTTTTTCTTTTGGTTGGTTGGTTGGGGGTTTGTTGGTTGGTTTGTTTCCCTACTGCTTTCCCACCACCCATCTTTCTGCCGAAGCTTTTAAAAAGTGAGATGGAAAATGGGGAGATAGCATCCAGGGAAGCATGATCCCCACAAAAAAAGAAAAACTAAAAACAAACTAACCGAAAACCAAATGTGTGAGGCAAGCTAGATTGTATTTATGTCTGTATGGTATAAATTTTCCAGAAGAGACAGGATTAAGAATATCTTTGGTATTTTAACAGAACTAAACTTTTAGTATAGCTTCCTGAAAGAGGTATTATAAATTCCCCAGCAAGCTACATCTTGCTTCCAGAGAAAGGATTGTATATGAATGCTGCTTTCAAGAAGTAGAAAATACAGAATTAATTCTCTTTCAGTGTTTTACAAACCCTTTGAACAAATGCTGCAGAAGATGCTGGCTGCTTGGAGTTAGAGATACTATCTAATGACTGATTCTGCTCTAGCTTTGGGGACCAACACAGACAACTGTGGGGATTAGGGACACCCAGGATTGGGTTCACATTCCAAGTGGCTCATCTGCTTTTACAGGAAAAAAGCCAACATAGGAATCCAGCCATGTAAATTTTTGCAACTAATGAACAGAAATGCTCATTAATTTTCTGTAAACAGGCTGTGTTGATTGCCTTTGCAAACTGTAGTATGAAAAGAAGAAACATGCTTTTGAACTGACTGAAGAAAGCATTAAACATAACATGTTTCTAGTGTGACTAAATGAATCACCAGCACCCTCCACCAGTTTGTCCCTGTTTGGCAATGGACTTGGTGCTTTGAATCCAGTCAAAAATCAATCCAGAAATCCGATCAGCAATAACATAATGCTGGGAGAAGTTGAAATTAAAGTAATGAGCTAAGGAACAAAGCCACGTTTACAGAATATTTTCAGCCCAGTCCTCTGCTGAGACACCCTCAGATGTTCATTTCAGAACTGCTTTCCCAGAAAAAAAGCAGCAGCCAAATATTTTAACTCATTAGATATACTTGAACTTTTCTCTGCAGTATTGTGCTGTTTCACATGCGCCAGACTCCAAATGGCTCCATGTGGATGTGAAGTATGTCCACACAAAGGTCATTTGCAGGATTAGACCGAAGAGTTGCAAGGGAGACAAGGGAAAACAGTCCAAGTTAATTTAATTCTCAAGGCGGTCCTTAGGGCCTAAGCAAAATACAAAACAAACTCTGAGCACAGTAATGCAAAGCATTTTTCCCTGCTCTCTCGTGTCAGGGATTAATATTTTTGATATATTAAGAGTGGTCTTTCCTTTTGATCAGATAGAGATAGACTATTAGCTTTCAGGACTCTGTGACTACCTGAGGTGAGGGCCACAAGTATTTTACAACTTTTATAAAGGTAATTAGCCTGGATAATTGGATCTGATTAAAATAAAAAAGACATCCAAAGGGAAAAGCCCCCTCCTTGATACAACATATTCCTCTTTACTCTTCTCATCCCCTGTGGGACCAGCAACAGGTTCTATTCCATTTGCAACATATCAGGCTGCTCTTCTGGAGACATCCTCTAAATTTTAGAGAAATCTTGATGAAAGCCAGAGAAAAAGCAAAGATTTGCAGCAGTCGTCATTTGTCAAACTTCTCTATTCACTGAAACTTTTTTGTGTTTCTCTTAGCTTCTATGTTTATTTAATCTGCTTTTCCTTATTTATTGCTTTCTTTTAATAAAACAAGAGCTGCTAAAACACTGGCAGCTCAATAATTTTCTTAAAAATTAGTTATTTTGCCTTTTGAACTGTGTGATACTTCCAAAGCACAAAAGAGTTAAAAAAAAAATAAACAGATTACTGCAACTTTCTGCATTTCAAAATAGAGGCAAATAACATCTGTGCAGTGCTCAAATCCCTTCCAATAGTTAGCTGCTTTAACGAAGGGGTGAACCACGTGGAAACACTGCAGCAGTCATCTTTTGGCTTTTCCTCCTGCAAGATGTGTTTTCTGACTCCAGCTCAGAGGATTATGCTCTTCTTGCTCATGACAATACTGTTCTTACAAGAGCAAAGATGAGAGCAGAGAGTGAGGCACATTTCCTGGATCACTGGGAAGGACGGTCCGTGTTAGCACTACCAGAAGACAGCTACCTCAAACAGCTCCCTGATTTAGCTGCATCTGAAGCTAAATGGTTATTACACAGACTGCTGGACTAATGAAATAGTGTCCCCACCCCTCTCCTTTTCATGCTGCTCTGCATTGAGAGAGGGTACAGAAACTGACCCAGCTGGAGGGGATGCCAGCTATAAGGAGACTGGTCCTTCTGAGTGACGGGATTGTGCTGGTCAATGGTCCTGCTCCTTGCAGCACGCTCTGCCGAGGCATGGCTGGAGCACTTCATTCCTGTCAAATGTGTCACTCGGTGCAGAGCACACTGGCAGGATGCTCTAAAACATGTCAGGGCTCACCTGCCACTCTTCAACAGATGCAGTCCACTTAGTAGTCAAATATTTTGGTTCTTCTCTGATAAATGCCAGAGCCTTGTAATCTGGGGTCTAGTCTGTTGTAGCCTTTGCTCATTTTATATTGGCTTCCTGCAAGCCTTTCCAGTTTCTGCTCATGCAGTTTCCATTGATTATACATAAGATGCCTGCAGAATCTAAAGGTACTTTAGCGTATTAGCTGGAAAAGCTTTAATTAAATGGATCTCATATTCTCTTCTTCTTTTTAATGAAATGACTTCTTTTGGTTCCAATTCAGAGCAGGAGCACTGCTGAAATATTGAAAACATTAAAGGATTATCAAAGCATATGCTGGGTACTCTCCTCCAAAAATATGAATGTCTTGTTCACCTTCAGTTTAGCTCAATGTGAAGACAAGAATGAAGGGCTCCTGTTGCAGATACAGGTGTTCCTGCACAGCCACTATTGTTTATTCCAGGAGCAAGAAAATCCTTAAAAATCTGGCTGCAATAGGACTCCCTTTCTGGGCAAACAGGGAGCTTAATAACATAACCCCTTGATATCCTGAGACGAGGGAAATTTTCTGCTTGCCTTGTGCTCTCCAAATGCACTACACATTGAGGATGGTATTCATGACACCTGATTTTACCCAGCTATAAATTATTCATTTGATCTGAGCTAATCAGCTATGCTCCCACAATAGTCAATGAAGAGACAAAGAAGCTGGCCAGACATGTTCATACCACACATAAGATGGCTTGCATCAACCTCTAAGGGCTCTTATTTCTCTCCAGTGACTTCTGGGAAAGCCCAGACTACTGCAACTGCAATGACATATTAGCCCACTTTCTTTTTCTCCACCCTCATATTGAGAGAATTACAGAAAAAGTAACAATTTATTCTTGTGTATAAAACACATCCCTTTGATGGCTAGCCAGAGACAGCTGTGCAATTCTGCTCTGTGTAACTACACATATAAAAGTATTAATTATTTCTATATTTAGAAATAAATATGACATGAGGTAACAGCAAGGCTTTCATCCAAGTGTGTAGGGAGAATTTTCTCTTGGTAACATTGCTGTTAACCAAGTATATTAACTGAGACATGTCAATTATGTTAATTAGTTATTTTCTAATTCTTTAGCTTTATAAATTGTCATGCCATTTTGTGGGGTGAGAGCAACAGTGACCATGCTGCAGGATCTGTATGACTAGAGGTTTGTCTTTAGTAAGGAAGAATTTTTTTCTCTGAGCAAGGTACCAGGCCTTGTATTTTGAAAGCTTCTGTAAAAGAAAATATTTATTTTCAGTTCAGTTTCATTCATCATGTTAAAAAATTTAGCAGTCTGGCTATCACAAACTATACCAAGAATGTTTGTGACCCTGGAAATAATATACCTAGTACGTGGACTTTTTTTTTGCATAGAAATTGGATCCATTTAATAGTAATAAAGAATTGAGCAGTGTGTTCCCTACCACAGGAAATAATTAGAAGATCTGTTTCACAACTGACTTATGTGTAAGTCCAGAGAAAAATAAAATATTGAAACATTACGTAATTGACCTCTCCTGAGGTGAAGAAATGTCATAAACTATGTGCCAAATGCATTAAAACTAAATTCAAATCTTTTCTTTTCAAAGTACACACTCTCATGAGGGCTGGAGTTTTTTTATTCATTGTACATCTGTATGTCAGCATCATAGAAAGACTTTCTGAACAGATATTCTTTAAACTACTCTGTAGCAAGGAGTGATTAAATCCTTATCTTGTTCACCTGGACAAGACAGTGATTGCAGATGTGCTCTTTTCATGGAACTGGGATTGAGAATGAAGGCCACCCTACAGCAGATGCTTTTCAGTCGTGTGTGACTTGAACTGAGACCGCTGCTGTTATTCTTCTGATGCTGCCAGCAAACAGCATGAAACAATAACTTTGTTATCCAAGCATTGCCACATTTATCACAGCCTGGATGTTAATTTAGAAAGCAAATACAACTCAGGGCTTTAACTGTATGTCTGTCTTAAGGCTCAGTATATGGGAAGGCATGTCAGAGGTCAAAGGTGCTGTTGACTACAGTTATGAATTAGAAAAGAAGTTTTGGGAAGGATATCAAAAATAAACTTAGTTTTGTGAGTGTTAGCACTGTAGAATCTGTGACTCAGGCATCCATTGAACACAGGAAAAAAGCATTTGGCAGTAAGATGGTCCTTCAGGAGAAACCATAGTATTTCTAAAGGTGCCAGAACACATAAGTAGCTGGGTATGGCCCCCGCAGATCGCCTGGTAGCAGCTCCTGCAAAGTGCTCAGAAGCCAGTGCATCTCTCACTGTATATTCTCATTTATCTACTTGCCTTTGGAGTCAAGAAACAGCCTCCCACGAGTTCCTGAGTGCCAAAATTATGGTTACCCACTCTCTCATTATAAAACCCTCTCGTTCTCCTGTGACAGCTGTCGGAGCGGAGCAGTGCCGGGGGTGGGTCCTGCAGCCCACCAGCTCCTGGCAAGTATAGGAAGGCAGAATCACACTGGAAGAAGATCTGCACAGGATATTGATCATTATTTCAACATAAACATATTTGAAATAGTGACTATACTATAGAATATACTGCGTGTTTTCCTTCTTTGTTGTAAGAAACCCTTTTTTCATCTGTGAGGCTGATATCAAAATGTGCCTCTGTCACAGCACCTGCAAACCCCACTTTTTTAATTATTTTTAAGACCCTTCATCTTGATTAGCAGGATTTCCAGTATTATAACTATGTCAACAAAGTCAAACTAACTTAAAGCCATCTCACACACTACTGTGTTAGCCCCGGGGCAGATCAGGCCTCATTACTCTTTTCATGAAGCTATAGTGTTATGATCACTATTATAAAGACCTGAGGGCCTTTGGGATATTAGTCACATGTTAGATTTCCTCCCTTATGTTCCTTGTGAATTTCGGAGTTTTTAATAATTTTCCTTTTATGTGGAGAAATCCCTATCAATGTAGGAGCCAATTTCTGGTCACCTAAATGGTCATACACACAACCCATAACTGAAGAATTTGTATTCAGTGAGCTACGCTCACAGCGTTTATTTTACCTACTTCATGACTGGATGGAACTACACAGCTCCATACTTATTTCAGGCTAAAAGCATGCAAGTGTTCAGCACTGAACCAGAAGAATATCTTTTCCTGGTTTACCTCCAAAGTAGTTCTGTTATGAAGATCTATTCCTAAACTAGCACATAGATGTCACTTAGAGACAGGTTGTAATGGGAAACATTGGCTTTTTGGCTAGATTAGTGCATTTAAATGGATCAATGATGTGATGCAGCTGTAGGGTGGAGGCTCTTTAAAAGCTGCACTTCTCAGTGCCAAATATAATGAAATACGGATGACTTCCAGCTAACTTATTGTTGATCTTTATATGAGGGGAAATTTTGCCACATGAGTATTTGATACTGTGAAGCTGCGCTGTGGAAAATCAAAAGAGATACCCAGAGATTATAAAGATAAGCAGATACAGGAGGAAGCAAAAATTGAAAAAAATTGGTAAAATAAATGTGAAATGAGTTGTGGATAATCAAAGATGAGTAAAATAGAAATTATAAAACTCAGTTTAAAAAGAGATTAAAATAATGGAAAATATAACAGAGTAACATGGAAAAGACTAGATGCAAACAGAATAACCATTATAGGAGAAATAAATTCTTCTGGAACAAACTGTAAAGCTATACAAATTCAGAGCTAAGAAGATTAGCCTGATTCTGAACTGATAACTTATCAACACAGGTAACTTTTTGTTTGTTTCTGTGTTGTACTCACAGCTCTTGATTTGGATTGTGTCTTATTACCTAAACTTAGAATCTCAGATAGGTAACAAAGGGAGACCCATGAAATAGTTCAGATCAACATTCTTGTTTCCCAAGTAGTTCCCTTTTCCCCTCTATAGATCTACCACAGCCATTGTCAGTATATTTAACTTGTTTCTGACTCTAAGATGGAAACTCTCAGGCATTTCATGGTAGTCCAACAATACTTAAAAAAAAGAAGTCTTTTGCCATCTGAGAAATGCAGCAGCCCATGTGAAGCTACTCACCTGAAAAAGAAATAGCACACACAAAAAGCCCCTGACGTATTGTCCTCTTCAGCAAACCATAGAAAATGAAGAAAGTTCTGAAGATAACAGAACTCAAGTTTTTTTTTATCAGATCCTTAAACTTGAAGTTATGTGTTTAAGTTCAAAAGAAATCCTCAAAATGTGACACAGTCTGTGTTCAGATTTCCTCAGCACTTCAATCCAAAAAAATGGATTGCAGTAGAGTTCAGTGAGTTGGAAGAACAGCTGAGTGTGGAGAGCAGTGCTGTGTGCAGTGAGAGCAGTGCTGTGTGTGCAGTGAGAGCAGAGCTGTGTGTGCAGTGAGAGCAGTGCTGTGTGTGCAGTGAGAGGAGTGCTGTGTGTGCAGTGAGAGCAGTGCTGTGTGTGCA
>VZTH01011493.1:437763-494543 GCA_013397815.1 Aleadryas rufinucha
TGTGTGCAGTGAGAGCAGAGCTGTGTGTGCAGTGAGGGCAGAGCTGTGTGTGCAGTGAGAGCAGAGCTGTGTGTGCAGTGAGAGCAGTGTTGTGTGCAGTAAGAGCAGTGTTGTGTGCAGTGAGAGCAGAGCTGTGTGTGCAGTGAGGGCAGAGCTGTGTGCAGTGAGAGCAGAGCTGTGTGTGCAGTGAGGGCAGAGCTGTGTGTGCACTGAGAGCAGAGCTGTGTGCACTGATGCTGCTGATGGTGCAGAAGGTGCCAAAGTGTAAATGGACAAGGTCACTTGTATCTTCTCTGAACTTGCCTCATCACCTTTGTTGCTTTTCCAAGCATCTGCACAACTATTACATAGCTGATTTTTTTCAAGAAGTCGGTGTGGCTGGACCCTGGAGGTTTGCTAAAGACACAACCATAAGTGATCCATTTTTTTGGTCCTGCTGTTTTTGAGAACTGGAAACTTGAATCGTTTATGAGAAACAATATCTTTTTGGGTCCAAGGCCTTACTGCATTAACTGCACATGGCGTTGGACCATCTCTCATATGCAGCAAAAAGTGACCCATGGCAACAGAAGCTGTTTCCAGCCAGTAGGTCTGAAGAAATTAGAGGGCTGGCTATGGCAGTCCCTGTTCCAGCAGGGCTGTGTAAAGCATTTTGCATTGTAAATTGCTTCAGCTCTGCCATCTAGGGGAGCTCAGCCCAGCAGGGTATGTGCTATAGGAAATAACAAGGAATCCATCAAAAACAAAGGATTTTGGCAGAAAAATCCAAGGACAGTCCCCAACCAGGCCTTTGATTTGGGGAGGAGGAGGGCCTGTACAGGACTCCTCTGGTCACCCTGCCAGGCTTTAGCTGTGTTGTGGCCACAGCACAGAAAATTGATCAGACAGTGTCACATTAACATTTCAACCTGGCCGTAATGAGTAGAACACATGCAGCTGCAGGTTTGTCAGTCCCACGTGAGCAGACCCTAAACAAGGCTTGTTATTTAATTTCAGGGGAAGAGAAACTGAGACTAAAAACATCTTTCAAAACTGTCTAGTTCATCCCCTTCCAATTCCAGTTGGGTTGTTCCCAGCCCTCTGTTTTTTAGTGATTTATCTGTTCTAATTTTAAATTACTCAAGAGATGGAGTTTCCACCTCTTCCCGTGGGAAATTAATCCATGGTCTGATAGACACAGCCAGGATATTTTCCTGATGTTCAACCTTCAGTGGTTTTTCCTTTGTTCAGTTTAATCTCATTATTCCCAGTTATTCCCTGTCGGTCAGTGCCAAGCACTCAGCCCTTCTCTTTTGTGTTTACACCTTCACAGTTGGACACAGTTGTCTTTAGAAAAATCTGGTAGGCTTGATTATGTATTGTCCACCTTCTCAAATGAAGAGAAAAAACAAAAACAAAACCAAATATGAGTAAAGGATAGTACAAGTTAGTCTTAAAGGATGTTTTCAAGACTTAATCTACTTCCATTCACCAAACCTCACTGAGACCTGCTCATATTTTTTAGGTTACAGTAACTGGTGACCCCACATAAACCCATCTCCACTTTCCTACCCATATCAGAACTATGGGAACATAAGTTGTGCAAGGTGGGAGTAACGGATGTGAGAAACCAAAATCAGGTTTCTATAATAAGAGGACACAGAAGCCCAAGAGTTGCAAGAAAAATGTGTTTAGTGGAGTGGCATTAAAAGATTACCAAAAATATCTGAATGTGACAAATAGGAAGTAGAAAAGCTGGTGAATCATAAGCATGGAGAAAGCTGCCGAAATGGTATTTATGATGAGATCCTTCAGAGGCAAAGTACAGAGAGGGAAGAAGAGGTGATTGAATACAGCTATTTCTTGAATTTGCAGAAAATGGTGAAAAGAGAATAAGGATCCCTTAACACTTTTTAAGAAAGATTAAAAATGTGGAAGCAGAAACAGAATCGTGGAAGCCAAATGAAAGAATGGAGAGTAACCTGAGCAAATCCCTTGAAAGTAGGAGACAGATCAGAGGATGAAGGTAGTATTAGCTAGAAGTAAATCAATAGGGGCTCTTGTGGGATCCTCAGCAGATAGCTGGGCTTTCTGGAAGCTCGGTCTGAAATGCAGAGTCAATAGAACAGTCTGTTCCTGCTTTGCCCTCATGATAAGGAAGCTGCTGAGAGAGATGTACTACCCCTTCCCCCACAAGCTTCTGTCTTTAATATACCTGAGTTTTACATATAACAGTTTCAAATGTTTTTAAAGTGACAGTTTAAAATTAGAATGAAAGACTCATCTTGCCTCCAGTTCTGAACTTTATGGACATCATGAGCCAAGTACACCAATTCAGTGGAGCACAGGAGGCAGAAGTTGAACCAGGGAAGAGTTAAGTCAGAACTGAAGAAGAAAACTCTGAGCAATGATGTGCTGCTCAAGGAGCAGACCTCCAGCAAGGAGGAGAGAGCACCTGGACGGACAACTGGAGTCAAGGACGGGATTTTAAGGTGGGAGAGACTAAAGTATCCTTGGAAAGCATTGCTCATTGCACCTGCAAATACGCTATTTCCTCTTTCGCAGTGACTCCACTGAGGAGGCAGCAGGAGAACATTGCTTTTGTCAGGGATAATGACTGTAACTCCATGGCACTGACATTATCAGGGGCCACTCCAACAGCACGCGCACAGGATCCAGGCCCTTGTCCTTTGCACACAAGTGAAAACAAGAACATTCAGATACTAAGTAGGACAAAAAGTTGTTATGGGCTCAGGCATGGCTGTTCCTGGGACACTGCATTGCCTTCCAGCCCATCTGGACTGCAGCGAGGTGTGGAAGAAAATTCTCTGGCATATCTTCATGAGCTAAGTGTAAAGTTATTATTGTTATGTGATGGCTAGTGATAGAAACTGGAAGAACTCATCTGGAGACAGCAGAATCTCCTTTCAGCTAGCTCAGTTCAGATAATGCCAAATAGACAGACCCTAGCCAGAGACATCCGAGCCCAGAGATACATTTTAAAATGTGTAAGACATTCAGATTTTGAATTTTAGAAGTTTAAACCCGATACCCCCTCTTGCTATAGATAACCTTCTGTAATACATATTTAAAAATTAGTTTTCTCTATAACTTCTTCCTTTTTTCCCTTAAGCATTTTTTTTTCTCGTTGGACAGATTGCCCAGTTTAAGGTTGCACATTTTCAGTCGGACGGGAACAAGCTGAAGTGCCTGGTAGCTGGCTAGGGTCACCAGCACTCTACTTGTCAGGCAGGAATAAAGGAAGGCTGCAAAATGGTAAATAAGATCTCAGGTTGAACTTTTTGAAGAAGATAATAAATCAGAGGTTATAAGATGTTAGGAGATTTAAACTGATTTAGGAGCTGTAAGGCTATGTAATTTTTAATTCATCTGGGAAGCAATAGTACAAATATAAAAGTTTTGTCTAGACCAACATCCAGTGATCTTTTCTAATTCTGCATTTTGCAGTGACTCCACCTAAGCCATTTGTCTTGATATTATTTGGCTGCACTGTAGTGGTGTGGTATGCAACATCACTTACCCATTTTAAGGATCAGCCTTCAGCTCAGAAAGATGAGAGAAACTGTCAGGACAGACAGAAAATCTGTGATTCACAAGATGTCAGATGCGTCAGTTTCTTGACAGGAATTTCTGAAACAAGAACCACCTGTTCCTGGTAGTAATGCAGCATCTCAGCTCTGCAATTATTTCAGTAGAGTCTGGGGGGAAAAAAAAAGCTACAAGAAAGAAATTCTGCCAGAAGCTTCAAGCAGCAGTCCTGCGAGACCAGAAAGGAAGCGCAGCAGATCCTTCAGTCTGAGAGCCCAGCAGAAGGCTGCTGGTTCCAGTGAAATTGAGACAAAGCAGAGCTAGAAATACAACAAAAGATAAAAGAAGACAATAAAAGAAATGCAGTGGGGGAAAAAGAGAGTAGTATTAGGAAGAGGTCAAGGTGCTGCAAGCAGAGTATTATCTAGCAGTTGATCTGTTGGGCAAGGGGCCAGTTAGCTAAACCCCAGCACACTCTAAGCCCCAGGCCTGTGATGGGGCATCCCCTCAGGGTGCTGCTCCTGAACAGGACATTTTGCCATGTGCAGTGCCACTGCTGGGGATGAAAAGCCAGGACACTTCAGCCCCTAAAGAACCTTGGTTTCATTTGTTGTGGCACACTCTCTAATGGCTTGAAAGTAGTGCTTATACATGTCTCTAAAGTCAGGCCTGTTAACTTCTTGATTTTTGAAACAGAAAACCTGTGTTCTTGCCCACATCCTGTATTTGTGCTGTGAAAGCCAGCTCAGACATATCTGCAAAGGGCCAACCTGCAACAGTCTTATCTAATGCAGTACTTTTCTCTTGGATATCACTGCATTTGGCTGTTCACTCAATTAGATGAGCTTCCATGTTTTTCAAGACTAATTTGAAAATATGAAGATATAGAAGGGAAGACGATATCCAGAAAGGAGAAGAGGGGGAGAATCTGGCCTTCAGCAATACCTGATATTTGGGTGGGAGCTGAAAGCATACAGCTGTTACTTTTGATTTTAACTGCAATAGAATTTAAAAGAATTGTAATTAATATGACATGAAAGCTCAGATGGAATGGTCTGGCATAAACTGAGCCTGTGGTTAGTTTAAACATCTATCACACTGACCTCTCATAAATCAGGGTCAGGAAATAATGAGGGGGCAGGCAAGTGTTTGTGATGTTGTTTGCTGACTGGATGTTCAAAGGAATGCTGGAAGAATGTGCCAAGAATCTGGCTTTGTCAGGAAAAAAGTTCTTGTTTTTGAAAAGACTGACAGATCTTTAGAGACAAAGAGGAACAAGCTGGCACACAGGTGAAGCAGACTAAATCCAGAAGAAGGGCTTCTAGAAGTTTCTCTAAAACTAGTAGGGGAGGCCCAAGACATTGGGCTGTAATCTGGCATTATGCTGTGCCTGTGTGTGGAACCAGTTCCAAGGGTGGGAGCGAGGTGGGGGTCTCAGCAGCCTGTAAGGCTTGTGCAGGCGCCTGCCCAGTCCAGAGAGCTGGGAAAGCAAACCTGGGGTTGCAGAGATAGATACTGATTGCAATGCACCGGGAAAAGCACATCAGCAATCTCTGGCATTGCCACAAAAATCTCTGGCAGGAACTCAGATGAGGCCCAGCATATATTCTGTGCTATTGTCATGGCCGGAAGGGCTGAAATGATGAAGGATATTCCTCTAAAGCCAGTTGTTCTCACTTCAAGGCTGCCTTATTGTGCCATAAAATGTCACTGGAGAAAGAGAAAACAATTTCGTAGCTGCTGAGATAATTCAGAACTTAAATGTGATCCACTATGAGCACACCCAAGATGTATCGGGAGAAATAAGGCGCATTGACCTGCTGTAGAAAGCAGGAGGCAGGGCAACAAGAAAGTTAAGTTGGATGAGCAATCTGCATTGCCACCTTTGAAATATATTTGTTGGAAGGAGGGAAAGTGAACATCCTAAGTTAAAACCACTTGTGAGGGTTCCCTTAACTAGAATTTGTAAGGTCAGTAAAGCAGAGCTAATGAAGCACACTCGATATGCAATGAGGCAGGAATTCTGTGGCTTAAGTTTACTGACTTAGAACCTTGAATACAGAAGTTCTGGTAGAATTCTGGAAAATTACTGAGAATATGAGAAATAGAAAAATAACTTTTAGCTGAGACTTTATCAAAACAGGGATAGAAAAAACTGAGTTTTATTTTGAGCTGTTTTTCTATGTCCACATTTCTCCTAACAACTGTTATTATATGAACATTATACATAAATAACAATTATTTTTTATCTTTCAGAAAGCAATTAATGCAGATAGTGACACCTGAATGCTTAATTGCCTATTTTAAAATTAACTTTTAGAGCAAATTTGGTATGAATTAACTCAGAAGAGTGATGGCAACTTCCCAAGATTTTTCACCTTAGGTGAACATATAGACAAAAGAACAAATCATAAATGCTTTTTTTCCTGGAATGACTAATTAGAAGACTTTTGAAAATAAGCTGGCAAGGGACTTTTGCAAAATGTGTCAGGAAAGAGGCAAATTTTTTAAAAAGCCAAAGCCTCTCCAAACTCTAAATTCTTAAATAATTATTAACAAGTTTGCAGATCTTTATCTGTTAGCTTTTAGTTTTTATGATAAACACAGTGTTATGTACTAGGACACTACATTTCCCTATATATCAAAACTGAAGGTGTGAAGGCAGCAGTTTCTTTCAACAGCAGCAGAGAACATCAGCCTTGGTGCCTTAGTATTTCACGTATCTCGGTACTATAATTTTGATTAAACCTAAGCATGGAAATCACCTACTCTCTTGATTTTCAGAATAACTTTTTCGCACTCACCCTGTTATTTCAGTTGTAGCCACAGGCTGGGAAGGGAGTGGTCGGTCAGGAATGGTAATATTGAACTGTGAAACACAATTTATGAAGCAGTCTCAGGCAAGAGTGAGAGCCAGTGGAGGGGGAGAAAAACTGGTTCTGGAAAGAAGCTGAACCGAGGTAGCACCGGCAGCCAGGGAGAGCAGCACAAACCCTCGGGAGAAGGGCAGGGATGTTTATAAAGGTAACGTGATGACATTTTTTATTTAGAGCTTGCTCTTGGTGAAAAGCTAACTCCTACACCTTTACGGTTTTAAACTGTGATCCCATCTGCTCTAACACTGGGAGCTGAGCTTGGAAAATACCAGGAGACCTCAGCAGGGTGCTGGACTTGACTCCGGGAGCTGCCACAAGAGGCTCTGAGCCCAGAGGGAGCACTGTGCTTCTAAGGAGGTGCTCTGGCTGCTGCATAAAGACTGTGGTTGTCCTTCTCATCCCCCCAGCCCAGCCCTTCCAAAAATGGCAGGGTAAAATGCCACTATCCCCATTCCAGTTCAACCCAAGCCTGTTACCCCACAGGCTGTGCTGATAGCCAGTACTTTGTGGCCACTCCTGCGCTACATAACTGATAATAATTTTACATAGTTTAGTGCTTTGGCTGGGAAAGGGTTTCTCTTAGCAAATTAGGGTAGAAGACACAGAGGTTCTGCCTGCTCTGTCAGGATAATGGCTGTGGATGAAACTGTGGCTTTAGGCAGGCCAGGTTGGTCTTGAGGAGCCTCAGGGGAGAAAACCTTGGAATTCATGGGCAAGGAACTACAGAGCAGAATAAAGCAGCTGTGCTCTGTGATGATTGTTATGATTCATAATCAAGAGTTTATATTCTACTCCTTTTGTTTTACTAGAAATGGGCCTTGTAAATTATTATGAATTTGGTAAGTCTGCCTAATGATAGCTGAGAACAGCTATGACGTGCCTTTGTCTCCTCAGGTAAGGAAGGCTTACCTCAACAGCAGAGACTTCCAGAGCACATTGGTGGATGAAACTGCATGGCTACTTTCCTGTCATATTTAGTGATGTATTAAATTTTGTGCCCAAAGTTTACATTCTTGTACTTAACAACAGTACAACCATTCCTAATTTTAGGCTGATGCCATTATATTGAAGGAGGCAAGAGGACTGTTTGGAATAACATCCATATTGAAAATTATACTGTTTTCATGTGTACACCTATACTAACAAAAATCTGTGGCTCCAATCTTGCTCTTGCTCCAATCAGCCCAGACTCCGTAGGGGCTGAACTTGGGGTGTGTGAGCAATGGTGGTCACTTGGACTGTGTTCCTCTGTAGGAACAGGGCTTGTATGTGTGGAGTGAGTGTGCCATTCAAATATAAAGAGCATGCATTCCTTCTTAAGTAGCTTCACATACAGTTTTCACAACCTATTTTGGCTTCACAAAATACTGTTGCCCTTCTGCATAAAAAAATTTACATGTCTCAGAGACTGCTGAAGTTGAGACAGTCTAAACAGTTTAAGGGATGGAAAATAACCTTGGTAGATCTGTTCCCAACAAAAGACTTCAGATCTGCCTGGGGCGGTGCTGCGATGTGCCTTGATTCCCTTCTTCCCTTCTGCATAGGAAATGTGTTCTTATGTTTGACTCTTTTTCTATAAATAAACGGACCATAATCAGGAAAACACTTGCTAGCTTTGGACTCCAGCTTGTGACTTGTGTGGAGAAAATATTAAAATACTTTGAGGCATATTTTGGCTAGACTGCTGTGAGATATGGCTGAGGCCTGACAGAATCAACAGTGTGCCAGACCTGACTGGGATAAACCCTATTCTGTATTTGTCTGAGTACTGGAGCTAGAAAAGCTGCAGCAAAGGAGGATGATTGTTGTGCTGATTTGTGTTTCAATGGCTGGATTCCTCCTCCAGCCCCAGCTGCTGCCTAAGCTCTGGGAGCAAATGAAACCACACTGGACGATGGTGGGGGCACAAAATCCTCCCTCCATACCTTACAAGCCAGTCACCTCCACTCCAATACTTCTGGTTACAAACCAGAGATTTTTTTTTTCCCCCACAAAATTTAAATATTTGCTACTTTCCTTAAAATCTCCCATGAAAGACCAGTGGCTGCCACTCAGCAGAGTATCTCAGCACTTTGTGAGTTTTGTTTTTTCTTAGGGCTGCAGACTCAGCAGGGTCTGTCTCCAGATCATCCTTCACCTCTCTACCAGCACCTGTGAGCTTGTAAATTGGCTAATAGGCTAAGAGGAATTAGGAGAAATTAAGATGTAAGGAATAGGGGTAAAGCTTGATGGAAAGACCTTAAAATATCAGAAAATAAGACAGAGAGACTGTGAGGAACAACACTGAGATCTATATAGATGGAGTAACATAGATGTCTAGTACTTGATTAAATTTAAGACAGATTGAGATTGGCTTCACAGGGCTGAGATTGTCTTGTCTACAGCTTAGGCAAAATAGTACTGGAAGCTTCAGCTGGGTGTTTGTAGTTAAAAGCTTGAACACAGTTAATAGCATCATGTTATAATGTGAAATGCTTCTGAAGGAAGATAAACAATTTCAGTTTATTATGGTTTTCTTTCCCATATGGCACAAATGGGCCCAGGACCAAACTGGCTCTCAGCATAAAGCTTCCATCTCCACGCTCATTCAGCAGGTCATATTTAACCAATTTTAATATCTTGTCTGTACACCCACTGGTGGATCCATTCCAATCAAAATTCTACAGATAAAGCTTTTTTAATGGCACTTCATTTTTTACTCTCCTTGACTCTTCTGCCACTGTTGTTGAATATTTCTTTGTAGCTAATCTGTTTTCTGTCTCTCTGTGCTAACTGAGTTATGCTGAGTTATTATTTCCAAAAGCTAAATTTTGAGCACTCTCACTTCATTCCAAATTTCCTAAGAAAGAGCAGAAACACTACTATAATAATTCTCATGAAAACCCAAACAAATAAATCAATTAAACACTTGTATGATTCAGAAAGTCAAAGAGATATTCATGCCCACATCAAAGAATAGCACAATTGTACTTACCTCTCCTTTTTGTTGTGATATCCCCCTGTTTTCATTCCAAGTTATATTACTGCATATTTTCCCAGTCTATCCAGATTAGGCAAGAATCATAGGTACATGGTCACTGAAGGATGCAGCTAGGCACCTACCCAAGCAGGTGAAATCCCATAACATTTTCTTGGATGCATAAGCACCTTTGAAAATCTGCTTTTGAATGTTTCAGAAAAAGGGCTTAACTTTCCTAGTAAACAACAAGCATTTGTGAGTGTCCTTGAAAACTACAGGACTGGCAAGGACTTGGTTAAAAGACATTGTGATAGAATAGAGAATAAAACCAGGGTATAACTGGAGATAAGAAATCTGATGAAAAGAGATTTAATACTTCTAGAAGTTTAGGAAAATGGAAGATTGCTGAGAAAAGGCACTTCAAGATAAGTCTGTTTTCTGGCATTGCTTCCAAAACTTCTTAGTTACATTCCAGTGTTTTTCTATGCAAATTCAATAGCTATGAAGGCATAACATATGTTTTCCAGCAATAGCCGTCCCTTGTGTAACCTCATGACTTAACAGCACTGATAAATGTACAAAGCTCTACTAACAGTAGGAACAATGGATTTTTGAACACATGTAATAAAGAGTTAATTTAATGAAATTTTGGGGCATGATTAAAAACAAGACTTTCTTATCATTATCAGAGGCCCAATCATGCAGACTGAAGACAAACTTCTAGAACTACAGTACTACAAGTAATTTTTGTCTCTTTCTGCTATGGAAAAACAGAGGAAAACTTTCATGCCACTCCTGAAACAAACTAAAGGTCATCCTCTGAACAGTATCCAAAACTTAGTATTAGACATAAATCGCTGTACTGCAGACTCCAATAGTTTGTCAGTAGTTCATTGCTCCATGCAGCAGCAGAAGGAACGAGGCTTGACAGCAAGTGTTTAACTAATTGAGTCTAAATTTCTGCATTTGGAAACCCCTTGGTGTTCCAAAACAACTGCTGGCAGCAGTGAAAAGTTCAGCTGCGGATACGCATGTGTTCATGTGAAGGTACAAAGAAACCAAGCACTGGTTTATTGACAGAAAGGAAGGCAGGGTCAGCCAGTTCTGCGTAACAGCACAAGCATCCAAACTACAGCTGACAGCCTTCAAAGGGCTTACGGAGCCTCACCCAGAACCCATGTCTCCTTTTTTCCCTTCTAAAAAATTTTGTCTGTTTTCTGCAAAATAAAGGACAACCATTCCTCAGTATGTTTGTACTGCCTTCTTTATTTGAGGCGTCTTTCCCTTCTAATCATTTATAAGTGCATAATATTGCTGTTTCTTAACAAATAATTATCCTTTTAACACTACAAAATAATCCCACAGTATAGTTTATGGCTTGTGATCAAACTTTTCTAGCTGGCCAAGTGTTGCTGTGGTGCTGTCACTGCTCTGAATATCCCTGGCAAGCACAGCAGTCATTCCCTAGTGGTACAAACATTTCAGCCAGGTACCGGCATAGCTGTACGTGGCTGCCTTCCCAGAGGAAGGCGTGTGGCATTAAAACAATAACTGTGAAAAACTGTGAGAAGTGTATGAAATTAGGATACAAGATTTTATTTTCTCTCCACTGTATTTTCAATTTTCTGAAAGGATGGCTAAAGCACCTGACACCCTGCTTCTCTCACCTACAAGGTTTCAAATGGGGACACTGAGACAAGCACAGGAAGAGGCTGACTCAGCCCCTTAGTCATCTGGAGAGTACAGCCAGAGCTAACTTTTGGAAGGCTGAACTGGTAACACACACCTACATTAACTTATATATCTACATTTCTCCTTCCAATTAAATGAGAAAAAGAATTTAAGATACCTTTCCCAGTACACTGAGATACTGCATTCATCTCAGATCTTTATATTTAGACTATGAGAGGTTTTGGAAAACATTTAAAAAGGTAAAAGAAGGAAAAAGCATCCTCAAATATGATGGTTTTACAAAAGGGCAAGGAATCCCTCTGTCTCTTGCTACACAACCCTGTACTGGTTTTCTTTTGAGACTCTCATCTTTAACTGAAGCTGAAAATTAAAGTTTTCAAGGTAGCTAGAATCAACTACAGTTTGCACGTGTAACAAGTTTGATTACAATAGGGGTGTTCACTGCTATGTTATCTGAGAAAATCAAAAGGCAAGATATGCAGAGAAGCTGATTCAGCCGTTATCGTCTTCAGTATGAAGAAATATTAAAATTTAGAATTCCCAGTAATGGTATTTAAATAAATCTTATTCTTACCACTGAGCAATAATGATGACTCATGACATGAGTACATCTCAAAGTTAATCATTTTACTGTGTATACACTGTGATGATTTGACTCTTTCACAGATCAGAGACTGTTCCGTAGCTGAATATCACATACAGTTAGTATTGTATTTTGGGGGGAAGTGTTGGAATTTTACATTATACAAATTTATTCATAACACTTTGAGGATTAACATAACCTGGTCAAGAAATATAACACTAATAGTAAGCAATCAAACAAACAGACGCTATTTTCTACTTTGTTCAGCTCTAACTAGAAGAGTGCAGCAGCTGATTGAATTGAAAAAATATCTTAATTGCAGACCTTTTAGACTATTTAAATTCTATTTTTTAGGCAGAAATTAGTAGATATTTAGACCGTATCTATGGTTTGCAACCTGAAATCCTAATTTATATTCAATCAGCCAAGGTTCAGGAATTGTTCGTCCTACTTTGATCTTCTCTCCAGAAAATCACTTCTGGGTATTTTGGAATTGGACATAAATGGACTGAATAAAGTCTAAAACTTGATGGTTGATAAGTATTTATGTCACTTTCAACAAAATTACTGTCCATGCTAATTTGTATTCACCAGGTGGGGAAAAGATGCTGGTGTTAAGTGCACAAGAGGAAAAACTGAGATAAAAAAGGAAGCCCACCCATAAACACAATGTCCAAGGAAAATAATGGATTTTAAAGAACATCTTCTTCTCTTGAGTAACAGATGTTGCTGAACTGATAAAAAAAACCCTAACATAGCTTTGTGGGTCATAGTGTGCAACCACAACTGAAAAAATATTTAGTGGCCTTTTAGTTAAAGGAGTGGAATCAACACTATTACCAAAACACAAGACAATAAATTCTCTGAGCACACCAAAGAGACTAAGCCCAGTATTAGTCAGTCATATATGCATGATTACCTGTTGCCTCAGTTACACTCGTGATATTTTGGAGTCTGATTGTTAAAGTAATTGAAAGCTAATTTTTCAGGTGGAAGTGCTTCAAGCAAAGAGTAACGTGGATGGCAGCTGAGATGCCTGGAGATGCTCAGATACTTATAGGTTCAAAATTCAAATACGACATTAGAAGAGAACACCCCCCTTATTCACGGTATAATTCCACATGCAAATTCATTGGTGAAATCTGTATGGTGCTCTTTCACAATGTTAAAAATATGATTACAGGAGTAAATGGAATTTGAAGAAACATTCCAGTTCTCATATTTTATAGAAATCTGGTCTTTTCTATTAAGCATGTAGATTTTAATAATCAGAGTCTTCCAATTAAACAATTTTAACACTGTCTGAAGTATATGTATCTATAGTACTTCATATTTTCACACTAATTTTACACTAACTCGCTACATTTTTGTTGTTGCTGAAAGCTGATCAATGTAGCAAGGGGAATTGGACTGTGATTTTTTAAGAAGAGAGGGAAAAAAGGAAATAACCTAATGAATGTCTTGGACTAAGCATGTCAGTCTATGCAGTGTGTCATTACTACTAAATCCGTAGCAGTCAGAAGCATTAAGAAAATCTTCACCACTCTCATAAAACAAAAAGTGATTAAATTCTTCAGCAGCTTCTTCCAGGTTCTGTAAAGGCATGTGTTATTCTCCAAAACAGAAGAAATTTACTCTGAGAGAAAGCTTTTCAACAGAACTCTTTTAAAATACAAGTTAAAGGAGTAGAAAAGAGCTAAGGCATTTCTCTAGCAATCACCATAATTCTTTGATTTTTTCATTCCCTTAACATAATGGATTTTATCCAAATAACAATACCTTATCATCTACAGAATACATACATATGGTATGTTTAGATTACCAGGTAAATGCATATTTTTTAAAAGCTTTTATGGGATGTGGGAAATATGCTGAAGCAGGAAAACAAACAACTGTGCAATGTAACAAGTATTCTTAATGTTTCTTTATTAGTTTACAGGAATCTGCAGCTAGTAACAATCTGCCTCTCGCAGTTCAGAGCAAAGCTACTGATACACAGCTACTTACTTTGCATTGGTTTCCCTGGGGAAGTTGTTAAGAACACTTATATTCAATACAGAATTAAACTTTTTGCAATTAATACAGTATGTAAATTCACAAACTTCTTCAAACACGATCTATAAATGAAGGAATTTAGAGTCTACAGCATTTATGCATTAACTGGTTTTCTGTGTTGTCCTATATATTTTTTTTCTTTTTTTTCTATACAAGTCTTCTTGAGCATTGTCAGATATGTGTTCTCGAAGACTACAGAAGGTTACAAAGTCTCAACTTTGACATTCTACAAAAATGAAATCATAACTGAATAATTGTCTGACTAACATTAAACTTCTGTGCTTAATGAGGTTTAGTTAAGAATATAGGCTCAGGAGAACACTGTTAATTTTTATACTTGTTTGTGTCCTAGACAAAAAGGGATACCATGCAGAAATTCAAACCTGCCTGGCATTGGTTGGTCTTGATTAAAATTCAGCACATTAAACAGGTCAGATCTATGGCTACATGATATACCAGAACCACAATATCTTCCAATTTCGGATCAACAGTGTCTTGCAAAGGTTCATTTTGAGCTGCACTCTAATTCAGCGCATTCTGAGAACTAAAACTTTGTTTGGAAGAATGGGTAATGAACTGCAACACAACACAGAACTTCAGCTGAAACTTTTGAATTGTGGAATTAAATCAAAATAATGCTTTCCATTTGGTAGCAGCATGTTTGACCAAGACTAAAGGGATGATGAAGTCCGTAAAATAATCTTCATTCACAGAATGGCATTTTTGAACAATCTTACACAACACAGTGAAGTACATGAATTGCAATAGGTGGAATGAGGGACTGAGCGAAGAAAAGATGCATTCACAATGAGACCTGAGGCAGACAAGTTATTAGTCAAAAGGCATCTTAGGTGGTAATTTTAATACTTAATAAAGGTAGTAATTGTAAAGGTCCTATGCTTCACATTTTAGATAAGAGCTCTCACTTGTGTAAATATTCATCAGTATCTCTAGAGTGAACCCCTTATTATATGAGTTGAAAGACATACAAGTCGGTTGAATCGCTCTTCTGGGAGATGCTTGAGGGAGTGTAGTCAAATTTCTGCTTCACAGAAATATTCAGGTGTGGATGTTACTGCTTCAGACTCTGTATTTTGTTTTGCCATGATCATTGATAACACATATGTGCTGAAAAAACCAGAACAGATTGCAAAAGCATGGTTGAGTACATCATTAATTATTAATTAATTGTTCAGAAATTCTTAGGCTTGGCCAACCTAGTGATCTTATGATTACTCTTCTAGTGATCTTATGATTACTCTTTCCTTTCCAGATATCTGGAAGTGAATTCTTATTTCATTTTCTAGCTACAGCAGGTTTTCCCACTTGGAATTCCCAGCTTTGAGGTGCACCCCTGGGAGTACCACAAGAAGCAAAGACAAGGTTTGCGCCTTTTATGCATCCTCACCTCTCTGAGAAAAGGAACAGGCAACATAGCATTCAGACAACCTGTCTGACCTGTGGCTGTGTTTCACTTTTGCTGCTGTCTCTGCACATACTGGCAATGGTGGACCTGAGAAGTCCTAGGCTCACAGAAGATGGAAATTTAGGCAACTCTTAGGAGGAGGGAACTGTTCACAATGCTGAGCAAGGACTCCTTTGGACTATTTGAGGTCTTGCAGGGAGTTGCACTCACTGAAAGGATCCCAAATCCCAACCACATCAAAGACATACCTCCGTAGGGCCCCAAGGAGACAAATTATGGGATATTTATGGGAATAAATATGGGAAAAGTAGGTAAGCGACTTTTTAAACTATTTTTTAATAAGAAACTTACGTTTAGATCTCTGAAGTGCTCATTGTAGTCTAAGGCATAACCTACCACAAATAAATCTGGAATTTCAAATCCATAATCTGTATTGAGACAAACAACAAACACCATCAATACAAGATCAGCGGCGGTTATAATCCCTTAAATTCATATGTGGCTCTCAACAAGCAAACTCTGCATCTATGTACTCAGTTGGGGCTCTGTTACTTTTGAATCTGAGACATCATGGTCAGCAGTAGCTCCCAGTCACAGAGTACTTGTGACAGGGATGTGAATAGTTAGAGGAGAGGAGAGTTCTATAAAATTATCACTGCACATTGTGGAAGGAAGCCAAAATCAGAGCTGGAAAATTCTGCTTCCATTTGGAAGCTCCATTGGTATATTTGGAGGCTCCATTGGTATATATGTGTGATGACTACTGTCCTTTATCACAGTAAACACAGGAAAATGTAGAATGCTAAATCAGAAGTAACTTTCAGAGATCTATATATTTTCTGCTAAGAATAGCAAAATCTATCTTGTATTTTATTCTACCAAAACATGTCGAATGCTTCGTAAAGCCCCAACCTTATGAAGATTCAAGCACATGCTTAACAAAGTAAATGCATGCAGTGCACCTCAATTATACACCTCACACACCTGAAGTTAAGCACAGACGTGCATCTTTTTGAGTGTGAAGATCTGTGCAATATCAGCACTATATAAAACAAGTTAGACACTTTCCAAATTGTTCTCTAAATACCTGGAGAAAAACCCAATCTTTTATACACGAAAATGGGTCCATATAAAAAATTTTACAGGTATTCAGGTAAGGAATTTATTCAGTTGTTTAAGATTGGGGGTAATAGGTGCTTTGGAATTGTAAATTTGGGTAAGTCAGGAAATGATACAGCACCGTCAGTGATTTACAAAAGACATCTCTGATGTTTTATAAAATTCAAAGCACTATGAATAAACAAAGATAAAACCTGTTTCATTTAAAAGTTGATACATAAAAATATAAAGCTATCCTTCATGAAGTAATTTTATTGTCTCTTTTATATGTTTAATATTAGTGAATCCACTCAAATACATGCCTTAATGTTGCAGTGGCCCAGCCCACTTTTGGTCTGCGTGTCAATCAGGACATCCAGTGGGAGGATTTCCCCGCCCAGGACAGTGAGTCTGAGGGCAGGTCTGAAGGTGGTGCTGTGGGTGGCACCAATGTGTAGACCACATCCCCGTGGGTGTCACTTCAGATGATGACTCCTCCCTCATTCCAGAAACTCCCTTGTTATTCAGTTGTCTATTGGACTTCATTTTCATGTTTATTCATATTATCTATTGCCTATTCAATTAACGTCTAGAAAATTCTGCTCTGCTGTAGTTCCTATTGGCTTGTTTAAACAAGACCCTCCCTATAAATCTTGTAATTGGGTATTTGTTACCATGTGACTTTTCCCTATTGGTTTATCCCTTTGTTCCCCCCCTTCTCCGNTTTGTTTTACCCTCTTGTCCCCCCCCCCCCCCTTTTCCACCCATTGTATAAAAGGCTTTGTAACTGTCACTTTGTTGCTTGTTCTCCTTGCCTGCCTGTTCTCCCGGTCCCAGGTTGGGGAATAAAGATTGGATTGCTGCTACAAAGGGTCCCTCTCTCCTCCTTTACCCCCGCCTGTTGCAACTGTAGCACTTGACTGCTGCCCGCTCCACGCAGAGACTTAGAGCAGACTGCTCTATCTAGAGCTCACACATGACTGCCGAGCTGCAGATTGTCTCGCTTCTGGGACACTTCAAGCAGGTCACTTGCTTGGCCTCTGGGTGGTCAAGTGGTCAGCGAAACCTTAATTTACTGGATTAAATTCTAAACGTTAAAAATACCACTCCACTGTATAAAAAGTTGTCCAACAAAATGTTTGGATCATAGTTCAGGTTACAGGGCTAAAACCTCAGGGCCATGCCCCACATTTAAGTAACTTTTGCTTTGTAAATTTTGCCTCTCTCCCACATCCCAAATGAAAACCCTTCATGTTGCCTCCTGGTACTCACCTGCCTACTCTCCTTCTACCCTCCTCCCCAGCTCAGCTGACCAGAGCCTTCTTCAGTAGCAAATACTGGTCGATCTCTTCTAGGTGGATCTATTCTTTTTGTATTTAGCCACATACCTGTTATTACATCATTTATTCTAAATAAGTCTAAAATGACAATCCCTTGGTATAGGTCCATTTACAGCTTCATCATAACACAGTGTAAGGATCAATAATTTAGAGAGAAATGGTGCTGATGTGGTGCAAACTGAGCAGCAGGAGGAAGTTTAAAAAGCCCAATTTATCTTCTGCTTTTTAGCGGGTGGGATTTAATTATAATATCAGTGTTTTCCCTTTGAACAGTAATACTTTAAAAAAAAATTAGAAGTGCTTTTCTGAATAAAAAAATGTAAAACATGTTAATACTTAGTCACAATAAAACACCTTTCGTGCTCAGATGGAATCCTGCAGCTCCTCCAGAGAGATGCAATGAGAAAGGAAAAAGAAGAAATGGACATTCTCTTCGATACTGTTTGTCAGAGACAGAAGATAAAACACTCACCTTTCACTGAAAAATTAAAACTCTTTCAAAATTTCCCAGTAAAGTTAGTATTCTGCAGAAAACCTAAGTAGGGTAGGCTTTCCAAATGACAATTATACAAATCCTTCCATTGCATCCCATAGACCCATTGACAAGTGGGTCATTGACAACTTGGTATTTTACAATGCTTCTAACAGTCCATAGAATGTTATGAAAGGCAAGTCATAAAGTAGTGGTAACTTCTTCTACTGTTAAGTAGAGATTTTCAGAACACTTACAATCTGGTCTGTACCCATCAGGCCGAGATGTTCTTTTCACCAACAAACTGTAATTGAAAATAAAATAAACCCCATTTAAATCTAGATATGTAACTGAATAACACACATAAAAACTATTCCCTTTATCAAAAATCTTCTGAGCCATGTGAATCCCTGTTCTTGTTCTGTTTCTTTTCCTGGCAACATCCTGATTGCAGGGAAGAGGTGGGTGTATTCCCCTCCCAAGTCCATCAGTGCCAGTCTTGAAATGGCTGGAGGGTCATTGCCGAGGCAGAACAATACAAAAGCATTTCTCTTCCTGTCCTTTGCACTCCCCTTAGTGACTCAGGCAGCTCCTCTGCACAGCTGTCCTTGATACTGCAGCATCAAATTAAAGCAGGATCTCTGAATGGGAACCTTCACTGCAAAATATGCTGGACTGCACTAATTAATTACCAAGTTTTGTGATCGTTTTACTCACCTTGCCACTTTAATCATTTTGGGCTTGTATTTTTCTATATTGTTAAGGAGAACCTTCATGGTCCTTCCAGTTCCAACAATATCCTTATAAAACAAGAAAAATAAAGTAGGTAAAACACAAAGGAAAGCTGAAAGGAGGAAATCTGGACAATGACTGAGCAGTTCCACATTCTTATTTTGTAGAGATGGTTTATTTTTCCAGTGCATTTTAAACCACATCCAAAAAAGGGTTATAATTGATCTTGCACTCTTTGAAGCAAGCACTTTCTATTCACAAAATTATCAGTTCAAGGACTGTCCAATTCCTCTTGAAAATAGCTATGTTGCAAGTGCTTGGGATGTAACACAGGACTGGAGATGACTCTACTGGGCACTGCAAGGATGCAGGGAATAGACTTTTCATATTATGCTCACGATCATAGTATGTCAGCATGTCTCCATGTCGGGACTAAATCTGCCCTATTTGTTGTTTTATTAGCACAGTACAAATGTGATTTCTCCAGAGCTGCCATACCCAATATCATCTCAATGAGATCAGTAGGTACTTGGCTACAAAACTCACCATGGAGAGCAGCCGTTGATCCTGAACTCTGGGGGTGGATTAGGAACACCTTCTTTCTGTTTAATAGCATTAACAAAATTTGCTGTGGACATTTTTAATTTCTGTTAAAGCAGTTAGAATAAGTAAATAAGGAGCTCTTAGCAGCTATTCAGGTAACCAGCCATCTCTGTTAGCCAAGGCTGATGGCTTTTTTTTCCATCCTTTGCTAAGAAAAGAAATTCCAACATGATACAGTTCATTACACCATCCAGCTTACTTCCCACACAAGCAGACTGGGTCTGAAATGCCAGGCAGATCCTAATGTGCTCTCTAGCTGTCCCACTTGCTTACCCAACATTTTCAAAGAGAATTACCTATATTAATCATATGAGAATTTGGAGCACCAGTGAGGTGACACATTCTTTCCCTCTACAACTGAACACTGTTGACTTACATCAGCCGCAGCTCTGTGATGGGCTGTCCCCCAGGGACACTGTTGGGTGAAAAGCTGGATGCAGGAGTCAGGGGGACTTGGGGGAATGACTGACACTCCCAACCAGACTGTGAACAACCCTGGGGCTGTAAAGCATATGCAGGGCCACTACTTCAAAGTCATGCACCTGAGAAATGCAGGGTATCACTGCAGTTGATTCATTGTCCTCCAAGGAACAGAACAACTTGCAGAACAGGAGTTGATGAAACCATAGAAAGAACAAATCAAATGATGCAGAAACAAAGACTCCTGGGTGTCACAAGGCAGAGCACCAGTTAGAGTGACAGCAATGTAGTTTGATCTGTCATGCAATTGCAAAAAGGCTGAGAGGCCATTAAGCAAATCAACCCCTCTCCCTCTTTGCCACCTCCCACAAAAGAAGTGTAAACATAGACAGGATTTAGAAACTGAACAGCCAGTCATGATTTGACTGTGTGACATTATCGAAGTACAATATGACATAAGCATCCAGCTTACCTCCACAATTAGAACATTCTGGAAGAAACAAACAAAAAGGAATACAATTACACAATATTCACATAGTAAAAGAAACAAATGTTTAAAAAAGTTCAACATTTGTTTAACTTTAAGAAAGTTTAAGAAACAAATGTTTAAATGAAGATAGGTCCATGTGCATATGTACAACACAGTAGGACACAAGGAGTTTCCTATTTCATTTTTGTGCCCTGAAAAAGAGCCAGCCATAAGAGCAAGCCCTGCAGTCAGGGACCACAACATAATTCAGCTCTGTCTAGATTTTCCTCTTTGTCCAAGAACAGATGTAGCTTTGGAAAATAAAATTAGATGGAAGAAATACAAATAGGATGAGCTTCACTTCATTGCAGTGTCTCTAGCTGTGTACTACAGTGTACCCTATAGTTCATTAAATACTATTTCCAATGTTAATATGAGAATACAACAATAATATTCTTTCTCTGAAATAAATGCTCTTCCTCCCTCCGCCCACACCCCAGCAACTTCACAGTAAAGGATTATAGGCCAAGTTGTAACACCCACTCTCAAACTGTGAAGCACCCTCTTTCTCTTCAGATACTGCTGCTGAAATAAGTATTATTTGAAGAGGAGTGGTCCAGCCAAGAGCAGTGATGTCAAGCTTTATGACAGTATCATCACACAGGCTGAATCTTGTTGCTGAAATGGTTCATCACTGTTCCAGGAATTACAATGTCTGAGGAGACTTCTGCTCTTCTACTAAAAGCAATAATAAGATGTAATGTCCTTATTAGAAGAAATAAAAATCTGTTTATTAGTAGGCATGATCATACACATGATCAAAAGGATAGACTGTTACTATCTTGCATTAAGATCTACTTTCTGAAGTGAAACCTGCAGTAGCAAGAGGAAAGTAATTTCACAAATTATTTATCTATCAATGTATACATCTTAGATGCACGTGCACACCGTGCGTCCTGCAAAACCTCAAGACCACATAGTTTCGTATCCATGCAGTATCCACCAGCCTAGTTTACATTCCACTTCCTTTCTATCAGGCTTGTTGGCTTTGCTATGTATATAACATGGAGACTGTCTAACTTCCTGTTCCATAACAGAAACCCAAGGCTGAGAGTTGTAAGAGACACTCAAACACACAGAGGAAGGGAAGGAAGCATGCTCACAACCAGCACACCTTTAACAGCTTCATTAACTGATATGTAAATAATTTTTAATCTTCAAACCAGAAATTTTTAATATAGATTATCCATATTTATATTCACACTGCAGCTCTTCCTAACACTCACAGTGCTTGGCAGGGAGACATGGCATACTTCATGCATCAAGCACTGCAGAAACATATCTCCACACACTGTGTTATACCTGGATGCTTCTGAAACAGCAAAACACTTGGTAAAGGTGTGGAGGGAACTCCCGGTAGCAGTTGAGCAAATGTCAGCAATGGAGATACCACTCAAGAAAGCCACTAATTTAGACTGAGCTCTGGTGGAATGTATATTAATCTTGGAGGGAGGCTCCTTTTTGGTGTTTTCATAACAGGTTTCACTGGTGGTTATCCTGCTTGGCACTCCTGACTTTCAACCTCTTGGCTGCTGACACAAACAACTTTGTATCTCAAACACCTAGTCCTGTGAAGGCAAAAAGTTAAAGGCCTCTTAACAACAGAAGTCTGAAGACACTTTGCCTCTAGAAACTTTTCCCTTCAAGAAAGAATGGAAGTCTGTCAGTTGTCTAGATAAGATGAAGAGACCAAAACCATGTTCAGGAGAAACTTACGACAGATGTGTAGGAATACAGTTTTTTGAAGGAAGCCATTTGGATCCAAAATCAATTTGGTTCTCATCTGGCTTCCTGTATGAAGTTATAAGTAGGAAAAACACTTCTGAAGACTAACTCAGGACACCTGGATCTGAGACATAACGAAATCACTCGATTCAGTCAGTGGACACCTGAAGATAATGTGCAGGAGTAATGGCTTAACCACCCACAAGGAACTTGTGCAGCTGGTGACATACATAAATATTGATGTGTTTACACACGCACATGCACACACACACACACACATACATACATACACACACACACACATACACACACACATACACACACACACACACACACACATACATACATACATACACACATACACACACACATACATGATACAAGGAGAGAGCAAAAGAGTTGATAAGGAAAGAACCTCACCAGAACTAAAGATGGAAATGAACTCTTTTAATACCAGGCCCAGTGAGAGTAACCATGATAAAACACAGCCCATGGATCTCCAGGCAGATCCCTAGCAATGAGACAGGTTCAACAAAGTTAGTCTATGAGTCAGGGTCTGGGTCAATGTTTTCAGTAATGTACAGGCTTGGCTGTAGCTGGGCTGAGACTACCAACACAGGCACGGACTAAGAGCCCAGGGCTGAGCTGGTGTTCCTGTGCCCACAGGTGTGAGTAGAGGCCCCAGGGGACACAGGTCATGGCCATTAGTATCTATTAGTGCACCTATTGGTGCACTGTGACAGATGGAGAGAAAATCAAAGTCCCGGGGCATTTCATTGACAGACAAATAGGTTTCCTTGCTACCACAGTTGCTTCAGCTATTCTGTCAAGATCAGCAGTAGGGATTGTCTTGCTTGCTCACCTGTGGAAATCACAAAGTTGGACAGAATGAGGGGAGCAGCCTCCCTGACTATGGAATTTGGCTCCAAATAGGGAGCAGTAGACCTTACTATTTAACTACTGAGAAAAAAATCATAGACATTAATAGAAAATGGGTCTGAATAGACCATGAGAGATCATCTTCTGTTGGCCTACAGAAGAAATTTTAAACTATCCCTCACAGATATCTGATCTACCTCTTCTAGAACACAAGTACTTCAGAACCTTCCCAGGGAATGTGTCTCAATACCTCATTATCTAAGAGCAAAAATACAATTAGAAAACTTCTGTTGATATTTGGCCTGAACTTGTCTTGAAGAGAACATGGAAAAAGCTTTGTTTTCTTCTCTTTTTTCTTCTATATTTGAAACACATATTTCCTCAGTTTCCTCTTCTTCAGATTAAACAACCTCTATTTATTCAACATTTTCTCACAAGTTATATTTCCTAGCTTTCTGATCACTCTTTTGTTCTCCTGTGGAATCTGTCCAGCTGGTCAGAATCCTTCTCCAGTTGTGGTGTTCCAAACCAGAAAGAAGTCTTTTCCAGTGTCAAGAGGAATAAAAGAACCACTTCGTATGCTTTCTAAATAATCCTCCTTTCTATACATCCCAGTACAACAGCTACATCCTTTGTGAAAACCTACTGGTGTCTCATGTGCAACTTGTGATCCACCTATTGTCTCCAGGATTGTTGCTGAGTCAGTCCTCCCTCACTTGCATTTATGCAAAAGATTACTTCTGTATAAATACAGAAGTTGGTATTCGTCTTTATTGTCGTTACATGTCATTCTTTGAACCTAATTCTTAAAATAATTTCTTAATATCATAATATCTTGTAGTATTTTTCCAGGTAGTATGAGTACCATTAAATGCTAATTCCATCTTTTCAATCATGAATTAAATATTGTATAGTCCCTGGAGAGTGTGCTTTAATGCATCTCGTCTGACAATGAAGCATAATTAACTGTTTCTTGAGAACAGCTTTCCAACCAGTCATACATCTGTCTAACAGAAATTTAATCTTGTCTGTTTCCTTATCACAAATGACTCATATGAAGGAAAGAGGATTAACGTGGATCCAGACATGCCTAAAAGGTTTGTCTGGCTATAGGAGTGACAGTCACCTGCACATGACTTCAGCTGAAGTGTAAGATCTCATATTTATTGACTAACTTGAGAAGGAAGGATTTTGGTGGACTCTGTCTCTCGTCAATAGAGTCAAGGAGTCCAACTGTTGCAAATCATATACATTGGGAGATTTGGTCCTTTGAAGTTCTTATAAGTTGTCTAGGCCAGAAAACACAGATGGTGTTTTGTATTACGCACATTCTCATTATTTCCAAAACACTGATGAGGATTTTCTGTACTATGGAGAAATCCTGCATGTAAGGACTTTGTAGTGGAAAAGCCACTATAAAATATTTAGATATGAAAACATTTTGTAACCGTAAGTAAGCAGGCATCCTAACTGTTCAGAGTGATCCTTTAATCTCTGTTTTCACTCTTCAGGGTTACTGTGTCTAAAGTCACCATACTTTTCAGCCATTAACTGCTGCTTACGACCGAAGGCATTCAGAGTGGTTTCCCATCCTCTGGTACCACAAACCCTCTCCTACAAAATCATGTGATGTGCTGAGAAACTGTCTTGCTGCCTATGCCCTGCCTTTCTGCTGTTGAAGCAGCCTACAGACAGAAGATTTCAGGAAAGGGATGGAATAGTGGAGTAGTAGAGGAACAAACAACAAACTGCCAAGAAATCTTTTGATATACAGTGCCCAAGACTAGATAGTGGTGACATCTGACTAAAACTGGTTGAAATAGATTAGCTTATCCTTGATCAGATGGATATCTGAGGATGAAAGAAGAACGCAATGGATACAACAAATTAGTGCATTATCAGTAATGTCACCATCATCCTAAAAGCACATCTGGCTGCATCCAGCATCTCTTGTGAAAGGTCAGTTATGTAGAAGACCTTATTCAGCTTCACTGTGAAATCCGCATGTGAGCTGGTGCACAGGAGACTGGTAAAACTCATCACCTTGTGGTGCTGCAGCAGTAACTGATAGCTGGACAAATAGGAAGCTAAAGGACACTAAAGAAAAGATCTTTTCTCAAGTATGTGTGTTTGGACCTCCTGTACCACATAGATCAAGACTGTTTTGTTCTTTCAGACATATTTGAGGCAATTACAAAGAAGGAAACCACATGAAAAGAAAAGTAATACAGCCTTCTGGATTCTGTCTACTTTTGAAATTCAGAGAACAAGAAATAGGAATGTTTACTGACATGTTGGTTAGACTAAAGACGGCTTAATTTCTGAGTAGAGCCATCTTCACCAATACAATCTCTGAAGTACATCCAGAAATCTAAAAATGGCACTAATATATCTTACAGTGAGACAGAGTACAGTCACTTTTTTAAAATATGTCCTGGAAAGATTTCATACATAGTCCAAATAAAAAGGGATGCTGGCTTTCAGAGAACGAAACACTCTCCTATTGAGTCACTGCAGAAGAATCAACATTGCAAAAGTATCAGCTTCCACTGTTGATGGATCAGAGGGATGGATGGGAGCTGATAGTTTTGGATGACTGTGATTCATTCTGTGTTAACACCTTTTTTTACCAGGTAGCTGGAAGAAGGTATGCTGGTACAATATAGAGTCATAGAATATCTCAAGTTGGAAGGGACTCATAAGGACCATCAAGTCCAACTCCCTGCTCTTTTCAGGACTACCTAAAACTAAACCATATGACTAAGAACATCAACCAGGCGCTTCTTGGAACTCTGACATGCTTCAGACCCTGACCACTTCTCTGGGGAGCCTGTTCCAGCAAACAGGCAACAGACCACCCTTTCAGTGAAGAACCTTTTCCTACTGTCCAATCTGAACTTCCCCCGACACAGCTTCATTACATTTCCTCATGTCCTGTTGCTGGCCACTAGAGAGCCCTGTGTGCTTCCCCCCTTGAGGAATTTGTAGGCTGTGATGTGGGCACCCCTCAACCTTCACTTCCCCATGCTGGACAATACAAGTGACCTCAGCCACTCCTCAGAAGTCTTGCCCTTGAGCCCTTGCACCAACTGGGTTGTCCTCTTCTGGACAAACTCTGATAGTCAGAAGTCCTCCTTGCATTGTGGCACCCAAAACTGCCCCCAGCACTCGAGGTGAGGCCGCCCCAGGGCAGAGCAGAGCAGAGCAGAGTGGGACAATCCCCTCCCTTGCCCGGTGATGCTGTGCCTGATGCCCTCCAGGACACAGTTGGCCCTCCTGGCTGCCAGGGCACTGCTGGCTCATGTTCAACTTTCCACCAACCAGGACCCCCAGGTTCCTTTCCATGGTGTTGCTCTCCAGTCCCTCATCCCCCAGTCTGTATGGATAACAGGGATTACCCTGTCCCAGGTGAAAAATCTTGTTAAATTGCATACAATTGGTGATTGCCCAGCTCTCCAGCCTATGTAGATTTCTCTATAAGGCCCCTCTACCTTCTAGGGAGTCCACAGCCCCTCCTGTTTTAGCATCATTGGCAAACTTTCTTAATGTACTTTCGATTTCTGAGTCCAGATCATTTATAAAAACATTAAAGAGCAGTGGCCCTAAAATTGCCTTCTGTGGTTTTGAATGCAAAGGGGTGCTGTGAAGTTTAAAATCCTCCACTTCTGAGTGATCAGGGCACACACAACTAGCAACTCTGCATAAGAACATTTGAACTGAGCAGAAATAATATTTGTGGTGTGAGCTGGATCTGCACAAAAATAAAACTTGCACTTCCATATTCATTTCTAGACAGTAGTAAAAATGGCCCATAGCAGCACATCTTGGGTCATCTGGAAGGAGGTTTTTGACAATACTAGTACTATGTAAAATAAAGAAGAAATAATTTTTAATCCTCATATAGCATGTGAATTTGTCTTTCGTGCTATCGAGAATTCTCTGTGAATTTAATTTTTTTTAATAATGAACAGAAAACATGCAAAAATTGAAAATCTGTCATTTACTGCTTTTTAAAACCACAAAAGTTTATACACTGCAAGAAAGTAGATTGGTTTTGCAGTACATGTGAAAAAAATCCTGACTTAAAATAAGACGAAAACTACTCCAGCACTGAGTCAATACATTTCTATTGTTTACCGTCCAACAGGTCAGTAATAAATGGAACAGTGTAAGCTAACAAGACCAAGCAGAGTAATGAAAGCATATATGCCTCCTGCCTGACAGTAGTAAGTGCTATGGAAATTATTTTTCATCTTCCTGGAAAAGAATGACAATTTTTTTTTCTAGACTTGGATTTTATGTTCTGTTCAGAAGACTTTCCGTTTTCAAAGGAAAATTGCTACGAAATAGTAGTACTTTGAAGTTAGCACTGAATAAGACTTTGAGGAAAACTGTGTCTTTGAATGAATATGAAATGTGAAATTTTAACAAGGTAAAAATTCTAAGTTGCACATTTAGAAAGGGGAGTATTTCCTTGAAAGCTGAAACTATACTTAAGTTATCAAATAAACAACTGTATTTAATGCAATACTACAGCTAAGAGGACAAATTCAGCCCTCACATGTATAGCAAGAAAATCACGTAGGTACATAAAGAGGATATTTTCTCCTTAAATGTTTCAGCATAAAATCAGCAGAATAGCATGCACACACTTTTTTTTTCTTTAATAGAAAGAAAAGAACAGAAAGAACTTAAAACTGAGAAAAGAAAAATAATTTGAGACCTGAAAAAAACAACTTAGAGTGAAGTAAGGTTTGTAGCAGAAAGTAATAGCTTTTATTTAATTAAGAGTCCATTTCCCAGTGGGGGAACATTTTTCACAAAAGAACTTTGACCTTTCAGCCCACAACCTCAGAGAGAACACAAAATACCTTCAACAGCTGAGCCTGGGAACAAAAATTCAGAACCTGCTGTATGCACTCGAAATCATGGACTGAATAAAATACTGGCTTTACAGCACATTATAATCCTCCACTGCAGCTGCCCTTCAACTCATTTATCAGTGTTCCACAGCTGATAATTTCCTCTCTTATTTTAGCTCAGAGGAATTCTTAACATTTTTATCTGCCCCTCTGGTCACAGGGCAGGTGATTATGTAGGGCAATCACTTTTCTTATCCCAAATTGTCTGATTACCACGTTAGGTTAAAATGAAGAGTTTCTCCCAGTCTGTACTTAGCTTGAAGTTTGCTGATTCTATTCAGACCAACAGAAGGATCTGCATGCTTGAAATTTCATTTCTTCCAACTGTATCAGTTGCCTACTATTAATTTCCCGTTGTTAATTCCACCTTCAAACCTTGTCTCATTTACATCCTACAGTATACCAGTACTGTACAGCAGGCTCCCAATGGATTAGTTTATCTAAAAGAAGCTTAAGTAATGACGGTGTGATAGGCAAACATGCAACCATATGGCAATATAAATTTGATAATGGCAAACTGCTCAAACCAGTAGGCAAAGGTATTAAAAAAGATAACAGCAAAAGAAAAAAAAAGTGTTCACATTCAGAAGAGAAAACTAGGTTCATCATTTTAGCAGTGATGACAGCTGACTATTGGTATAACATGTCTAATATGTGGCGGCTTCTCCATCAAGTCTCTAAATCAAAATTGTTGGTAGTTCAAAATATACACTGCAGGTACAGTGAAGAAATTATCATTTGGAACCCTTCATTCTAATCACCCAGAAGTTCAGATGAGATGGTTTTGGGCCTTAAGATAAAGGAATCTCTAAACAAAGCTCTGTTTGTGATCAGGCCAATTAACTGTCCTGGGAAGGAAAAAAAGAAAGGGAAAAAAAGGAACCTCAATGTGGCAAGATTGGCAGAATTTGGATGGATGGAAATACTTTTATCTTCAAGTCTCCATTGATAGCCTGAGTTCCTTCCTGTCTCTTTCTTGGATAGAGCTATTCTTAAACTATTTGGGAGTATTTGTAACATATTGTTAGTTATACCAGCTTGCAAAGTACACATGAATACACAGTTGCAGGAAAAGATGAGTTCTTTTATTTGTCCAGTTCTACAAGTGAAAGCATATTTGTAAAAATCCCCAAAACTCCCAGCACCTTCCCCCGACAAAGTCTCTTTTTAATCAATCTCTATTTCCTTTTTTGTTTTGTTTTATGGGGGTAGGGGGAAAAAACAATATAGTGTATTTTCATTCCCTTTAGTTAAGTTTCCATTCAGTAGTCTGCATTTTCAGTTAGATTCTTTCTGAAGACACCTTTTCATGTGTACTCCACATCACCAGAAATACATAAATTGATAATGTGATTCTTCAAACTGAATTTTTAATGGTTTATCAGTTTACTCATCACACATGCAATACTTGCTTTTTTAGCATTGTATTTGGGGAATCTCAGGTACCACTGGTTAAACAAGACATTTTGTGACAGTGCCAGAGAGCTGAAGAATCACCATCAAATAAAAATTAAAGAAAAATGCATCGCATTTCAGTGAAGCGGTTCAAAGGAAACTACAAGGACTCCTGTGAGAACTGAAATCATTTCATGTTATGCACACAGGAATGAAATCCACAGATATTAACACTTCATCACAATGTCAGAAAATAATATGAAAGACTTTTGTAAAATGAGACATCTAACTAGGAACTTTCTACGGGGTTCTAGAAAAGGTCACATATGTCTGATTTTAATCTTTTCTGCTGGGCTCATCCACATCTTATGGCATACTTGGAAGGATAGATATCTCAAAAATGTTATTGTTTCAGGCACTTGGTTTGGTCAGTAGCAGCTGCTCATGGGAGCAAATTGGTTAATGTGTTAAGAGTCCATGTATACAAACTCCAGCTATTTAAATGGTGTCAAGTTCAGAATCTCCAAGAGTTAACAGAGGGGGGAAGATAATGGGGGACCTGATGCTTCATTCTTAGAGAGCATTGTGTTGAATGCTGCGCACACTCATGTTCCCCTTGCAGCCATCTTCACAGCATTCTTCTGTTGTGCATAAAAGGTAGAACAAACGACCATAATTAATCTAAAGGTAATGCAGGAATGACTCATGTCCCCATTTTCTCACTTGCATGAAAAAGTACAGTCTTCTGGTCATCTGGAATTCCATGAGGACTTTCTGGACACAGGTAAAATAGGATTATGAACAGGTATGATGTAGAAGCAGGCAGACAGTGGCTGAGCAGAGCCCATGTGAAAAATGGGATAGGAAGGCTGTAAAGGTTTTTTTTAAATTTCTTTCCTCCAGAACAACAACAACAACAAAAGAAAATAATGATGAACAGTAGAAGAGATTGCTTTAGAAAGAAGTGCAAAGAAAAGTGATTGACTTTGGAGAAGAAAAAGTAGTGTCTTTTGCTTTGGAAAAAAACAGTTAAGGATGGCAACTGTCAGAAGAAGAGACAGTATCAACTCTAATTAAGAAAAAATGCAGAACAACAGAAGTGACTAAAGATGGCATTTAAGCAGAGGTACTGAAGATATGCAATGCTTCAAGACACATAAAATCAACCTTTGAAAAGATGAAAAAGGCAAGGCTGCATGTCTGATAGGAATAAACTAAGATGTTGAGGTGAGTGAAGGACATGACTATTTCCAAAATGGATAGTGAATTTTGTACACCTTTATTGTCGTATAAACTGTCTCTCATGTACATAATGTTCTGAAGATAATGGCATTATTGTTTCTGCAAATTTATGGGCATTACTCTGGAAAGGAATGCATATAGGGGAAGAAATCACAATGTTAGTCGAGGCAGTGAATACTGATGGAGAGAATATAAAAAGTATAGAACAAATAGAATTCTGAGAAACAAACTTGAAATGGTGAGGATAGTATGTATATTAATCTAGAGAATAAAAGGTGTTAGACAGATGCCACCTCTATGGTTTATTAAATAGCGAAGTGCTAACATATTTAGGAGAATGATAGAGAAACAGCTCTCAGAACTGTTGCTGGAGCCTATGATATGCATAGAAAATGGTTCAGTAAAATAGGAATGAAATGAGAGGCACAAGAAAAGAAAGTAAGAATGCTTTATGTTCCTGGAACATCCTCCCAAATGACAAGCTGGGCAAGAAAATGGTCGACAGTGAATAAATTGGTTTAGTCAAGGCATATAAAGGAAATTTGGAGATTTTATAGCACAAATCCTGCCAGAAGGAAGTGAGGAGTGCTACATAGAGGATATATTCTTCTGAGTGAAACTTCTTTTTCATATGAGCTGATCAGTCATTTTAGGAGACCATAAGAGTGGTGATGGAGTGCTCAAACTAACACAATGAAGTGCAGAGAAAACACAAATACTCACTTCCTTTTTTTCTTGATGACTATTTATTACCTTCTACACTTCTCTGAAAATGATGAAACCACTGGCTGTCAACAAGATGTATTTAATATGAACAAGGGGAATTCATACAGAACATAGGCATTGACAGAATTTCAGAAATTCACTGGCTCAATAATTGTATTGTACTAACTGTAAAACTACTCTGTTTTAATTTGAAGTTCTTATTAACTTAAATAATATGATTATTTTTGTTCACATTCTATGCTATACAGAAATAGGGGCAATGACAGTAATATATGGATCTGATTTTGACATCAAATATATTATACAACTGTAATTGGTATTTAATTGCAAAATAATATAAACTTTGAATTTAAGATTTTATCTAACTTGTCTCATTTGAAAGCAGACAAGTCAAAGTGGTATAGGAGCTTTTTGAAAGGTTACAGGACATATTTTACTTATGGAGTGATATACAGAATGATTCCTGTCAGTGGAGACTTTGGACTACAAAACCAGCTCCGAAGTTCTTCAGACAAAATATACATACATACAAATATAAGAGATAAATGGCACTGATACTCACAACTCTGGTACAGCTGAACATACTGAAGTGTCTAGATGCTTTAAAATTTACTTTGTTCAAATGTCACAAATACTTGAAAATATGTTAGGAATTCTTACAGTATTACACAGTATGGTTACAGTATTGATACTAAGCAGGGTTATATTGTTTGTTCTTTCACCTCATCTTCATACATTTTCATTGCCATCTTGCTGTGAAACAGATTTCTGAACAGTAATTAATGATCTCCCTTTTTCAAAATGTTTTCCTCTTTACAAACATTAATGATAAATTTTACCCAAGTGAGCATTTCAGCTTTAAAGTAATTGAAAACTAACTAACTACTTAACTATGAAATCAGATACTGAGAAACTTTATGTTCACTACTTACATGATTAAAGAAGAGATTTTTAAATTATATTTTTCTGGGTGGAAATGGTTACGAAGCATTAGAGTGTTAAGCTATATCAGGATTCATTCTTCAAGTACCTTAATTAGTGATTCATGCCATGGAAAACTTCATTCTTGCCTCAGTGACCTTCTTCACAGAAGAATAATTTCAAATGGGGGATGATTTTCTTCAGGTAACAATTTGGGCAGTTTGGGTCTGTATGCTAACTCCCATAATATTTCTCTTTCTCATGGTTTGGGTCACGATACATTTTTGCCAGGCTTATAATATTTTTATAAACAAAAGCATATTGTAGAGAAGTATAGAGGAGATATTATTCTGAAGAGCTATTATCCTTAACAGCCTCTTTTTAATTAGCTTTTAAAATTTTTTGCTTTCTTTAAGCTTTCTCAGCCAAAAAAAAAAAAATCTTATATACCACTCAGTATATGTTCACTCAGTAATCTGTTTTTCCAATAACCAGCAAAGCATGAACATGCCTTAGTTCTTCACTCAGATTATAGGCTAGCTGAGGTTCCAGGTATTATTACTTAATGAAAGGCAGTCCAACATTAAAATCTCAGAATCTTTTGTCTGGAAGTTTCAAAACTGTTTACATTTATTGATGCTTTTCAACTTTACAGAAACTTAATGGAACTTATATTCCAAACCCACTCTGATGCTTTTGAAAACACCTTCCATGATCAGTAAATTGATGGGATTTCACTTGGTATATTAATTTTTCAATATAATTACAATCTTTTCTTATTAAGTACTCCAAGCAGGCAGAGGAAGAACAGAGCTTTCTCGATAGCAGGGAAGTTGAAGTCTCTGAGTGAGTCTTCAACTAATTCACTCAGTGGCGTTGGATGGTTACTGTACCGGCAGTTTTAAAAGCCAGCAGCTAAAGAGAGGTACTAAAAAACACTTCAAGGAAAGATTTACATGGCCTGTAGGAGGCTCTGAATCAGCCCACAAATGGCTGATTAGTAAAATGTGCTGAATACTTGCACTAACTGCTGAAGTCAGCAACAGATGGAGGAGTTGGCATCTGTGGACGTAAGGCCACTCCTTCACATATCCAACTTTAGACATGTAAGCATGAGCACTTGAGCCTAAGCTTTGCATTCCAGCTTTTCAAATAGTAAAGTAAGTCTTAAGGGAACCCTGTTCTCACGTGTTACAGTGAAAATGCTATTTCATTATTCATACATCAGCTGCATCCCAGACAGCCCCACACACAAACAAACGCCAAACAGGCCCTTTGGGCGTCTGCTCCCCTGGCAGTCCCAGCTCTCCCTTCCTGCCCCGCTCCAGCCTCCACACCCAGCTCGCAGCACCGGGCTCCCTCCCTGAGCAGCAACCGCCTTCATTCCCAAACCAGCCACTTCACACCTACCCAAGAGCTTGGCCTTCTCGCCCAGCAATCTTTAACTATGTTGCTACTCAGTCTTCTCCCCAAGTATCTCCTAGCCCCCTATCGCTGATGGCGATATGAGAGAGGGCCTCCTCCAACCTGGGGGAGGCCGAAAGTCCTGGCCNCTCCCAGCAGCCAAATTTTGTGTCCCATTCCATACCTGGGAAGAGGAGAGCTATGCCACTGAGAAAAGAATACCAGGATTTTCATTGTAAGAAAACAATTTACTTAATTTTTGGTAAGAGCAGGACTAAGTAGCGTGAAATCTTCCTTCTCTCTCATACACGTGTGGACTCAGATAAATACACAAAAGTCATGCAAAAAATAATGTTTTGCCCGGTGAATTCAAATGATACTGGAAATATTATGTCTGGAAATAATATTAATATCTGCAACCATTAATCAAGGAAATTTGGGATTGGAAGACGGGGAAGGAGAGCTGGGTCTGGAAGTTTAGGAAGTGTTTGGACTGTCTGGGAAAGATAAATGTTAAGTAAGATGAATAGGTGCACTGCCAGTTCTGCCTCTGAGGTAGAGAAACATATGCAAAATCATTATAGAAAAACAGGTAACTCCAGTGTTTGAATATTAGAAAGTAGCAAATTAATTAATATTTCCCCCAGAATATGATTAAGGCTTTAGTAGTAATTTGGAAACAAAAACCAGCAGGAGTATTTAGAAGTGTAAATTGAGTACATATATATCACTAAAATATTCTGAGTATAACAGCATTTTTTTAATTTCAGTTCTAGTTGCATCAAAAGCTATTTAATATTAATGAAATATTTAAAGTTAAGTTTTTCCCTTCTTTTTCTTGTGTGCTATAGTACAACAAAACAAATGAGTTTGCTAGTGCTCCATTTGAGTGCTTTGAAGAAACTGATATTATCTAGAACCACCTAATAAAACAGTGACTGCACATACAGTACAAATAACAAGATAAGCATTATGTTGCCTTAATGCATAAGTAAAGAATCCATTTTCTGACCATTTGCCACACAGACAATTTGCCTAATGAAATCAGCCTTCCTTCCTCTTCAAAGTACTGCTTTGTATTACCATGGTTGGATGAAAATAGCATTTTCACTGCCTCAAACCACTCTCTCTCCTTACCACAATACTCAAGCATAGTGCAGATTCAGTCATACAGCCAGCCTGATGCTGAAATAAAAAATCTCATTTGATTCTCTGAGTGAAAGGTTCCACAACTGAATTTTGTGCAGTAGGCAAAATGGTATTAAACTCATATGCTGAATTCAACAGGGATATGCACTGTGCAGTTTGCTTGTATGCACCCATTGAAGGCAGAAAAAACAAGGCTCCATGACATAAACAAGCTCAGGGGAAACATTACAGCACAAATTTTGCCCGTAATCTCAATGGTAGTACATATATAACTATTGGGAAATCCCTACCCAAGGATGGAAGGCTACATTCTGACCTTTTTGGGCATCTGCAATCTGAAAGCAATGGCATCGCAGCAATTTAATACAGAAGAATAAATATCTTTGATTCCAGTATTAGTATCTGACAAAAATTATATAGCTTTTCTCAAGTATTTTTAGTGAATTTAGTCTTTCTTAAATTTGAAATTAACAAACCTTGCCAGTCAGCTTTGAAAGATCATCTCCTCCCATTATCTGCATATCCTGCATAGACTGATCATTCTGAAAGAAGAAAGATAAAACTTTGAAATTTATTATAACTGTATAAAATAAAAATATAAATGTTACATTTTTTAAAAAAATCTTGATTACTAGTCTTGGTTATGAATATTTTCTAATGCTTGTTAGTATTGGTGTACAAGAAAACCACACTCTCATTTCTTCCTGTGGCTTCCTGCATCTCCTGGTTGTTTTTAAGCTAACATCAAACTCTAGGCTTTACAGGACTAGACAAGGTTGCACCTTTCTTTTTAAAATAGTGTTCCCTTGCTTGCTATTTCTTAATATGACAAGTGTTGAGTAACATATTTATCCCTTTCAAAATGGGAGTACAGGAGCATCTCAACACTTGACCGAATACCTGTAAGCACATTCTTGGTTTGGAACAGTTTTTGGAAACACAGGCTAAATGTGCTTACATCTCAGCTCTTTTGGGAGGAATGCACTCCATTTTATTCAGGGGAAAAAAAGTTTTGCAAAATTTATCACTTACTATCAAAAATATTTTCAGTGTGTCATACAGTTTCCAGAGCTGTGTTTACTCTTTTTCAACAGACTCAAAGATAAAATCCTTGAGGTCAATTACTTAAATATGGCCAATCAGGTTGAACTAAATGCAACAGAATAATATGTTTTGATTTTCCTATTAAAAAAGGTATTTTTAAAAAAAAACCAGAAAAAAATTTTTTATGCTGTATTTGTTTAACAGACATTTCTAGTTGAAATTCTTTCTGATGGAAAATTCTCAACCAGCTCTAGCTCCAATTTGTTATCAGCAGAACAGAGTTAAGATCACATAAGGGAGAGGCATGGAAGCCCTACTTTTAAGGCAAGACAAAAGAGGCCTTAAAGAAAGTGGTAAGTTAAAAAATATATGGTCATGGCCAGGCTATATGAACTTTTCAGAAAAAGCAAGAGAAGAATAAGTATAGTTCATTTGGGTTTTTTGCCAAATTGATGCATGTGCTAATCTAATCTTCCCACCCATAGGAAGATAGCATTAGTCCAATTTTAATAATAGCTGCAGTACCACAATGTGACACTGTGCTTTACTGGTAACACCAGGAAGCTTCATCATCACAAACAACTGACAAAAACACAATACTTGAATACTCTGCTTTTATTTCATAAACTCAGTGCTCTGAAGTCAAATGTTTTTCCACTGGTAAATAGTGGACATCAGGACTTAGAAGGTAGGCAAAGATATACTGTACTAAGGGGTTTATAGCTCTTCTTCTTCCCCTCCCAAAGCAGGGCAAGCAGAGGCAGCACTCGGAAGGTCAGAGCTGCCCCCTGGAACCACACCTGCCCACGCTCACAGCCCAGGTGGGAGAAGTTCAGGGACTTCCAAGCACCTTTGCAGATACTTGATCACAAGCAATCCTGGCAACCCCTGGAGCTATTCGTGGTCCTCGTGGGAATGGATTGTCTAAGTTAATACAGCCTTCCTGAGTAACTGTAAGTAAAGGTTGTAGAATTGCCCAGATGAGAATTTCTCCAAGTTTGCATTCTGCAGACCCCCCAAAAGGCTCCCTGGCTTTTACTCAGACTCCACTTTTCACAAAACCCTCACTCCACAGCTTTGTAAGAGGTCCTTAGCAGTCATTGCTTTAAAAGACAGTTTTTAGACCTGCCTCACTTTTTCTGCACCGGATCTGGGAGCTTTAGATAAATTTCATGCTGCTCTGATCCGTTTCCTGGGAAACAGAGCTAGAGCAGCAATGAAGGTTACATCCCATACATTTTCTAATATAAGTTTCAATATTTCTTTTACTTTTGTAAAGAAAAACAGAAAAAAAGACCAAACAACAACAAAGCAAGCAACTGATTTCCTCAGAAGATTATTTTAAAACTAAATAAAAAGTGGAGATTGAGAAGATTTTAAGTTCAGTCTTAAAAACATAAGTCTTTTGCTGTAAAGCAAAGGTCACTCTTCAAAAGTCAGGGATGTATTCAAGTCCAGACTATTATAAAACTATAAAAAGCAGATTGTTTCTAATATCTACCACAGCATGTGTAACCAAGGCACTGACAAAATATTTTTTCATTTCCAAATGAGAAGGTGTAGAATTTCATTAGCAACCAGCACACAAGAATTACTGAAGAGGCAGTTTGCCCTTAGCTGCTAGTTGAAAAAGAGAAAGAGAAAAAAGATAACAGTGAGGTGCAATGATTAATGAATTTATTTATTTTTCACTTAGAAAAACCCCTCTGTTTCAACAGTATTCACAGCAGCACTGTTTCCTTTGCATTTGGTATTTCTGGCTTCAGCTGAAAGGAAGATGCTGAAATAGCATCTTCATTGCTGGCAAGCAGCTAAGCAAACACAAAAGCCATTGAGAGCAGGGGGAATCACAGCATCCCGTCAATCTCTGCATTCACACATGGCTGTTGGGACACAAATGCACACATTTATGAAAATCCTGGTGTTCTGACTGGAGAACAAGTGCTGTCAGAGAACAAGGCTGAGTATTCATGGTGCCTAAAAACCATATCATTTTCTATATGGTTTTTCTATACACAGCTCAGAACCCTCCAGCCAAGGTATTTTCAAAAAAATTAAAGGAATTCCTTGCATCACACTGGAGAGCAATTCTCTTGCTAAAAAAAAATAAATTCAGATCATTGATTTTAATGCCATTTATAACTATCTACATTCATCACTTAACTCATGTTGTGAAATACATACCTGCCAAACAGCAAGGCTCAATACCACGGTGTGACATTACCCTGATCATAATGTTCACATAGACAATTTGCACACTATGGTTACCATGGGAACCTCTCAGTGCATATTTCTGCGTTCTCAGTTTATAATCTCAAAATAACACTGCACTAAATGTTAAGTATAAAGTACAATGAATGTCAGGAAAGAAAAAAATCTGTTTCATTCAGTACCAATTAATGTCAATTCAGAACCATTTATTTAATTTTCACGGTCTTAAGTCATTCAGAGCTTCTTTCTTCCTTTGGGAGTTGCTCCAACTGATATAATTGAGTCTCTAAGATTTCTTATAAATACAGAAATATGAATTGAAGCTTCACTTTCTGTCACCCAAAGTTCCTCAATACTTGCTTTCTAAAATCCCTAAACCCTATCAACTCTTTTTTTTTTTTTTTTTTAACTATTTGAAACTAAATATAATGGCTTGGATAGAGACAGCTCTAAATCACAGTGAGTTTTGGTCAATGGAGCATAAAATTTATTGCAGCTGTTTCTGACAAGACACGATGCGGTGTGTCACATCCCCACACCTCATCCCAAGCTATATTTAATACTATGTTTCTATTTTTTTTCTGTGCTTAATAAATCTGCATTTTCCATGATAAATCTCAATTTCTTTGGCTTTAATTGCTGTGTTGTGTTTTTTCACTTGTTCATCTTTGTTGTATAATTTTATTTAATTCTAGGAATACTTAATAAATTAAAGCAAGAATGTTATTTCCACCACCATTTTTCATGGCATACAAGATAAAACTTTTGCTTTCTATGTAGATTGGAAGTATACATATTTAAATTCCATCTATACTAAGTCATGTGTTTTGAACTGGGTGGGGCACAGAATTATTACATCTCTTTTACATCTCCTGAGATCAACACTTGGACATAGTTCAAGTTACAAGTGAAATGAGTTGGGTGGTCTCAGGAAAATTCATTATAAACAGCATTGCTCATCTGAAAATTGCACCAAACTGTGAACATCTGTTACTCTTCTGAAGAAACAGAATCTGGAATACATTAATAGTGGGCTCAGTGAAACAAAGATTCTTTAATCATGGCAAAAAAGTAGCTTTAACAGAATAGTTTAAATGCATAACTAAATTATGAAATATGGACACAAGGTCATTATCACCGATCTAATTACTACAGTCTGCAGAGTTCATATGGAATTTCTTTTAAAAAATGTGATTACCTTTTGCTCCAAAATTCGTCAGGGAAACTCAGAACAAAGAAGAATGTGACCATCAGGTCTGTTCTATGTTCCTTTTTTCCCCTTGGGTGATACAGCAGATACTCCAACCTCAGAATTCCCATTAGAACAGCTCTTTCACTTCACACCATCATTCCATCTCCTGCAACTGGGTTTTCCAGGAAGGTTTTGGCCAAAAAGAAGTCGATGACAGGCCATTCAGTTGTCCCTTGGATCCTAGTATGAAACTAAATTGCTTTGCAACCTGCCTCCTGAGAAATACTTCAAAATGTGAATATATTGGTTGGCGAAGTATCAGTATGGCATCTACATGATCTGTTAATCTATTTTGGCTAATAGATTATATTAGTTTGGTGATATATAAAGTATAGGCTATGAAATATCCTCAGTGAATCAGCAGAAGTCAAGTGGTAGTATATAAGATGCTGTACTTAGAAGCAACACTACACTTGAATCAATACAATTTTGGGTTTATTCTCACAAGAACAAAAGCAAAGAACAAAAGACCTCAAGGGTGCAGAACATGAGCTGTCACCGTTTTCATGGCAGGCAGCTAAAAGGACTATCCAGGCTTAAGTAGCAACATTCAGAGGGCAACTAGTAAGTACTGTTAAGCTGGAGACTTGTGCAAATGAGTGGGAATGATATGGATCACTTCCCAGTAAAGACTGGAAAGTTTGCCTTCCCTTCCCAAGAATCAAATGTATACCAAAGGCCAGACTGCAACCTCCGGGGTACACCCACATTCAAAATAGTCAAGTGCCAAGTCACTGATATATTTTTAAGAGGTGCCTGGAATACCTTGCAAACAATCCAACAATGCTGAGCCAACTGAGAATTGAATCCAGTAAACTGGCACACACCCACTGCCAGAACATCCCCTTTCCCACAGGGAAGTACAGGTACATGTGCACTGAAGCATTGACAGCTTTGTACATCTCTGAAAGCTTTAAAGCTGCCTTCCTGAGCTGACCACACCACTGACTGTGCTGCACTGACACTGGCCTTATAGCTATTGCCAGGGTAACAGATGATAGCAAACTTTAAACTGGTGTAGGTGTATGTCTAGGACAGTTCTAGTTACCACAGTGTAAGACATATTTTACTTCTGTAGGGGTAGATCTACAACATAACTCATTTGAAGATTTACTTATTTTTCATTCTATTTTTCTTTGTTGTTATTCCTTAACTAAAAGCTCCACCACTCAGGTTTGGAACTGCTTCAAATTCAGGCTAGTCTATCCAGTTCCAGGGAAGGCCAGGGTTTTGCAATGAGGAAGTTGGCTTTGGACAGGGAAAGACAAACAATGAACTTACTGACAGCAAGGTACTCCTTATCAGCTGACCTGTGGTAACACCTGGGTATGTTTCTTCCCTACTGTAAAAGCAAGGCAGGTCATTCAGCTTAAACAACACTCTGGGAAACAGTAAGTTATTAAACTTAATAAATGGAATTGTTTGCAATCATCTGTTCAGACACTCAATAATTTTTTGTGTACCAGGACTCCTGCATGCCTTCTCTGTATTTAATCCAAGGAAGGTAAGGTATCTTTAAAAAGGGCCAAACTGTCATAAATTGAAGTAGAATTCCGACCAGTTAATTTGGCTAATAAAGATTCAAGACAATAAATTATTTCATTTCTAAATTTCTGTTTTAGCAATTAAATTTTATATACTTGCTTAGTATTGGTTAATGGGTTATTTTGTTTAAGAATGAGGCAGTAAGACTGCAGCGCTACATATAACCATATGGCACAAACAGCACCCGAACACTCAAAAAGATCAGCAAGAACTGAAATCAAGAACATAGATAACAAAGGTTTTAACTTGTATATGTATCAGAAACACAATAAATCCTCAAAACTCAGGTTAGTTTCCACAGATTGTAGTCTGAGATTTCCTTGTGCTCTACCTTATTTTTATTCTATAAGATAGTATTTAAAACATAGAAATTAAATCTGTGTATGTTTCAGGATAAGAAAAGGTACTAACAATTTTACAGGGCTCTTCAGTCATGTAAGGTAAGATCCACATCCCATAATTTTTCTCCAGAGATGGTAAGAAAATAAATTTTAAAACTTACAGGTAGGAGAAAAATTTAGGAAGCATACCCTTCAGAACTGCCATAATCCTACTCAGGCATTCCTTTTGGGCTGCCAGGAGGCATTGCTAAGGGTGTCTACCTTTTGTGACAATAATGTAGGACCAGCCCACACTCTTGGAACAGCAGACTTGGAATGCTTTTCCTCCTCAGCTCCATAAGCTAAAGAGTGTATGGAAAATCTTCCTCCTGCTATGGTAATACAAAAATCATTAAGGTTATCAGTCATGCTATGGCCAACTATACTGGACTCGGGTAGGAGAATGTCAGTTTGGATTCAAGACCACAATAACTGGAGTGTCTGTCTTTTGCCCAATTATTGTTTAGCAGGAAATGCATGAACATTACAGCAGTGGAACTAGAAGTCATGTTTCCCAGCCTCAACAGATGATCTTAGCATGCCAGCTGGGACACTACTAGATCCACATGTACGATCTTACCCCATTTTTTAAACTGTGTTGTAAACTAATGATCAAAAGTGCATGAACATTGTGAAAAATCACATAGTGAGTTTGTAGCTCTGTACTAAAAACCCTGTCCACTTGGGGATTCTGCAAGCACAAGAGAAAACAGCTTTCTCTAGAATAAGCACAAAGAGTTAACCTTGTGACTCTGACTATCATTAGTTCCTAGGATCTGGTGATAAAAGGGAGATAGAAGAAAAATCTTGAACTTTGTCAAATAGCCACAGGCTGGAAAACAGATAAATAGGTGTAAGCAAATTCACAGAAGATGACTCTGATAAAAACCTCAAATTCTTAGTCCCTTCCAGCAACCTGGAGCTTAGAGTATCATTGACTCTCACAACTCAGTAGCAGTCTCTTCCATACCACCATGTTTAGTCTCTTGGCTAATGACAACTTGGAAACTTTCAACAGCACACACATTCTTCGTGAATTTTCTTGCAAGATTATTTTATAGTGTCTCTTCTTTATTTAAATACTTTAACTTCTGTTAAAATTCTGTCTATCAAATGAGGAAGGAAAAGAATTTTGTATCTGTCACACAGATCAGCACTGGAATTACACAGGAGTTCCTGTTATTGCCATATTCCTTTAGAGTAACCCTTTTGGTTTACACCTTACAGCCCCGCTGGGGTGTGACACTCCATGAGCACTACACATGTTAAGATCTGTCTTAAGAAACAGCATTTAAGATGCCAGTAAAAGGGAGTCATCAAATTCCTTGAGAAAAATTAGAACCCTCTGGCTTCTTTTAATTAATTTTGCTCCATTTCAGATCTTAATATGAAAAACTCACATATTAAATGGTACTGCTAGCGTCCAAATAATGTGATATTTTTCCAATGCATAAACATGTCACAGTACTTTCAGACTCATCAGATCTTATTTTTGCAACACGATTTACAACCATTTAGTTCTGGACCTTTCTTACACGTAAGATCCTATCTCCCCGTCACTGTAAAATCCATGAAGCAGGGTGACATACAGTATTGCTGCAAATGCCATAACTTAGTAGTAGCTTAGTGTATTTTTGGCAGAATATGAAACAAAACATTTTACTAAAACTAAACTTCAATTTTTTAGGCTTTATAAGAAACCACTGCTTTACAACAAATACTGTATCGAGGGGAATCTAATTCTTTGAAAACCTGAACAGTTGGATGCTTCCAATAAAATCCCTTGATGCTTCGAATCTGTTCTAAAAGTGACCAATTTAACAACATCTACAGTCTTAAATGTTAGGATGTTCCAGGAACCTGGATTGCTTAAAAATACTAAATATTTAAGCTCACCAAAAAAACCTGTATTAAAAAACCTTAAGAAAAAGGGACTTCGGATCTAAAACTCCATTGATACATAGTAGCTGTGCCCTATGCAATATCCTGTAATCCAAGACATCTATTTCAAATTAGAAGACATTTTTCAAAAGAAAACATTACAGCTTGTAAGAAGTAAATGTGATCCTGGTGGAGAAAATTTTCTCAAAAAATATTAGAAAATACCTCTGTGGAGTTTACGTTAGATCTGAAATCCAGAAGAACACAGTACCAACCTACAATATAGGAAAACTAATTTTTTTCATTAAAAAAAAAAATTCCATAGCTAAAGTTCATATATCAGTATTAAGGAAGGTAATACTTAAGCTGGAAACAATAGATAAAAATTAAAAATATCTTGAAAAAGCATGTAGTTACTTGCTTTAATATGCCCCATAAATGCTTTAAAACAATACTTTGGTATTTTTGAAAAGCTGTAGGACAGCTCAGTATCAATCTGCCTTCATTGCCACATCTGCTCCAGTTCTGTCCCCATGGCAATCAGGCCGCTTCCTACTCTGTTCTCCTTCAGCTGAGTTGTTTGGTTCCCCCAAATCTTTCATGTGTGAGTCACTGAAACACTTACTCATACTTTAAAAAAATCAGTAAGAATTCAGATGGTGCTAACATATTCAAGTGATGCGTAGGTGTGTTATCTGATGCATACAGTTACAAAGATCATCCCCTATGAGTAAGTTTTACATTAGAGATAAACTTGATAAACTGACTGTATGATAGACTTATTATGACCTTTCCTGAACTATGCCCACAAATTAACAGCTACTTACATTAGAAGTAGCGTCCCAAGCAGTGTCCAACAGCAAAATACTGTAGGTTTTATTTTAAATAAAACACTTTCTTTGAGCAAGAAATGAATTAAAGCTCTCATATCTCACAACTCTGCCATCGTGTTAAATGGAAGCTGTAGATGTCATGTAGGTGAAAGGAGACCATCTACCTCTAGACGTAAAAAGTTTCAAGACTCTGACTTTGAAGTTCACGTTTTATTCCTTATGGTATGACCTTCTTCAGTTTGTATTGGAGTACTGTGAAAACTAGGCTGGTTCACGAAAGCAGCTACGGTTGAAATATCCACTCTCCTTCTGATACCTTTGAGGATCATCTCTCAGGTAAAGCAGAAGGTGAGTCTGAGGCTTGCACGCATAGTAGTAAGGATCCCTTAACTATGGGCAGACTCCTTTTTCCAGCAAGAACTGTGCTGACTAAAGAAGTTACTGCCCACAAGCTGTCCCCAGCTGCTTGCAAGTCTCCCCCTGGCAGGGATTACTAAGATGCATGTGTGCATCTGGGTCACTAAAAATGAATCCAGCAAGCTCAAGCGGTCCAAATAGAAAGTCTCTCAATAAGTGGTGTCATCTGGGCTGAAACACGGAGTGCTCAGAAGCAGCTGAGCTGGCCCGTGTGACTGCCTGGAAGGCACTGCAAAACTCAAAGGATGAACTGGAGAGGGTCACTGTTCCAGCCAGTGCAGATGCAATCAGAACAGAGACCCACCTCCACTGTCTGAGTTTTCACACCAAGACACTGACTGTCTGTACCTGATGTACAGATTAATCTGGCAGGAGAGTTTACTCTCAAAGTGCATGAATTGTACTGCTACTCTTGTAACACCACCCACAATTTAACCAAAGAAACTGTCATTCTTCTCATTACATTTTTGTGAATTTCTTTTAAAGGTTCATCAGCTAGCTTCAAGAATAAGCTTTGGGGATGACTTCCACTACTAACACATTTTCAGCTATTTCTCTGAAAAGTCTGAGTGTCTCTGAGGGTGATATTTTGCAGTAAGACACTGCTGCATGTTGATGTGGTTTTTTGTTTCTTTCATGAAAAATATTATAGTTTTAAACAAGTCTTAACACTTGAAAAAGGAACATTTGGACACAGTTTGGAGAACTGTGAATTGTAGCATCTCCAAACATTCCATTCACAAAAAATATGATCTTTTTCCACTGTTCATCACCTTCTTAACCATCTCAAGTCTTACTAAGTTTCAGAAAATACCTGAAGTATAAGAGATCCAGACAGAGCATCAATGCCTGCTTAAGGTTTGGGAGTGTCTTTGGCTTGGAGCTGTAAAAGACCTTTTACTCACTTGTTTTAGCAGGTTGGAGCATCTCATGGAACTTTCACTTAAAAAGATACAACTACTTTGAGATGTAAATGCTGTTTTGTCCATTCATAGACATGGAAAGCGCACAGAGATAGAATCCCTTTGGCAATTCTAGGAGGAGATTTCCCAAATCTTTCATCATTAACTTGCCCATAAGACATCTCTCTGACAGCACCATCTACAATCAACAGAACATATTTCTCAGAACAGCAACAACGTTAAGGTTGAGATTCTTGACACTGGTAGCTTCTATGGACTAAATTATATTATGTTTCTGCTTCCCATTAGCATCTAAAACTATATCATGCTGCAAAATTCTCTGTAAAGTTGTTCACTGTCTACAGTGCTGACTGCAAGACATACATCTGAAAAAAGTTGAGTATATTTTAGTTTTTGAATGTCTACTACACACACAACCTCTCTCCAAATTAAATAAACCACAAATTAATAATTTTCAAATTAAACCACATTTTGCCTACACTGAAGTTATTTATTTGTATATCAAATTTATAATTCACAGATAATTTGGAGTTCAGTCCTGTGAAATTATGGTAGAACTTGGCTTTAAAGTTGACAGGAATTGATTCTATCAGGTAGGCTCCAGTCTGTAATTCTTCCATGGCTACTCAGCATCAAGAAGATGATGCAGTCATCAGCTGAACTGTGTACATGAAGCAAAATAAAGGGAACTCACAACCTGCCCAAGAGAAAACCTGTTAGTACAAAAATTGATGTGAACTGTCTTTCATCTCAGGATGTACATTTTTCTCAGGAGATCATAAGTTGTGTTTTCCTGTGTGACACAGCAATGGAGATAAACAATCATTGTAACACTGGTGTAGAGTCTGGGTATAGACATGAATCACTAAATGCAAGCTAGACAGCTTTTTCTTCTGTGTTGTTAAATTAATACAACCATTTTGAGGTTGCTTGCTTTTTCAGGGTCATGATTTAAACATACTACTTTTAAATGCAAAGTTCATAGTAACCTTAAAATGAGTCAGGTTACATACAACAAAATTATACTGAATAAGAATAGGTTATTATGAAAAGCAGGACTGTACATTTTATACCATTCCGATTATAGTCTGATGCCTCTTGCTGCTGAGTCTTTTAGGAATTAAGTACACTCATTTGGTATATGAGAAGGAAACCTGCATGGCAGAAAAATAAATTGTTTTACTACATTTAGAAGCTTTCAACTTACTCATTATAAAATCCCTCTGTTTCCTTACTCCTGCATTAGAGAGATTTAGCAAAACTATTTACTGAGGTGGCTTCATATAGCAAAAACATTCAGATTTCTACTAAACAATGATTGTTTTGTTGCTTGTTTCCAGATTCTCGCAGCACTAATAGTCCTGTTTACGCCAAGACTAATAACCAACAGTTGTAAATATGTTTCAAACAACTGGAGGCTGAAGAGGAAACAGATCATATCAATGGATTTGTTTGTGAACAGAATTCAATGCAGCCATTGTGCATGAATTACAATTCAGCAGTCATATTTTTACATTTTTTTTATTTGTTATGTTCTGGAAACCATAAGTAATGTACTCATTTTAAAGAATTACATGAATTGACCAAATCCACATAATCCTCTGGAAGTTCATTCATATTTGGAGCATCAAACACATCTCTGGGCAAGCTGTTCCAGTGCCTCACCAACTTCATAATAAAAAAAATCTCCCTTATATCTAGTCTAAACCCATCCTCTTTCAATTTAAAGGCATTTTCCCTCGTCCTATCATTCCATGGCCTTGTAAATACCCCTCTTCACCTTTCTTGTAGGCCCCTTTGAGGTACTGGCCATCTGCTCTAAGGTGTCCTCAAAGCCTTCTCTTCCCCAGGCTGAACAACCCCAACTGAATCAGCCTGTCTTCCTAGGAGAGGTGCTCCAGACCTGTGATCATCTATGTAGCCCTCCTTCAGACTCCCTCCAACAGATCCATGTCTTTGCTATATAGAGGACTCCAGAGCTGGATGCAGTATTCCAGATGGGATCCCAAAGTTATTCAAAAGAACAGAGTTCGTTATAACAATGTAATTTCAAAATAACACCACCACCAGTTTCAACAAGGACTCTTATTGTGATTCCTTCTCTTCTTAGCTTCCATCATCCGTCTTAATTCACATGCATTTACCTTCTCTTCTATTGAGAGGTTGCTGAGAACGTCTCAAGAAAGTCTGCATACTTCCTCTACTTCTTCTTAATTTTTTCAATTCCATTTAAAAATTGAGGTTTGACTTAAAGATCACATTTGGCATAGCCATGGAACAAGATCAGGTGATATTGTTGCATCTCTTAGTAGGAGATTAGACTTGCTAAGCCAGAACATCCTCTTCTGTCTCAAGCCACAATTCAACCTTTACCTTTTCAGCTTGTCCTAAATTGTCTCTTCCACACTGAACAAAGAGAAGCTCTAATTATTGTTTACAAACAGTCTACTCTTCTGCTACACTTCTAATAGAATGGTTTTTTACTAAAACATATCCTATTCAGCTCTTCTCTTTATGACACCCACATCCTTCTATTGTTTTGTTCACTCTCTCTTTTGGTTCATCCTCAAATATTCATCCTTTTCTAGTCCTATCATTTAATTCAAAACACCCTAATAAAACATCTTCCTAATTTCTCTGTCATACTTCCCTCTGGATTCTCCCTAATTAGCTCTTCAATCCCCTAAAGTTATCAGTATCACAAACGTATTACAAAATTTCTGGATCCACCATCTCTCCTGCTAGGGTCACATTCTCCTTAGATGACATTCCCCAACTCAACTTCTTCCACCATTAATTTTCCTCCTTGACTTCAACATACCATGCTTCTGAAAATAATTTTGAATTCTCCTTTCAATCTGAAACCCTCACCCCTTTTCAACTTCAGAACTCTGGTTCCCTGAGGAGGAACAACTGCTCAGGAAAAAAATTCAATATGATAAAAATAGAGTAGAGTAAATTTTATTCATCCAGTTTAAAATTCAAAAATCTCTGCAGTCGATTCCACTGTTCCTGACTTATATTAAAATCTAATATCTTAGAACTTAATATCTAAAAAGCTGCTAAATTTTGTCAGTTCTCATGTCAGTGTTTCCAGAACACAGTGTTTTCCCCTAAAACTTGGCATGTATCTTTCTATATATTCATCATATTTCAGATGAGAACTATTGTAGAGCTTCTTGCTCTACCCACTATACTTCTTGCCTTGCTACTCTTGAGTTCATTCAAAAAAGTGTATGTTTTCTCTTCTCTGCCTCTTAAAACTCAGAGCTGCTGCTTCTCATTCAGATTTCCATCTGGAAAATGGATTTGATTTTCCTCTCCATCTACTTCCTGACTCTTATCCTTAACTCTACATGATGCTTCCTGTCTTTTTACTCCTGAAATCATATTTTCTAACTCTCATCTTGGTGCTTTCTTTTAATCTGTCCCTTCTAAAATACAGGAAAATTTCTCACAAAAACGTAAAAATGTTCAGGCACATACAACAATATTTTGCAAACCAGATAAAACCATCCTCATTACGGAAGTACAAGTAGCCACTCATCTCATTAATATCCAGAGAATCTAAATGTACTATGCTTTTTTTTTTTTTAATCAATTCATTTGCATTAAGAAATTTAACAAAGAAGATACATGCCCAGCTTTCAGCTACTTAATCTGACAGAAGATCCTAACATACTAATTAAATCTAAATTCTAAAGTCTAAATTCTGTAATATTATGACAGGAAAAACAAAGAGCCATATAAAACCGGTCATATTTGCAATCTCCTTTTCCTGTAATCACGTCTGTAGGCCAACCAGCAAAGTACAACATTTTCCACTGATACTTGGTAATTAAGGTGTACTTTCACTGATGCCAAGATCTGACTCTGGGTCACAATTACAGCCCATTTTTGCTACCCTGTTGAACCAAGAAATCCCACTTTGAATTACAACCCCTGAAAATCAACTAACCTTTCAATATTGAAGCTGGAATGAGACAATTCAAAAATCCCTTGAGTTTGAGCTGAAATTAGTTGCTGGATTTAAACAGCTGGAGTGGGGAAGGGAGACATGTCTGAAGTAAGCATATTAAGAGCAGCAGGACTCCCTTCAGAAGAGAAAGAGAGAACAGTTAGTAAAAGGAAGCCGGATAAATAATGTGAGAAGAATGGTGTCTATGAAATGAAAAAGGGATAAAAAGACAGAGCAGTAATAAGTCTTACTAGAAACTGGAACAGAAAACACAAAGGAAAGCAAAAGAGTGGAACTGGTGATGCTCCAAGATTTTAAGTAGAGTCTTATCTCTAAAGCTGTAATTATTGCCTCTTATTAAAGTGTAAAACACCAAGAAAGATATGTTATTACAGAATAAACTAACATGGGAGATTTGGGAATTTAATATAAGGCTGGGATAAAGAGTCACTCAGACTAGGTACAGCGAGTTCCTCAAGTGTTCTGAGCCCAGCTATGTTGACAAGGGAACATTCTCCAAAACCTGCAATTGCACAGGTCACAACAGTAACTCAAGATGCAAAGGATGGCAGGTAGTGGTATTGGTACTTCAGTCAGCATTACATTTATGCGTATCTCATGCACTGCATCTACCAATATTAATGTAATTTCAAATTTCTACTGCAGTGTCATTCAGCTTCCGAAGACCAGACAGGTATCAAGCACTGATCCAAACACTAAATCAAGGACAGCTTCATTCTCTAAATACATGACACCTGTTTGGAAGTACATATAAGAAAAAGAATATATTTTCAAAAAAACAGATGCAGGCACTAGTTCTTGGGAAGGTGCTACCTTTCTGATACAGCATGAGGTTAGGACCCAAAATATGCACAGCCACTAAATGCTAAGATCATCTAGGACTTAGTATTGGTAATTACACCCTTGCATAATAAAATTCTTAGTGCTGTTTCAGCTTGATTTAACATGCTTTTATATTATTTCCCAAGCTAAAGATGTGAAGATTTCCACACTTTTGCAGTACACATCTTCTGCCACTCACTGGTTATGGGTCAGTATGGATAATAAGATTTGACCCCAAGGAAAGAAATTTTAGAACCAGGATATCTTCATACTAGATAAAAGATAACCCTAGAGGAAAAGCACACGCATTACTTATATGCCAGATGCAAAATAAAACCTACTTTAAGTAATTCCACTATTTGCTCAACAGTGTTACTGAAGTGCTATTGTAACTACACAAAATAAAACTTGAGTAAAATTTCCATGTGCCATTATGTGAGACAAAGATTACAATTTATTAATTATTTCTGTAATACTGCTGAATACCTAGAAAATAACTAATATTCGTATTTCACATATGCTTCATAGAACTAACTAATTCTTGAAAGAGAAGGACCAAATCCTAATCAAATGGCTACAAAAGCTTCTCATTCACTTTTTTCCCCACAATGAAAAAAAGTCAGACTGGATCTGTGAAACTTAGGAAAAGTTTACAGTCACTGGGGTCAGAAGAAAATGCCAGCCAACAAACTGTGGAAAGGATGTAGGTTCTTGTGGGAACTACTGGACATAGAAAGTTGCATTTCTGCAAGACACTGTTTTATCACTCCATTTATTTAGTGTACTTCCTCAGACCTTTCTACATCAACTTATAGAAATGCTCTCTCACTATGTAACATGCAATGCAAGGTAGAATATAAATTTATAACCTATACAATAAGAAATTGTAATTATAGATTCTAAAAAAATGCTGGTCATCTCACATTCATATCCTCACTGACACAGATGAATTATTATAGCATAATTTCCTCTGAAGATAACAGGAGGTCTTGATGATTACTTCAACACTGGATTTGATTCAACAGCTTGTTTCATTTTCTTGTAGAACACTATCATCATCTGGTGGTATATTTTGCTACTATGTAAACTGTATGCTATGAAGATGAAAGCATTTCATTTACTTAGCATTAAATATTTAGAAGAAGACATAGATTTACCACCTTGCAGTTATGCCAAACTATGTGGGGGTGGTAAACGCAGCAGCATGAAATGAACTTGACAGAACTGCTGAGGATTTTGAGAACAAGGAAGATGTCAACATTTTATATGAACGAAATTTGAATACTTCTCTGTCCAGAAGTAAAAGACAGACTAAATAGAACAACAGAGCTCAAGGATGCTTCATATCCTCATTCATACTATCTACAAAGTATAAGGGATATTAGTTCTTAAAGAAAACTTCACAGGTTTTCCAAACAAAAACATTTTTCACATAGTTTTTCTTATAATTGGAGGTGGAGATCTCATATGCAAAAGTCAACTATTTATTATGACATTCAACCAGAATCTACATAAATCAGTTGTTGACTTACGTGGTAACTTTTCAGTCTAACAAAATCGACTTTCATGGAGATGAACCTTTCTGAATTTCTGCTAAGATTTTTAATGTGCTCCACAAGATCAGCACAGAATTTGTAGCCACCTTTGAGGACACAGAGAACCACAATATCATTGTCTCCAATGTCTTGCACAATATCTTTGGCCAGTCGTTCTGTCCTGGGCAAAAAAAAAAATTAAGGATAAAGTAACATTGGATGCAGATGCTCTAAGTTCATGGTACACTTTGCAAACAAACACTGTGGTGAGTATAAAGCTTGACTGACATTGTTCAAATATCTTGACTTCACAGAATCACAGAGTCCTTTAGGTTGGAAAAGACCTTTAAGATCATCGAGTCCACCCTTTGACTGATCACCACAATGTCAGCTAGACCATAACAGTAAGTGCCATGTCCAGTCATTGCTTGAACACCTCCAGGAATGGTGATTCTACCACCTTCCGGGACAGTCCATTCCAATGCTTGACTGGGTTTGGATCCAGCTCACAGAAGGCACATACAGAATGATGGATGCATGATGCAAAGCACTTGAATTTGGTTAACCTTAAATGCCTAAATTCCTCAGCTATACAAACGGGAGCTACACATCTCAGCATATTTTGGGCTCATAACTATGTCAGAGACTCGAGAGAAAAGAATGTGAGCTAGCCTTCCATTTTACCTCACAGGAATTATCAGTATAGAATATACTTGTACAAACCCCTAACTTGTTATGTTAGTTACTGCACAAGAACAACAAATTAAGTGAAAGGAAGGGAAGAGAATTATTTGAAATATTTCACGCTGATTGGCTTCGGAAGAAGCTACTTCTACCCCTATAATTTTAATAAAAATATACATAAACACTAGAAAGAAATACAGCATCAGTCAAAAGCTTATAAAGAGCGTATAATATCACTATTTTGTACAGCTCACTGTTTTATACAGCAGAAATGAAGAGTGCAAAGAGCTTCAGTGACTTGTTCAAGTTCACATACAGGCAAATAACCAAGCAAATGCTCCAAGGAACCTGCAGTTGTGGGGTTCCCAACCAAACCTGTCTTCCCTTTGACAATTCTGCATTGCAAACACAATATGGCAGATGACTGGAAACAAAAAACACATTTCTGCCATGCAATGCTACATACATTTTCAAGATAAAAATAATAAATATGAATCTTAGTAATAAATGCAAATAATAAATATTAACCTTAAAGATAGCGTTTCTAGACCTACAATATGGTCCTGGCTCATTTCTAGATGTAATGCAGTGTCAACAGAAAACTTAACAATGTCATTTGATGTTTTGAGGAAAAACAGCTCAGTGCATTATATTCTGTATACACACTGGAAAATTCTTTGATAGCTGACTGAATTAGATTAGTAGTTTCAATGAGAGTGGACTTGTTGACAGGATACAATTTATTAAATAATCCTATCATTTATCCATTCATAATGTCTTTCATTATTACATTTTTCAGGTTTGGCTGTTTTTTCCTTTCTCTACTGACTGTAACACAGAAATCAATTTGCCACTACATAAATGCATTGATTGAACTTTACTGAAATCTGTGCACGGAGCAGAGAAGAATGAGCTCTAGGCTTAAGATAATATACTAAGTATGAGAAATGGCTGTTGCTTCATTGCCACATCTTTGTATTTTTAATGCTCTACTAAATTCCATATAGCAATAATTAGTATACTTTTGATTTGAGAAATAGAAGATATTAGAAATATTAGATCATCTCATTTGATCTGAAATATATAATTTCTTTTAGTTTTGTAAGAATGAGGATTATTTGCTTTACCGAAGATTAATAAAATAGTCTTTTATCATCTTTTATCAAGTCTGAGAATAATGGGTAAAACTTCTCATTAAGAAACATTTCTTTGATGAATTTTCATTTTTTATATTATTCCTCAGATTGTTTGGAGCCAAAATTTCCAAGAATTCCAAAGACCACTTTGTATGTTAAAAGTGTATGAACTCCAGCACAGATAAAAATGTACTAATTTAAATTTCTAAATAAAAATATCCAAGTTTTAAACTTCTAATATTTTAGGACAAAGATTATACACACACTGTATATGGATGACAGCCTTTATGAAAAAGGATAGTACTACTGACCAAACAATCTGTTTAGTGACATTCAAACTACACATACCTGTCAACAATAATGCCGTGAGGTATGAGCACGTATTCCAGATCTCCATAGTAGTGCTGAGGATAAGTGAACAAATCCAGACTGTATCCAGGCCAATTGTCTGAAATCTGAATATCAAATAGTACTGTCAAGAACACTTCATGGTGTTTGACATTATGTAACTGGGAGAAAATCAGCATTCTAGTACATTCTATTGGATGAATACATTGTATGCCATACTTTCTTCCAGTAATCCAAAATTTACTATTTTGCTTTTCCCATTAATTGTTTTGCTTCTCAGGATATCTCAGAAATCAAATGCTACAGTATTTTCCCCACAGAATGTGGGAAATTTCATCTGAAATTACAAACAACTAGAGGGACAAAGGAAATATTTAATACTGAACTAGTGGCAAAAGTAAGTTTTTAAGAACTTTCAAACTCAAAATGCCAGTAAGAACGGATTCTCCAATGGGAGATTCAGATGGTGGAATTAAAAGTCATAAAATTCTATATTAAAATTGTACATTTCTAGTTTAAAATTACTTAAAGGTAATAAATAAATAAATAAGTATTCCACAGATGAAATGGCACACATGGAGAATAATTTATGTGGTTCATGGATATCTGTACAAATCAGTGAAAAACTGTACTTCTTGCCAAAGATGAGGTTCTTAATTTAGATGTCATCAAAGATAAGTGATTACAAAATGTTTGCATCTTACCTCACTATCAAACTAGTCTGTAAATCCATATATTTACAGAAAAAAATATTTTATAGAATTAATATACATTGATTTTGTAAGTATCAGAATACAAAGATTAGATCTTGCAGCATACAATGGTAGTAGAGATTAAGGTAAAAAATTAGCCAACAGTTGAAGGCTTCAAAAAGCTATGACATGCAAAGTCACCAGCACAAAAACTAAACAAATTCCAAAACAAAAATTTAATAAGGGATTCCTTATGAAAGACAAGATCTGCAGATTCACAAGGTATCTTGAAATCATTACAAAGCTTTTCTTCAATACTGGTTCAGGATAAAAAGCAACACCTAATAGGTTTTCTTTATAGTCATATTCCTCAAGTCACATGTTGTCTTTCTACAACTTGGCTGCAGGAATCGTGAGTAAAAGGAGAAATGGTGACAAACTTGCCATTGTGCAGTGCATGTCTTAGTGGCATTTTTGCTACAGATAGTCTTTAAAGGACCATCACTGAAACTAACCCCTGCTTACCATCTTACAGTACAGCAATAAACTGTTTCTCACAAATATTTTGGCAAAGATAACATATTTGATGTTGAGCTGTTCCTCCACATCCGCTCTTCTTTAACTCAGACACAGCCCTGCCTCATGCTGTACTGAAACACTGTTCTGCCTCGTGGATTTTGGTTTGCTTGGGGGCTTTTTTTGCATATTCATTGACAGCTACAGACACCTTCACTGGTATGTTTTCTTAACTCTACTCAAAAACTTCTGCATCAAAAAATGTTATTCATTGGCAACTGCTACTGAATATTTGCCCATGAAGGGTATGACTGGGAGATCACTGGAATCAATGAAAGCTTTTCCCCTGACTTATACAAGCCTTGAAACTACACAAAAGAAAAAAAGTTACTTAGTTGTGTTGCTCATTTCCATAGAAACAGGAGATTATAAATATCCTCCTTGGCAAGGTTTTTAATTAGAGGCAAATCTTGCTCCAAAAACACTGCTGTAGTCGCCCTGGAAAGACTATTTTCCCATCTACTTTTTCAGTGCATGGGGGGGCTGAAACTTTTTAAACATTTTGTAGCAATGAACGGTCTGTTCAAAAGCATTTTAATACAAACTGAAACAATTTCATTATGCATTACAAACACCCACTAGCAACCCCTGTCAGTGTTGCTACCTTCTGCATTCTTGTCAAATTGCAGTGTTTCAGTGTGATGCAGAACATTAAATTAAATGGATAGAAACTGCTTCAGAATTCAAACAAACCAGTAACTTTTACATAGGTTACAATGAGTCCTTTATGAAATAAGATCAGGATGAAATTTTGATTCTCCCATTTATCTTTCTGGAATAGCAGAGCATAAACAGCATAACTCTGCAGTAATACTGAAGTTCTTGTTCATAAGTGCTTGCTGGCATTTGACGAATAAGACGAAATTCACATGTACTTTCAAATTAACTATTTGTCTAATATAATAAGCCTGTTTCATATCCTTCTTTCTTTTAAAGAGGCACTTCCCAAAAACAACTCTTAGAAATTCTCAATTATCCTAAAGCCAGGCACAGTGTTATGCTATAAGACAATTTTCAAGTAACTGTAAATTCTTATTACTATTCTGATTGAGAATTTTAAAAGACCTTGAAAATATGAAGGAAAAATTTCTGATTTTTTCAGAAAAAAAAAAAAGCAGTATTCAACTAGACAAGTAAACAAATATTCTAAATATATTGGCACACTTGTGTGTAAAAAAAGTCCTACAGTGAAAGAAAGACCTACTTTTAAAGTTCAGGCTTGGCATGTTTGAATAGCCCAGCAGATATTCTTCAGTAAGTCTTTAAAAAGTTGATGTGAATGGATACAAAAAGGAATACAAATACATGGCAATATCCAAAAGTGTTCCCTTGAGGCCTAAGAGAGAAGCTGAAGACATTCAATTGCAACACCTTTGGAAGAATGTTACTAGTTTTGTTGTCTGGAAAAGTGAGCACAGGTGAAGTTTGAGCACAGTCCTCAGCTCCAAGCGAGCATCAAGAACTCCAGCTTTTGTAACTCAAATTATGCTGCCCTGGACTTACTGCTGGTTGGGTTTTCAGGGAGCTGAGCAGAAAAAATTAAACCAGTGCAGCAGAAGATGGTCATGCACATTCATGTCCTTCTTTGCAATAACCTCATGTTGCTTTGGTGATATACAGTTGCCCACTTTAGGAATGTCATTTATTACGCAGGTGTCAGGAGAGGTGGTGGATGTGCAGTGTTTTCAGACAGAGCTCGAACAGAGAGATGGGTCCTTCGGAAGGGGCATGGAGGGAGGGGACGTTGGAGTGGACAGAGTGTGACCGCTGCCTACACAGAGGGCTCTGGGCCATGATCTGGGCAGCTGTCCTGTGAATCTTCTGTTAAAATCCTAATGCCACACTA
>VZTH01011493.1:494785-563207 GCA_013397815.1 Aleadryas rufinucha
GCTGCAGCGGCTGCGGGATGCGGGATGTGGGATGCGGGATGCGGGATGTGGGATGCGGGATGCGGGATGGAAGCTGTGCAGGTGTAGGTACGGTCGGGATGGTGGAAAGGCTTGGGCAGGGCTGACCAAGGAGGCCGGCTTGGGTTAGGGGGTAAGATTAAGATGGTGTGGTTTAAACTGCCGTTTTAACAGGATTTTGCTTATACTCCAGGAGAGGAAAAAAGCAAATTTCCAACAATTCAGTAATCATACTTTCCATCCTCGCTGTCTGCTGGAGTTGCTACTCCTTGCTCACCACCGTGCACATACTGGAGCAGGCTATGTCTTCCCATTGCCCCCAGCCCATGCCCATGTTGCCCTATGCTGTCTGGGCAGGTGGAGGAAAACAGATCAGGCACCAGGAACAACGCAGCTTTCTGCCCCCCACTTCCAATTCTGTTAAAATTATTATTAATATTTTGCTTTCACTGCCTCACAGATGAGAAGGAGCTTGTTTTTTTCCCGGCTTACTCTGATCGTTGCCTACCTTTACGTTCCCATAAAAGAAGTTCACATTTGGACTTGCTCCATCCTTTTTTTATCCTGTCCTTTGGGGAAAATGCTAACAGCCTCTCTGCCCACTGTGGATAAAAATAGAGCTTTTCACTTTCTTAAAACTGAAAGTTGGTTATAATTTGTGGTATCAAACTGTCAAATACACAGCTGGTAGAATTCTGCCATTCCCATACTAGAATATATTAAAGGAAGAAAAAGTTGCTCTTAGGGGAGACCTGGGTATAATGAAATATGCTTGGTGGTACCTGAGGGGCTCTCACCAACTGAGTAGGAAACATTTCAGGTTGGTACACTACTATTCTAGAATATGGTCACTGACACTTGTAGGTCACAACAGATGGATGTGGGGAGCACTATGGGTATGTCTACACCAGGAGTTTGGTGTCCAATGTGGACTAGCTTTAAGGTGCATCCTGTTAGTGCACTGACATTAAAACTTATAGGACAATTCTTAGGAATCTGGTGTTAAGAAGGCTCATATAAATTAATCACTTATTAAAATCTGGCTAAGTACTAGAGCAATTGAAGATTATTTTGTGATAAATGCTTTGTTTCTTGTATGAAGTCAGGTGTGTTTGCTTTTGATGAATTAAGGAACTATTCTTTAAAGAACTATTGCTACAATAGACAATACGTCTGAAAGAACAAAAGACCAGGTTTACAAAGTGTCAGAAGTCCACTCCAGAATACATCTGCCTCAAAGTGGTGCCTGTAAATTAAGACTCAAGTGTGCTGGGAAAAAATAGTTCCTGTTCACAGTGCTGTAAAATAATAAGTAGTGAATTTGATAAACAGCATATGCAGACTTGTACAAAACTACAAAGAGTAAATAAAAATATTTTTGTAAAATACATAGGGGATTTTCATAATGGGCAAAATCCCTAAATAGATTTGCATTTCAATTACATGTCAACATTTCATACAACTATTGAGAAAGAAAGTTTAATATTTCCTCTGAACTTTGGGTTAAATATCCCTGATTTGTATTCACAATCACTTTTCAGCATCTGAAGATTCTTCTTGTCTGAACGTGGGCAAGAATCCCTCCTAAAGCCCATATTTGCCCTAAAGCTAGCACAGTCTGAATCGGTTACCACCAAGTTATCAATAAAGCTGCTGCTGCATTTATATCACAGAGCTGAACTCTATGGATCTGAAGCTATTTAGATTACAGCTAGAAATGCAAATCAATTCTGCCACTGCTATATGAGGACTGGTTTCTTCTACCTTTCAGACTATTTGGGTTACTATTTACAGAGTTTTCTGTACTTTTAACCATATTCTTTATCAGACTACTGCAATACAAGAGATTGTTCTGACTACACTGCAGACAGAAGCTTAATGCTTTGAAAAACATTAACATGAGCAAGACACTAAAAAATAAATACCTCCAGCGTTGTGCTAGAAAACTTAAGCAGGAGATGTTTGTTCTTCCCATCAAAATTGGATGACTGTGTTTGTCAAGTCTTTGTTTTGGTATTCTTATCTTCCAGCAATTTTGCAGGGCTCGCTTAAGGAGTGTAATGAAGTGTCATGTCTTGCTAATAACAATAAATATGAGTAAGGAAATGAAAAACTAGATAAATTTAGCTGGGGTACACTTTGATAGTACTGCTATCAGCAGCCACACACCCAACACACAAAGCTGTTCTTCTCCATGCAAGTTTTTTTCATTGGCACAAAATGTAATACATTTTGTTTAGTTTTGTTGCAAATGAGACAAATTAATGGTTCTGTGAACGCACAGAATTAGTAGAAACCAGAATTAATTACGTTCTTTGTGCATGATGGAAATGAAGCTGCTAAGGATTTTCTAATGGAGGAATGTATATTTACTGAATGTTTACTCTTTTTTACAGGATGAACTGATATAGAATGAATGAATTTACAGTAGACTTTCAAAACTCATTTTAATTAGGGCCAAAATATGATTAGTGAAAACATGATATTTGGGGCTTAACTATGAAAAAGCCTATAAACATTCTGAAGAATGTTCTTACTATCTTTGTTTAGCTGTTTGTTTATGAACTAAAAATAGGAGGAAAAGAATAAACATTTCTAGATATACAGCCATGGGAAATGATCAAAGGGGAAAAGAACAAAGAAAATAAGGGTAGATAAAACTAACAAGTAGAACTGGGTAGGTCTGGACACATAGCCAAGAGCCATAAAGGAGCAGATGGAAGAAGCGACACACAGAGAAACAAAGCAGAGTTAAGACATATGCAAACCCCTTGTGAATTTATTTATATCTTTGGCCTTTACACAACTTTATAATTTCAATAAGACATCTATTCCTCTCTTACCATGTTACTGATAAAAGTAGGACGTGCTCACCCTTTCACAACTCTAATATAAAGAAATACTGAAGGATGGGGGCAGGGATATGCCAAGAAAGCTGTTCAAGACAAATATTATTGTGGAGTTACCTGTAAGCAACCTTTGCAACTGCATTATGTATTCTGCTTCCAAGAAGCTATAACAAACATTTGACAACTCAGTTTAATATGTAAACACCAAAACTAGACAAGAAAAGCGTGAAAATCCAGAATATTTCAAGAGGTATGGCATACCTAGGTAGAAGCTTCCCAATTAGGGGATGAAGTAAGAGCTCTTGTTCTGGTTCTGCCTGTTGCTTCAGCTGTTATGTGAAGAGCAGAACTGTAAACAATCTTATCAAGCACAAACTTGCATTTCTTAGTGGTTACAAGGTAAGCTACAGCACACACACATCCCCCAACTGTGGCAGAGAAAGACATTTTTGGGTAAAATGGTTACTGAAGAGATTATTAAAAGCAAAAGTTCAGCAAATATACAGTAGTTTGGGGCATTTTGGAAGCAGTTCTAAATTGTTTTCATATCCAGTTTTAATATATTCCAGAATTTTGAGTTCTTGTGTATTACCTGAGGCAGTTACCCAGTCCATAGGGTGGCTGCTAGAGACCCTGAGTGAGGCAGAACATGTCTGGCAGACAGTGTTACAGACATCTGGGACAACATGAAGCAGCATTTCAAACCATTCCCCTACAGTCACGAACACAGGGAAGCCATAGGAAAAGCTGTCCCATTAGCAGGGCTAAGGAGCATCTTGTGATGTGCAGCAGAAGAGATGCACATCGTTCTTTGTCACTCCTGTACTAGAGTAGGTGACAGAGTGGCACTGCAAGCTGGAATCTGGCTCCTGTCCACCTTCAATTTCAGTGGAATTGGAAAGTTCAGCTTTGAAGCAGTTCCAGCATCTAAGATCTACAAGGGAAGTTTGGTCACAGTTAACCTGTACTGAGTCTGTGAGACTGAGTTAGGCTTTGAAAATTAATTTGAGTAACTTTGATATCAAGAAAATGGCTAAAAGCTGCCATTCAAGATGTTAGTCTATTTTTTCGAGTATTTATAACCTTCAAATCACTGTTAGGCACTGCTTGACAGAACCCTGGGCTTTGACTTATTTGGTCTATGATAAACATCTTTAATACAAAACTACATTTTTGTTTGTTATTAATCTCACTGTGCCAAACTAAAGCAGCGAGAGCTTCACTTTGCAATTTCCTGGCTCCTGAAGATACCCTTCCTGCTTTTCAGGTTCATGTTATTAATATAGAGTCCTTATAGCTGAAAGAAATGCAAACAGAAATTTCCTCTTGTTCTTTAATACTAGAGTAAACTTTATATTCTTTGTAATATTATGGAAATATTTGCCCTAACCAGCTATTTAGGTAGCTGGTTAGGGCAAGGTATTGACGCTTGAATGATAAAGCATTATTTTCAAGGAATGCCGCTCACATCATATCCTATGACAAATTCATCGTGCATGACCATGAAAACTAGTCAGGGAGTTGTAACTATATAGTGGGTCACACCCAATGTAATGAATTTAACTGTTAGAGTTTGTTTCCTTTTTAAAGGAGGTTGTTCACTAGGCTTCATCCCTCTTTTTAATGTTTTTTTCTTTTTTTTCTTAATTAAATCAGATCTGGGAAAGTCTGCCAAATAAAAGAATTCTGAGTGTCTTAAACAACTAAACAGGTAACAGTTTAAGAGCTTTTTTCCCCAGAATAGCTCAGTTATCTTTGCTATAATTTTGCATATTTCACAACTTGCCTAGAATAAACAGTGCCGTAACAAAAGTGTATTGAAAAACAGAGTCTGGTCCCAAGAGTTGTCCTGTAGCATAGGACAGTGAATGTTCATGGCTGGCCAGCCTCTGTGCTCTGTTGTGGCACAGAAGGACCCTGCTACCCGAGGGTGCTGGAATGCTGGATTTGGACCATTTGCTAATTTTGTTGTTTGTGCAAAAGACAAATCATTCCTCCTGAGCAAACAGCAAAATGTGGTTGTTTCTCCCTTGTACAGTGCTTGGGGCCACATGTTGAACACTACCGGAGTTTTTCCTCTGAAGAGAGAATTACTACATTGCTTCTTCAGCTTTAATATGGACCTCAAAGCAACATGAGGTCCTTTAATAGGGACCTCAAAGAACAGTTCTAGAGGTACTCATCCATTTTTACAGCAGCTCTTGGAATTAGAGGATCGAGTCCCCTGAATTTTCTATATGGGGGCTGTCACCTAGCAAGACTAAATTAAACATTTATTTCAATAATTTTGAGTAACTAATAGCTTTTAAACTATTCCATAGTGCTATCTAGGCTCAACTCAGTTCTAACTTTAGGCACACATAGCCTGTATTTAAAACAGATGGGCTCAAATTGCCTAAGTCAGGAATCCCAAAAATGAGAAATGCAGTATTAATGGTTACCAGTGAAAAAGCCAGGTATAAGTCATTTACCATTGCATTTCAAAAACATTCTATGACAAAGACATGAATAAATCATATTGCTCCAGGGAGTAAGTTAAGTGCTTTAAATCTCATTTCTCTTCCTTCGATTCCTACTTTCCAGTTGCTGAAACAAATGAGATGAGGGTTCTTGGAAAACAGATCCTTTTAGTAAACAACATGAATCTTATTGCATGGTCTTCATGCCCACATGATCATATTTATTATTATTATTATTATAAGCACACAGGAGCTCCACTAACAGACAAAATCATGTCAGACACTAAGCAAAGAGAGAAAAACATGATCCACATGACAGATAATTTAACAATCTAAGACAAGAAACAGCAGACTACAGTGCTAGCGGAGTTAAAGGAAACTGCACAGGTCAGCAAGATAAATCCTAGTTTCAGCTTACCAACAGCTCAGCTGTTGTTAAATTTTCGGTGGGCACCATTACACAGGACATTTGAGGAAAGATTTGAAGACTAAGTTATTCCAGTCTTTGCATGTTTGTGTGAATTTCTCCATGCTGTGGAGTCAGTGTCGAGGCTGGCATGGAATAATGAATTAACACCACGGGCTAGTACTGTGACTGAACGGAAGTTCACTCTCATAGCAGCATCAACAAGACTAGCATATAGCTGCTATTTGGGTATGTCTGCCTGACTACAACTATTTGTGGAGGTACAGTCTGTAAAAAAAATTGTTTTTCATAACTTGGTGAAATAGAAGTTGCATTTACATCAGCGCCCTTTAAACAGTAAAGAAGAAAACACAAGAAATAACTTACATTGCATTCCTCCCATAATGCCACTGCTTAGCCTGGAAGGTGGAAACTCTGAACTTACTCATATTTTATTTACATAACTTTGCATGACAAGAAGGAGCTGGAGGAAGATTGAGATAGTATGAAAAACCCTACAATTGAAACATTCAGTGGTCAAGTGTACATCACCACCTCGGATGGTCACTCATGGGAGAAATGGCCATTCCTCCTTGGCTTGGTCAGGCTCAGTACACCCCTAGTTCCTGGGGTGGACAATGCCAGCCAGCTGCAGGGCTCAGCAGCTGCCTTCCTTGACTATGGGAAATGTCAGATGATCTTAATAACAGGGTTTGCCATCTGTCTCTCCTGTAATTATGTCATTAGTATTATAAGCATCCTAAAGCTGAGAATGAAAGTGTGGACAAGGGCTAGCACTTATCTAGGATTCCTATTAGTCTGCATATATGTGAAATTTTCTTATCTAAAAGATGTCTTAGGGCTGAAATTGTCAGATATGTTGTGTTCCCTGAAATGGATGCCAGTGAAAGGACTAGATTTTAGCTTTGTGGCAGAGCAATCACAGCAGCAGTTTGCAGTACCAATCTTCCACAAAATATACATAGGGTCAGAACATGCCCTCCTAGAAAAAAACCTACCTACAGAGACTATGGAAAATTAATTCAGTGAGGGATTTCTCCCCTTTTTCCCCGCTGAATTTTGCCTTTATTGTTTTATGAGGGGAATGAGGTTACCCCTCTGCAAGCAAGGTTCTGAAGAACTGTCCCAGACTTAGACCCCAGGAAGGCATGCAGAGCCCAAAAAGCCACCATGGTCCAAGATCAGCCACATGGAGCCCATATGCTCCGGTCACAGCTGATGCTTGCTCGAGGCAGCTCTATCAGAGCCATACAATCAGGAACTCCCTCTGTTTGTGATGATGCCATATCTGATCCCTTCCTTCCTGAATATAAATAGTTTCATTCTCAAGAACAGCCAATGAGATATTCATCATAATTTCATGTTGCTATTTTTAAAAAATAGATACACAGCTTTGTCATGCACAACTTCCAACAGGAAATATTTTCAGTTTGCGGGACCATAACTCTTACTGACCAATAGAGCATTTATGCCCCATTTTGCATATGTTTTATTATGGTTATCCAATTTAATATGGACAACTTAAAATTACCAATTTTGTGATTAGGAAGTACTGAAACATTTTGGTTATAGTCTTGTTATTTCATTGGTTATTAGTAACTGACTAGTGAATTTGAAGCATGTTTCAACTGGTAATGCTACTTTTTAGCCTGTGGACAGACTTGTTTCCGTTAATATTTAATAGCTTTTATGAGGGAACAATTCTATCAGAACAATTGAGTTTATTCACCTTTTTCATTTTGTTATACCAATGGTACATATTAGTTGATTCATGAACATTATACTTTCAATTACTGGCATTTCCTGAACATATAAATACAGAGCTACATTCTTTGGATTCTGTAAATTTATTTTGTCAAACATGCCAGAGAGCGCTAAAGGGTAAGAATTTTATCCTTCTGCATGCATTTTCAATGATTTTCATTATAATATTTTTTTTTCCATAATCAGAGGTGTTGTCAGGTCCCATGGAATACACACCAAAAGGAGTTACAGCCTCTCCCTAGGGTGACAGAAGCAATTCACATGTCTCATGAGGGGAACATGCAGCAGAGTACCAGGTACTTTACTAGAAGATAATGTGACATATTAAGTGCTAATAATTGTGTGGTTTTGGTGTCATTCTTTTGACTAAAAAGTATATTAAATCCGTATTTTACAAATCTGCAGCTTTCTTCCAGCTTATATCCTTCAAAAATAAATATGATTGCTTAACAATAAGTTACAAAGAAGAAAATATGCATTCCTGCTCACCCACACATTCCTAGTGCATGTCATAGACAACTATAAGATGCACAAGAAATAGAGCCTAGAATCACTGTGAAGTCTTCAAGGCTATTCCCTGACAAATTTAGGAAAGGAACTTAATGTACAGGAAAATTTGGCTTTTCATTGTTAATTTCACATTTTTTATTCTATCCTTTGCTGATGTCAGATATGATGATGTCACAGCAGCTGCTGGTAGTAGTGATTGATACCAAACAGAAAAAGCTGTGTTCTGAAAGACTGAAAGAAGTCTTTTCTAATCTAAACAGTATGTACAATTCTATGAAGCAAAGGTTAAGCAGCAGGAAAGAAAAACATTTTTTCCTTCTATGCAAACAATTGCAATAGAGTGTGCTGATACAATTTTTGTTTAAGTCTTGACTCAGATACTTGTATATTGCTTTCATTCTAACAGTACACACATAATTCCAGTCAAAACACATTTTTCTGATTTAATTGTAGATTTACTACAGTATTACAGAATTATGTACTTGCAAAAACACACAGCCAGCTACATGTGGTATCTGTATTGTGTGAAGTCTATGTAATAATAGGTTTCCACATTAAAAATTGGTTTTGGTAACAAAAAATGAGTACACAAAATGTTATGCAGAAGCCAAGATGTTTAGAAATATTATCACTCAAGTTTTTAAGTAAAGCACAACAGCTCTTTAATATGTACTCCAGAAGCCATTCCATCCTGAAGTTGTATTTACCAAGCGGTCTTCAGCAGCCAATTATTTCCCTTTGTTTTGGCTAGGCAAGGAAAGATGTGCTCCAAACATAAGAAACAGTGTTTTATATGCTTTCTGTATGATGTTTATAGAAATCTTAGTAGTTAATAAAAATTACAAAGAACAATAAATTAAATTCATTATTTATACTCAAAGTTCAGTTACGAATTTTATTTCAAAATGTTTTGGGAATTGTACAGATGAGAGTTATATGTAACAACTTTTCTAAGAAGCTACATACTTAGCTGAGTATTTCCTTCTAAATAGTTAAGAGTAACGTCTTCTGAGAATTTAGAGAGGCACTTCTTGGAGATGGAGGGATAGAGAAAAAGGAAAAAAGAGGCAATATCTGAACAACAACCCTTACACATCTGCAATGTAGACATGTTTGTGCTTCTCGATTGCTGCTATGTCATGCTCCAGTTGTTTCAGCTTTAATTCTAGCTCTTCTTTATGTATCTTCTTGTACCTGGTGTCTGTTAGTACTGGAAGACCCTGATATGCATGATTTATTTCCTCCCAGTTCTTTTTCAGCGCCTGGTGCCATTACATGAAAAGGAAATATATGAAAAAAACTTGAAGTAAGAACAGTATGTACATAAACTACTTGATTTTTAAAATTTATATTACATTTGCTAAGTGTCACTGCAATGTAAAAATAATAGATAAGTACATGAATAATGTGTAATCTTCTTAATTGGACCAAATTAATTAAATCCTTAAGAGTTACAATACTTGGAGCTCCAGCCAAAATTCTGAAAAATTCAGCAGCAGTTTCAGGCCACCACCAGCTTAATTTTCTGTAATCGAGACTTTGTTCAGACCATGGTCACCAAACTGATTCCACAATACTTTAACTTCTATAAACTACTTTGAAAAAATCTGAATAACTGCATTCCCCTTCTAACCTACATTTACAGTAACAACTATAGGCAATTTATTTATCATTGAGACTAAAAACCCTGTTACTCCCCCTATCAACAATAATTTCAATAACTACTACCTCTCTTGATTGATGCTGTGCAAAGAATTACCTTTCTAGATAAACTAAACCATATCCTCCATATACAAAACCTTGAGACTAAAACCCTACCTAAAAAAATTAAAAATGCTATAATCCAAAATGTATTCATAAATCTTTCAAGTCAACACCAGAGACAACACTTTTATCCACCAATATACACTGAAAGGAACCAGACAGTGGTAGAAAAATAAAATTTAAATCTTGTCTTTGTATCCTTCTTTATATCTCTTTATATCCTTAACAATTACCACAACTATTTCTCTTACTTTCTTTTCTCAAAAGTATAATCACAATCTACACATCCTATCCACATGTATGTGAGGATTTAGTAGGGTTTATCCAGTGCATCAAATGTCCTCATGAAAACTATATGGGTAAACTTAATAATCACAACTAACAAGGAACTGAGACAGCAAATGGTAAATAATGTAACATGCCTAGCAGTGAGAAAACACTCCTCCAAAATGTTTATGGCTCTCAGTTCTGTCACCTCAGAGGATATCACAAAGTATCTTCAAAAATAAAGAATTGAAGTTACTCTCTTGAGAATTAAAGTCTTCAATTCTTCTCCATAACTAAAACTCAATTGGCATTGGATTCAATTGGCACACTGATTTTATGCCACACTGTCATTTCCAGCCTCATGTCCTCCATTACTATTAAGCAGCTTTTCTCACAGACTGGCTAACTGATGAACATACTGAAGTTAAATTTAGAGGGTTTATTCTTATACATATTTGGCTTTGATGATTGTTGTTTCTACTTCAGAGCTCAAGGGCTCTTGTGCTTCAAAACTTGTCTTTTGTTGATTGTGTGAATTGATTTAACAGAAAAAAAATGAACTCTTCTGCCCACGCTAAGAAAAATGTAATCTTTAATATGAACTAATATTTTAACAATTCAAACCGGTGTATTTATTGCATAGCAATTCATGCTTTTTGCATATTCATATTAAGCATCTAAGTATTGTTCTCAAAGGTTATTCTAACAATCTTCATATGCAAGTATCTACATAAGTTTAAAAACCCTACTGCTACATGTGAAACTTAGAGCAACAAGGATATTTATCTACTGTCTTGTAATGAAATTTGTCTTTGCTATCCAAGGCTGTGAAGTACTTTGATAAAGCTCATAGTGTACCAGGCATCAGGTACAGTTAACAAATATATAGGCATAAAAATAAATCTCATATTTTCAAAAACTTTCATAGAAGAGTCATTCATAGATTCTTTAAATAATTCTTCTTTGTGTACATTAGTAAAAACTGGTTTAGAAATAATTGAAAACAGTGAATTTGAAAACATTAGAGCATACACTCATCAAATTTGCTCTATCCCTATAAAGTGGAGAGATCAAAAGCAGATCACGACTCTATAAAAATCTCCCTCACAGCTCCTCCAACAATGTAATATGCTGACCACTATTCCTATAGGCTAGATCACAAACTGAATATCCAACTCTATATATGGAATTCTAATACATGCTGGATCAGTGAGAAATATGTACTGCATTTATCAACATTCTATTTTATTTTCATAAAATCCCAACCAAAGTAAGCATAATGGAGAGTTCAAAAAATGTTGGCACAAATTACTTCCCTTTATTTTTGTAAGGTCATGAGGCTTGATTTTGGTCTCAGGCATCTATTGCCACGTATTCTTTCAAATCAGATAGTGCACATGTGTTCACTAGCAATGTCAATTATTTCAAAGGACAGGAATTCCCACATGTCTACAGCTGAGGACTGGGTAGAAGCCACATACCCTGGGGACACTAATTCCTCATGACAATATAACTGTATAAGTAAGCCCACTAAAGTGCAAATGTTTTTGAAAAAAGATAAAAAATAGAAGAAATGCTGAATTAATAAAAACAACGTAAAAACTTCAAAAATTTAAAAAATATTCCAGTGCATTAAATGCAGAATGGTGAGCAGCTGAACTCCCATGCCTTTTTTTGCACAGATATTTTTGCTGCATAGTTAGCTTGTCGGACCATCAGCTTGTCCCATGCTTTTCACACCACAAAAATATCCCAGTCTTCTTCAAAACAGCATGCTGTTGCGTTCTTTATATTGCTGTCAATGCAATACCCTCACCTCTCTCCCATACTTCTTTGTAGCTTCTATTACTTGTTGTATATGCAAAAGACCATTGTGCTGCACATTTCAGGCCTTGCCAATTAACCAGTTCGTCTTTCAGGCAAGTGAATTAGACACTGTTTTCTCTCTAGAATTTTTTTTTTGTGGGCATTCAGCATCTTAGAACTGTCCATCTATCTATTAATTTGTTTCAGGTGGATGCTAAGAGCAAGTTATTAAGGGACAAACTGATAAACAGATATCACAGTCAGGTAAGCTTCATTTTCATAGGAAATTTGTCTAAGAAGTGGTCAGGAAAAATTCCAGTTCAAGGACAGGATATACTTTTAAAGTGTCTCTTTTATGCTCTACTTCTTTTACGGTATTAATTCTCTTTAGAAAGTCTTGTGCAATAAAAACTGTATGAAAGTATCCAGAACAGCTTGACAAAATACAAAATTTTCAGTTGTAGTTCTATGATTATATTGCAATTTAATTCTGTTTTCTTTTTCGCCACATTTTAAAGCATGACCTTATGCTTTAATCAGTGAGGTCACAATGTGAAGATAGAAACTGCCAATAAAAGGAGCAATATTCTGCATTAGGAAAAAAATTGTATTTCTCCCTTAATAAGTGTCACTAAATCTATATTGGGGATTTTCTGCTCTTTCAAGTTTCACTGAAATTCCAAGTCATAAAGGCAGATAAGAATCAAACAGAATAGAAAACTGGATTAAAACTGTAGCTAGATCAGTTCCTTTCAGTTGTTTACAACTGTTCTACAGCTCCACCTAGTGAAAAAGTAGCCAACTCACTCATATAGCTTAAAAAACCAAAAAAGTATATACTTTCATTATTTATATGGACTTATACTACCTTCTTTAGTCTTTTGGACATTTTACTAATTACACTAAATCAAAATATGCACCTTCAGAATATTTGTCCTTTCTTCATCAGATAGAGTTTTCATGGCTTTCTTCTTGAGTTGCTCCAAAACTCTGGCCTCATATTCTTCCTCCTCTCTCTTAATTTCTTCATTTCTCCGTGTCACGTATTTTGGCGTAACACCATAATTCTGTAAGGAGAAGGAAGAAGTTCCTTATATATGCTTTTAAGAAGGAAACTAAGAGATACCTGTCATCCATAATATATTACATTTGCAAAAATAGCTTGAAATGACAATCTGTGCTACTGAGCACTAAAATCCTAAACCACCATGTTCTTAAAAGTGTCAAACATGACTATCTTTTTAGCCTGAGAAAAATACATAAACAATTCCCTTCAATTTCTTTTCACAACCTTAGAAGACAAAAGAATCCAGAAACCAAAACGTCTATTTATAAGAACTGATGGATGAGCAAGGAGTTTGAAACCTGTTTATGATGGTGAGCTATTTTACATTTATATGGTGTCAGATTCTATGACTGGAAACATTCCTTAGAGAATTTCTTTGAAAGGTCTTCCTGTATCCTGCTTTTTGCTGAACACTGCAACATACAAGAATACATACATGAAAACTGGACTAGTTAAGGATAAACTATCCCATACTGATGTGTTTCTGTGAGGAAAAAAATAACTTCTGAATATCCCATATGTTCTTGGGGAATCACATCTATTTTGCCATAACCTTTGTAAAATGAAGCTCATCTAGCTCTGACAGAAGATATCAGAGTCTACCTTCTTTCTACTAAATGCAAAATCATTCACAAATCTTTTAGTGTCAGGTAGCACCATGACTAATGTTGTTTATATACATGTTTAGCCATGGAAAAGTACTGCAAGGGCTTCAGGTTCTTTTTGGCATCTTCTCTGTCATGAGTTATGTCTTATGTCATCTCTTTTTTGTATAATGCTCTGTCATGGGTTACATGTTTAGATAAGCCACACTCTTGATATATCTTATTTTCCCGGGTAGGGGATGGACTGTTATTGTGCTCGGAGGAGGTTGTCCTTAAAAGCATGTCAGCTCTCCCAAGCTCTTTGCTTTCCAGAGCTGTCTCATATGGGGTCCTACTTACCAGTTATCCTGAATAAGCTGCTGTTTGCTCTCCTGAAGTACAGGGTCAGTATGCTACCACCTGCCTCCCTGAGCAGGAGGGGATCTGGAACTGCTACATGGCCTGTACCACCCAGACTACAACTGATTCTCACACCCCTGACCAATTCTTTCTCATTTGTAAGTAGCAGAACCAGAAGAGCATGACCACTGGTTGGCGCATCCACCATCTGTGAAGAAAGCTGTTGCTGACATGCTTCAGGAAACTTTTTGGATTGCTTTCATCCCACTATGTTATCCTTTCAGCAGCTATCAAGGAGAATGAAGTCTTCCATAAGAATCTGCATCGTGATCTGAAGATTTCCTCAAGCTGCTTAAAGAGATTTTCATCCAGTTCCTCACCTTCCTGGGTCCTCCACAACAAACATACTTTTGACAGTCACCGGCCTTTCCTCTGATCCTTACTCACAGGCTCAACCAGCCTGTTGCCTATTCCATAGAAGAGCTCCATATATTTGAACAGCTCCTTCATTCAAAGGGCAACCCTCCTCTCTTCTTCCCTGCCTGTCTTTCCTAAGCAGCGAACCTTCATTCATCACAGAATTCTATGCCTCCCCATTAGACACTCTCTGGGCTCCCAATGCGAGACATACCCCATTGCTTTAGAACAATCATTCTGCAAATTTTTTTGGCTGACAGCATAAGCAAATTAAAACAGAGCAAAGGCAAGGCATAAATCTAGTGCCAGTGATTTCTTCATGATGAATTCAAGAGGTCTAACATGAACAGCCATGATATCTAAACTTCTCAAAAAGAATAATAAATATTTCACAGGAGAATGCAATAGCAAACGTAAAATAGGCATTACTAATACTATTTCCAATATAATTTAATAAAACTTACCTTTTTTTTAATGTATTTTGGAACAAGTCCTGAAGGTTCAAGGGGATATTTATCTCCCTGTCTTGTATCAACACAAAAAGGTCGAGGCTTTTTAGGCACCCCCCTGATAACAGCAACTGCATTTTTATTTATAAAATTCTTTTTAATCCGAGTGACTGGGCGGTATGTCCTCTGTGGCACTGATAATGGACGCAATTTTTTATCATCCTCTTCTTTTTTTTCTGTGAACAGAGCATGTAAACATTCTCAGCAATAAACTTGAAGAGATTTGCAATTTCATATTATTACACTTTTCAAAAGGGGAAAAACTATGTACAGAATTACATAAAAGTAGAACCCAACAGTATCTACAACGAAAGAACTGCCTGTCAATGAACTGTGACGTATGTTTGTTTGGCCTAACAGAAGATTCATAACCTAGGAAATACTATGTTGTTTCAGATGGATTTTCCTTATTTGTCACTCATTTCCTCTTAACTGCAGCAGTACAGGACTTTCAACAAATGTAATTATAACTACTTTCAGTAGAGGTGCTTGTTGTCAGACCCCTTTAGGCAATAATGGCCCCATCCAGCTGGGGCATCCACCCCAGCCTCTTGGGCTCAGGAACCCCATTTCACCTGTCAATACCTGGATGAGCAGTCTCAGCCATGTCTGCCCCTAGTCCTGCTCCCGAAGAGCTGTGTGGAATCAGTGGAGACACCTGGCCTGTAACCCGATTCTGCCTGATGGTCACTGGGACACTGACAGGACAGACTTTCCTCACCGCCCCACTCTGCTGGCCTGCCTGACGTGGTGGGACTGCACTCTCTTGGTGAGGTCTTTGCCCAGCCACTGTGTGGTTGCCCTCAATGTCTGACTCATCTCTCCATAGGGAAGAGCCCTGCTCTTGCTGCTCCCTAATCCTTGTAAACAACTTCTCACAATCCTTTCTCCAGAGAATATAGAAACTCTTCCATTTTAGTGTAATCTTTTCTCCAAGGCACCAAGAGAAATTCAGTAGTCTCCTGAGTAGTCTCACTTACAGTGAGCGATTAAGAATAATTATTTCCCATCATACTTCCCACTAGACATAACTCTAATTCATGACCATTACCAGAAGTAATGATTTGATCCAGGTTGTCTGAGATCATGTTCTTCTCTGGTAGAAAGTAAGTGTAATGTCACAAGTGACAAAGCTCATTCCTGCTACAGCTGGTTTCCTGATACTGACCCCACGCACCAATACTTTCCTGGGCTTTGTTTTTACAACCCGATAGCTGGCCATAACTTAGTACTGTAGGACACACAGACTTAACTCTCTGCTGTAAAAAATACATTACATTGCATATATTTTCTGTCTACACTTACTTGGTGCTAGCTTGGGTTCCTTGGAATGTTTCTGCAGAAAATCATTTGGAGATGGCACTGCAACTTTTGCTGGCCCCATTGTTTTCCACTGAGATTTATTTTTCACTGCTTCATGTTTCACAAATTCTCTATATTTGGATATATACCTTAGAGGTTAAAAAATAGCCATAAAGAAGTTAAGGGTCAGAAAAACATTCAAAATAGTCCTTCAAAGAATATACTTTTTTGCAGTAGTTCATGGCAAAAGCCTAATCTGTTTTGTTTTGTACTCTCTCCTAAATAAAGGCAATCATTCACACAGCCTCCATGCTAAGGCTAAACCTAGTAGTGCACTGATAAATGAGTTTTCTGGTTCTGACGTTAGCTTGATTCTTCCTTCGCCTCTTGTGTCTCTGAGGTCAGGATTATCACACTTGGGGAAATGCCTATCAAATATAAATACAGAACACAGACATTCTGAAATTCAACAAAACCTGAATTTTGGGAATAAACTTGAGTATTGCTTGCATGAATTCCTTATGGTATATGGTGTGATTCTTGGGGTGTCCTGTGCAGGGACAGGAGTTGGACTCAGTGATCCTGATGGGTTCCTTTCAACTCAGCATATTCTATGATTTATGCTTGAGAAAAGATGTCAAATGTAGTCAAGAACTGTACAGAATTGTTATTACTGTCCACTGCATCACTGTCTCAATGTTCCTGTTGAACTATCTGTTACAGATTTTTATGAGAGATTATATGAGATGGGTTACTGCTCTGAAATAGCACAGCACACTGCAGATTCCTTATATTACACAGACACGAGCTACGATCCTGAACAATGGTAATCAGTGGTGGGTTTGGCACTGAAACAGCTGATGTGAAAATCAGTAAGGGCTCAGACATGAAAAGCTGTATGCACATGGTTTGCACACACTGTTGTTTCAGTCTAATGTTGCATATGGCATGGTAAGTTCTGCTCTAATCAAAATCTCCAAAAGAAGCCAAATGCTGATCATTAGCTGATTAGCAACATCTTGCCTCTATCTGAAGGATTGAGCTGTCACAGATGTTTGCCTGAGGAAGCAGAACTCCCTGCTCCTGAAGCGAAGGCTCCCTCACTGTACTTTTATAATCTGTCCATCTTTAGGAAACATGTCATATTAATTTATGGCAGACAAAAGCTTACAAAAAACTGCGTTTCTTTTACAGAAAAAAACATGTTTATGAAAAAAACTATGCCATGTTTTCAAGTAAGGATAAAACAGAAGAACAAAAAAGATTACATATAGTGCAATCCATTCTATGGAAATACTGAAATAGGAAAAAAGAAACCATGTAATGCTGGGCCACTGAATGTGTATCACAGTAGCAACACTGATAAAAGCTCTTGTCCATGAGCTGCAAATTTGCAATACATGTATTTGTACTTGATCATAACATTAGAACATGTCAGAGGACTGCATTAAAATTGTGGAGTTGTTCTGTCTTTTGGACATTTGGTCTCCAAAATCAGAGAGAGGATTACGTACATAAGATTATATATAATTCCTGAAATACTTCCAATTATAAGGAATGAGGGTTTGTTTTTTTTTTTCTGTTAAATTCATGGCAAACAGCTATAGACATTGCACAAATTCACCAAACTGATAAATAATAGTATTCCTCACCATTTTCTTGGAGTGGCATTGTAAGCACACAGCAGAGAAGGAGAAGTTTGGCTTTATGAGAAGTTTGACCTAGTGGGGCTCACAGTCTTGGAATGAGAAAATGCATGAGAAGACACTGAGTTTCTTACATACTGGCATTGAGGTGAAGACATCATTTGTAGACAGCTATAGACATTCCTTTGGACAAAGAGATGGGGAAGCTGTTATCTTTTCAGTGACATTCCACACCAAGAAAGTGGCTCAATGCCACACACCAATATCATAGGGTTAGAGAGGGTTGCAAGGAAGAAAACATGGTTACGGGGAGCATCGGAATCTAATCTGTTCATCATCTAGCAAGTGAAAAAAAGACAATATATCTGTAAAAAGACAGAAGAAGATGACACCTATTCCTTAGGTGTCATCTATGGATACCAAAGTAGGGGAAAATGAGGATATTTGCTGTGGTTTCATGAGCAGTACCAGTCAGCAGAGAGTGAAATTTATACGATTTGGCAAAAAAAAAATCCCTAAGCAACAAACTAGATTTTGTATGCATTAGTTAAAACTGGTCAGATCACACTATTAACCAGGCTCAACAGTCCTGTTACCAGCTGAATATTTGTCACATTGTGAACCTAAGCAGCAAGTGTGGTGACAACAGAAGTCAATGAGATCGGAAGGGGATTTAGTCAGATTATTTCCAAGCCAAGGAATCCCTTGCCTAAACTGAACGTGATGGTCACGGAGTATCCAAATCTCTGAATGGTATTAAGTCAGGAATGGACTTAGTGTGCGTGCCTTGCCATATTGTCCTTTCACCTTCCTCTGTCTTCAAAAGTACCTCTGTCCAAAACTATATCCATTCACAATGGAAACAAACAAAATCTTAAAAAACTACTTTTACATGGAAAAGACTCAGAACTAGGAATCTCACAGGTCTGAATCCTTTTACCTGAAACAGGATAACTATCTTTGTTCTAATGAGTGTCACTGATACATCTACTTAATTTAAATCTATTGAGTTATGACCTACATGACCCTTTCACTGAAGATGCTAAGTGTAACAGCCTTCTTTTATATAAATAGGGACTTGGGAAAAAACCCCAACACATCTGCATAACTCTTGGCAAAAGACTTTTTTAAAAATATTTTTAAGGTAAGAGGTGATAAAGAGATGCAAAAGAAACAATGTCAGAGGACACACCTGACACATGGAAAGTATGGAAATCAGAAAGCCCAACTTTTCAGCTGCTCACTGAGAAGTTGTTTCAAGTACAAATAACAAAGATGTCACATAATTCCTGTGCACAGAAAGAGTGTTTGTCAATTATCAATGAACAAGATGACACTTAAGACACCAAACAGAATCATCACCTCATGGAGCAGACTGTAAACTCTCAGATTACAGAATCAATTAGGTTGGAAAAGACCTCTGAATTATCGAGTCCAAGCTAGGACAAAACACCATCTTGTCAAGTAGACCATGGCATTGAGTGCCACATCCAATATTTCCTTAAACACCTCCAGGGATGGGGACTCCACCACCTTCCTGGGCAGCCCATTCCAGTACCTAACCACTCATTCTTTCTGAAGAATTTCTTCCTAATGTCCAACCTAAACCTCCCCTGGTGCAGCTTGAGGCCATATCCTCTTGTCCTGTCGCTAACTGCCTGGGAAAAGAGGCCAACCTCCACCTGACCACACCGGCCTTTCAGGCAGCTGTAGAGAGCGATAAGGTCACCCCTGAGCCTCCTCTTCTCCAGACTAAACACCTCCAACTCCCTCAGCTGTTGGACTTGTGCTCCAGACCCTTCACAAGGTTCGTTGCCCTTCTCTGGACACGCTCCAGCACCTCAATATCCTTCCTGATGTTAGTGACTCGTTAGGAAGACGAATAACTGTGCAAAAACTAGTTTGTTTGGGGTGGGGTTAATACCTGTTACTCGTTAAATGCATTACCTTGCCAGAACCAGCCACCGTGCCTGCAGGTGGCTCCGTCACACCCACATACCTGGCAGGTTTGCCGGGCTGCTCCGGGGGGTCAGAGGCGCCCTCCTGGGCACTCTGCGTGGCCATGCTCCCGCCGCGGGACCCGGGCACGGGGAAGACACCACTTGTTTGCGGGGCTCTGGGTGCGGGGTGCCTGTCCCGCTGAGGGATTTGGAATTGGGGAAGCGCCGCCTCGCCGAGGGGCTCGGGGCGGGGCCGGCGGCTGTTGTCAGTTACCGGGGAAACGCGTTGCGGGGAACGCCGCCATGAGGGGCGGGGCCGCCCCACCTGTTCCAGCGCCAGGCGCGGAACGGCTGCGCAGGCGCAGCTGCTCCCGGTACCGCGCGGCGCGGCGTGGGCGCACTGCGCGCCGGGGGAGCCAGGGCGCGCCGGGCCGTTGGACTGCGCGTGCGCGGTACCTGTGGCAGCGGCCCCCGCCCCCACCGGTACGTGCGCGCGCCGCGCTGAGGGCGCCGGGGGGTGGGGGTGGAACCAGTCGGGACGGGGCAGGACGGGACAGGACAGGACAGGACAGGGTCCCCGCCGCCGCTAGCGAGCGGAGGCGGCAGCCCGCAGCCCGGGGCCGTGCTGGCCGGGTGGGTGGGTGCGGTCCGTCCGGCTCCCACCCTCCTCCCATCCGCGCTTTGGCTCCTTCAGGGAGCCGCTACAGGAGCTTGGTTTGGGGACTGGCCTCGTGTCTATTCAAGTAACAAGGCCCATTTTTCACTAGAGCGCCTGTCACCGGCACTGGTTGTTACAGTTGTGGGTCACGGCTAAAGACAGACAGGGGCTGACCACGTCCATGTCGAGCTGTATTGCCAAAACAAAATGTCACTGGAGGTATGGGTGTAAGCTCTGCTGCAACAACCCCACCCTTCTGGCATGGCGTTTATATCTAAAGTTGGGTGGGTGGATCATTTGAGCTGTTTTTACTGTTAAAGTTTTGGCAGTGGACAAAAAATTATTTCAAAGAAATGGGTTGTGTTCAATGGTTGCAGGCTTCTGTGTACATGTACTTTATGTAAGTGGATGCAAAACTGAGTTACACTGGAATGGGTTGAAATGAGTAGCTGAATAAAGGCATTCTCAGCAAGATTTTGCACCAGGTTAACTCAAGTTGATTTTAAACAACACCTGTGGCCTAAATGCCTAAAGCAGCCCAGATGTTACACGCATTATTTGTGTAATGCACACCAAGTGACTGCAGCTCAAAGTTAATCTGTAGTGCAACAGGACGTGGCAGGCAGGACACTGTGCTTGGCGTGGTTTTCATTCTCTTAGTTCATACACACAGTGCTTGAAATGATTCTTACATTCAAGAAATAAAGTCACTAAAATACACCGGATTTGGGTTTATTTACTCCTGAATATAACTTTTTTACATCTGCAAGTTTAATATGAAGATCTCTTTCTGTCCCAAAAAGGAATATATACATATTTCTGTATGCTCTAGAGTGTGTTACTATTGCAGTACAGCTTTAGAGTAATACTGGATATTACAATTACTCTTGCCAGTTTGTTTTTCCTTTTTAATAACTATTACAAAAACCCCTTATATTGCATCTACACAGGATGATCCCCTTATACTTTACAAGGATTGAGGAAAAAAACCTGTACAGTATGATATGCCTATCTTTACTCTGATCTGTGCCTTGTAATTACAGCATATCCACCAGGTCACAGCATTGGGTGCAAACACGGAGACTTACTGTTTGCAAGCTCAACTTTCCACAGAAATGAGCAAATGCTCTTCCCCCTGCCCCCCTCTCAGTTTTAGGGAGATTTTGAGAGTCTTTCACCCTTTGCTCTAAACATCACAGACAAATCATGTGCTCCAATTAGTGCTGATACTGGTGTTTATTTCTCTAAGTAAACAAAGCACAATGTTGGGAGTTTCTTGCTTTGTTGGAAATCCCTCCTTCTTAGTTACTTTTTTTTAATCAGTAGAGTACCCTCATGATTTCTCTCTCTGTCTCTCTCTTCCCCTCTGTATACCCAAATTATATTCAGTACAATTCCAGTATAGAAGTTCTTCAAAAATCCCTTGCTTGGTTTGCCATCCCTTCAGAAGAGATTTGAATGCAACTCTTGCACGAGACTGTGAGTTATCTGTGTATTTCACTGGGTCTTGCATTTGGTTTTTTAGAAAGAAAGTATTTTGAAAAAAAGTTTTCTTGGGAGGTTGGACAAATGCATATTTTGTTAACATTTACAAGATTACAAGAAGCTAATCAAGGTAATTGCTGCCTATAAGTGTGTAGTTAAAAGCAAGTACTAGAAGAAAAACTTAATTGATTTTGAATTCCTATAAGCAATATTATTTGCAAACAGTATTACAGCATTAGGTTTGGATGTCTTTTTTTACCTTGAGGACATGGACTGTTTGAAGGTGGATTTGTCAGTGGAAACAAGCTGGAACTATGCGGGGGAGGGGAATGAGTCTTACTCTGAAAAATACCTCCTTGGCACTGATGAAGTTGTAGCTGGATTTATGTTTGAAGTCTTGTTCTAAGTTTTATGTCTTTGAGGGTTTTTTTCCTAGATGTGTGCTGAAGGGCTAGTTACTGTTTGTTTTTTTGTTTTTTTTCTTTCTGAAGCAGTTAAGTGGATTGTCAAGTTGTCTTGGAAAAAACCCCACGATAACTCATCAGAAGATGTTTCACATTTTTCAGTATCAGCCTTTAAGACTAATAACCCAAACCAGTCTTTCTAGCATGTGTTTAAAACTGATGCTTTCAAGACCTGTTGCATTTGCACAGATGTGGAAGTCATGGTTCTCAAGTCATTCTCTTCTTGGAAAGAAAAATATTATCCTAATGGGACCTCCAGGTGCTGGGAAAACAACAGTTGGGAGAATAGTAGGCCAGAAACTGGATTGCCCTGTCATAGACATAGATGATGATGTCCTTGAAACAACCTGGAATATGAGTGTGTCAGAAAAACTGCAGGACGTTGGTTATGAGGAATTTCTAGAGGAGGAAGGAAAAGCCCTGTTGAAGTTCTCAGCATCTGGAAGTGTAATTTCCCTTAGCGGCTCCAATCCAATGCATGCTGCTGGCATGCAGCACATAAAGAAAAATGGAATAGTTGTATATCTGGATGTGCCCACAACAGTCATTATGAGCAGGCTGAAATCAAAGGAAATGGATCGTATCGTGGGCCTATCTCCTGGCATTTCTCTCAAGGACATACTTCAGTTTAGGAAGCAGTTCTACAAAAGGTGGTTTGACATCCGTGTTCTTTGTGGAGGGGATATTGCAGCAGAGGTTGTAGCAGAAAAGGTACTTGGTGCTGTGAAGAGATACCAAGACTCGGAACTGGAAACTTTCATTTCAACGAGGTCTAGTAGGTCTGGAAGGAGTACAGAAGAAGACTCTCATAAATTATATTTCAGTGACGTTGTTACTCAGGGCTTAGCACTTGATGGAGGACTCTTTGTTCCTGAGAGAGGACTTCCAAAATTCACTGCTGAAGAATGGCAAAGTCTGATAGAAGCAACTTACGTTGAAAGAGCCCAGGCAATACTAGAAAGATGCATACATCCTGCTGATATTCCTGCTTCTAAGCTGGCAGAAATTATTGAAACTGCTTATGGAGAAAACTTTAGTTGTTCTAAAATTGCCCCAGTTAGGCATCTGGCAGGCAACCAGTTCCTTCTTGAGTTATTTCATGGACCAACAGCATCATTTAAAGATTTTGCATTACAGTTGGTGCCACATTTATTTGCCTACTGCATTCCCAGAAGCTGCAATTACTTGATCCTGGTAGCTACTTCTGGGGACACAGGGAGTGCTGTTCTAGACGGCTTTAGTCGTCTCCATGACACTGACAAACAGAGAATTGCTCTGGTGAATTTTTTTCCTGAGGATGGAGTAAGCCCAATTCAAAAATCACAAATGATTGGCTGTCAGAAAGAAAATTCTTGGTCAGTGGGTGTCAAATCTGATTTTGATTTCTGCCAGACAGCTATAAAGCAAATCTTTACTAATTCTGATTTTACTGGCTTTCTTACAGTAGAATATGGAACAGCTTTAGCTGCAGCAAACTCCATAAACTGGGCACGACTGCTTCCTCAGATAGTTTATCATGCCTCTGCATACCTTGATCTTGTTCATCAAGGTATTATTTCTTTTGGAAGCCCTGTAGATATTTGCATTCCTACGGGAAACTTTGGCAACATGTTAGCTGCTTTCTATGCTAAAATGATGGGAATTCCTATTAGAAAATGTATTTGTGCTTCCAATGAAAACAATGTTTTGACTGACTTCATAAGAACAGGTGTTTATGATTTGAGGGGAAGAAAATTAATTTCCACTTTTTCACCAGCGGTAGATATTTTGAAGTCCTCCAATCTTGAACGATACTTACACCTGATTGCTAATGAAGATGGACAGCTGGTGACACAATTATTTAATCAGCTGGAAAATCAGGGCCACTTCCAGCTGTGGAAAGATCTACTTGGAAAGCTTCAGCAGGACTTAGTGGCTGGCTGGTGCTCTGATGAGGACTGCCTGGCTGCCATTCATTCTGTGTACAGTACTACAGGATATATTTTGGATACACACACAGCTGTTGCTAAAGTAGTTGCAGATCGATTACAAGACAGAACTTGCCCAATTATTATTTCATCTACAGCTCATTATTCTAAGTTTGCACCTGCTATCTTGAGGGCCTTGAGGATTGCAGAGATAAACCAGAATCCATTAAGTCAGCTACACTTGCTGAGTTCTTACAGCGCTCTGCCTCCAATCCACTGGGGCCTATTAGAGACCCTGAAAAAGACAGGAAATGGGGATCACCAGGTCTGTGCTGCTGATATGAGTGCGCTGATGTCCCATATAGAAATCTTAATTCAAAATCATTTTATGAAAGTTTTTTGAGCAACTGATCCCATGTCCACAATTGCAATACCTTCTTAACAAGCTGCATGTTTTACTAAAGCCATCATTCATCTGGCCTGTGTCCAGTCCACAGCATATCACACAGTTTTATATTCAGTTGTCAAGCTTTCAACAGTATTTGTAAGTAACATGTGTGAGATTTCTAGTGGCGGTGAAAGGTTGTGAATCAAGAGTGTAAGAAACTGGAAGAGCGTTTTGCAGATCATACGCAGTAGAGATGCCAGCACTGCTGGCTTTCCTTGGCAGTGCTGTCTCCTTCACAAGCCTGAAGCATCCTAGCTGGAAGGAGGGAGATAATGAAGTCTGACCTTTCTGGAACTAATAGCTCTGGTTTTGTTGCAACAATGATGTGAACCTTTGGTCAATGGATGTTTAATTAAACTTTAACTCATTTCACTTAGGGCACTGAAACATAATAAGATAATATAATGGTGTTCATGTGTTACTAATGAGGGTTGATTTCACTACAAAGATTAAAGTATCCATGTGTTGTTAATCCTTGAACCATTGGCTTTTGTGATATATTACCTTCTTGTGTAATGTTTTTTATGTATTGTGTGGCCAGTGTCTAAGTAAAAAAATCTGGTCATTTTGTTTTTATTACCTTTTTCTTCCAAATATTTTCCTGTGTCAAATAGAATACCTAATTCAATATTTTTAATATATTTGAGGTGTGGCTCTTCCTCCAGTGTCTTGTAGTCTTTTTCCTAGATGTTTTTTATTTGAACTTTCAACTTTAGAATCCTTTTCTAGTACTAAAGAAGAATCTGCTAGTAGTAACAGCTGTCTTCTTAAATAAGAATCAGACTTCACCATTTATTTACATACTTTTTTGTTATGTTTTATCTTTGAGATCATATAGCTTTTCTCTTTCTAAATACTTATGTTTTCGTATTTTTCGTAAGTTAATTTTCTTGATGTTCTGCTCTATTCATGCTTTGCATGAATTAGTGTAAGAAAGAAGCTTCCCAAATTGCTTGGCATCTCATCAAGGAAAGTGAAGGATGAATTCCAGTGTGATAGCGTCAGAAGTGTTCATTATGTAACCTAAAATATATCTATGTGGTTTTGCTAATGACAGGCTCTTTGCTGGTTTTTTTTCTGAAGAAAAAAATAGACTGGATTGTCCTAGGAGATCATGTGGTTATGGACAAATGTATTCTGCTAATTGAAGACTATATTTTGCAAGGACATGAACTACATTTCACACTATGAGAAATGGTAAAATGATGTATTGGAAGTTTTGAGTAGCATGCAGTTAGAGGTAAAGAGCTGAGAGTCTTCAGATGTAAGGACATATCGCTATGGGAAGTTTTGTTTCCCACTAAGATTCAAATAATCTGGTAATTGATAACATTTTTTTTTGCCTCTTCACTAGGCAACATTTCCTACATGTCAAGATTCACTTGGGGCTTTGAACTGTTGTCGTATCTGACAGCTTCCTCTGTGTGCCTGCTTGTACTTTTTGCCACACTAGAAGTGAACAAGACACCATCTAGCAAACTATTTTAAAGAATTGTCATTTCTTCCAGCGTAAGGTAAAAGTCCCAATCATGATGTGCCTTTGCCACAGTGAATCCATGTACTGAGAACATGGGTATGACACAGTAGCTTTCTAGATTCTCCCATTCTTAGATACATTTTCAGGACCTTTCTAGTTCTTTGCTCAAACCTCATTCACTATTTCTGCAGTTACTTTGAAAAATAACTTTTTGTTTTCATGGAATTGTGAACAGACCAGGTTGGAAGTGACCTGAGAACATCATCTGGGCCAATCTTTTGTGACAAAGGGAGCCTAGATGAGATTATCTAGCACCCTGTCCAGTTATGTCTTAAAAACTTCCAGAGATGGAGACTCTTCCACATCATTGGGGAGATTGTTCCAGTGACTGAGTGTTCTCACTGAAAAAATTTGTTTCTTATGCCAAAATGAACCTTCTCCTGGTGCAACTTCCCCCTTGTCATCTCCATATGGCTCCTTGTGAAGAGCGAGCCTCCAACCTCTTCCTAACCACCACTGAAGTATTGGAAAACTGGGCTGAAGTGCCCACTGAACCTCCTCCAGTGTGAAAAGATCTGACTTATTCAGTGTCCTCGTAGGGCAGGGGAATTTTCATTGTTTTCCAAACATGACATGGGAAAGACCATGATTATGTAATTAAAAAAAAATCCAAGTTCTGTAAGAAAAAGTTGCATAATCATGTTGCCAACAAAGAAGCATTGCTTGTATCAGTGATAAGTGAACATCCACCTTGTATTTCTGTATGTTTCAGTCTGATTCTTACAGTAATTCCAAGTGGGAAAAAAATTTAATGCTTTCTCTGGATGTGCTCAGTACAAAACCAGAATTCTAAATCTTGAAAAAAAAAACCCCAAACCAAACAAACCCAATTTCCTGGATTGAATTACTGGGACAGGGTTTGGTTTCAGCATAAGGACTCAGTGGAAATCCTGCAGTACGTGGTTCCATGGGGCTTAATGCCATTTGACATCACAGGGCAGTTTGTCACACACTGTTACAATACTTTATAGAAACATCTTCAGAGAAGAGCTTGTTTTCTTAGAAAGTACCTGAAAGAGAAGAGCTGAGATTCTCAACAAGATAAGATTAGAAGCCAACATCCTACCCTGAGATAACTCACTGTTAGATAAACCGGTCAGAACTAAACTAGCAGGGGATTTATTTTGGCATGACTTAATCATTACTTCAAAGTTCATGGCAGTAACCCAAGCATGGTTTGAATTTCTAGTTGCTGCTTTCCTATCACATAAGCCATTATAGCAGTTGATATAAATTAAATAAGTAAAAAATGAGCACTTATACTTAGGTAAGGGCTTTCAACATGGACATAAGGTGTATAAGGGCAGTGGTTAACGAGCACATACAATATTAATACATTTCTCAGAGTATCCGTTAACTTCAGTAAACTATTTTTGTGCACTGCATCTGCTTGTGGATCCTGGTAATGGACATTATAAAATGCTGCAGTAGTGTTGTGATCCTGGATGTACACAGTATTTGTGACCTGGTGCTAATGCTGTGTTCTGGTAGCTGTAGTGTACAATCTTCTGTCCTCCAGGGCCTGTAGGAATGGAAGGGAAAAAATTTCCAGCATGCTCAGAATAGCTGACTGGGGGTACATAGGATAGTAAGGGAAGCAGTTCCCCTTTCTTCCCAGCCCAGATTTTCTTAGTGTCAACAATATACTAAAATAAATAAAATGTGGTTCAACAAATATTGTGCCACTGTTATAGTCCTTTTTTCCCCACTGTCAGTATTATGAAAGATTCAAAAGGCATTAAAGACTGGGCATAAGTGCTCTTTTTTTTGTCTTGTGTGTTCAGCATGCAGACACTGTGCACACTGAATGCTGTCATACGTTATTTTCCATTAACTTCTTAAGGCAAAAGTGGTGTGCCAATAGTACAGTAAAGCAAATCTATATTGTGCTGGTTAGCAGGATTCTTTAAGCCATTTAGGTTTGCTTTATACACAGTTTGCTCCTTTTTGTCTAGCAGGATGTTGCAGCATCAATCAACAAAATCCAGGTTGACAGAGAGTGTGAGCATGCAGATCTACACATTTCTACTGGCTTTGTTGACCCAGAGTAACAGCATAGCTTTAGTTAAGGTGTTATTCTTCTATATAGATAAATCTTTGCTGAACACTTGCTACTACATGAAGAACATTGGACAAAATTAACAAATGTGAGGACAAATATGATGTCTATGTTTACACTTTTTATTTTAAGAATATTTATGTGGAAAATACTTTGTTTTGCTTACAGATGAACCAGGTGCTCATTACTTGCCTTTAGTCACAGCCCTTCTTCTCAGGGTGACAGAGAATGATGTGAGGTAAAGGATGAACCGAGCATCAGAAGATAATTCTGTTTTCTTAGTATTTTATGGTATAGAAAGGATTGCTATTTACAGTTTTGAGGTGATGGAATATTTTATCTGATGGAACTCTACAGGGAAGATTCTTGTTGTTCAAAAGGTCAGCTTTGCTTTCAAGAACATCAAGAACAGACGTTGCTATTAAGTATATAATGTTTGGCATACCTGAAATACACATTACTCATTTGTATCCACTGTATTTTTTCCTAAATAAATACTGCAAGATCCACACTATAGCACTTTGTTTGCAAATATGTTTGTAAATCCTTATCACTCTGCTATAAAGAAAATCTACTAAAATAAGCGGTTTCGGAGTTTGATATTCTTAAGTCTTTAAAGATGTGCTCTATCCTGTGTTTCCTTGAAAGTTAGGGGTATAATTGATGACAATCTAGTAATTCACTGCTGAGACTAAGGTTTTAGTTAGATAATTTGCATCATTCTGGAAGGAATTATGTATAGAAAAAGAAACACAGAACAAAAATAGCAAATGTCTAAAAACCCTATTTACATTGCACCACAGGCTTGTCTAGTGCTGCATGGAAAGCCTGTATTCTGACGATAAGTGTGGAAAAGGAGATCTCTGACTGTTTAATGTTTCTTATTCACATTTAGTTCAGTGGAGGGATAAGCTAGTTGTCTGTTAGCTGTTGTGGAGCAGCTTTGGTACACTTCTAATATCATTTCAGGACCACAGGCTTAAAAATTACTTGAATGGTTTAAACAGTAATGAGCAGTTAATGTCAGTGAATTAATGTGAATGGGCCATTGATTCTGAACATGTATTAGCAGCTTAAGGAGGATTTAAATGTCACTGTGTTTTTTCACAGCAGTTACAAATGTGCTCAGTTTGTTTATCAGAACTGGGAAGCTGTTGCTTCAGATTTTTCAGAATGTAGCAATCTAAAAGACAACTGACTTGGTCTTGCTCTCCAGTTTAAGCTAAAACTTTCGAAGATCTCCTACACATAGATCTAAGCTGTTTGTTCCTTTTACTCAGGGAGACTTTATTCCCTGATAAGTGTTTAAAATGCTGTCTGGCCTCTTTCTTGATGGTATAGGAAAATTAATCAGCAGAATTAATAAAACACCTGTTTTACTTGCTTATGTACAATATCTTATTGAATATAAGGAGAGCATCCACAGTGTATTCCTTGCACAGCATAGGAACACACTTTCCATAAAAAGTGTATCTCAAGTTTCACTAAATCAGTTATATAGCACCAGAATGGTTACTCTAGCATTTTATTTTGATATTTTTGTCACTGGGATTGGGAACAGACTTAAATTTTCAAATAGTTTCTTTTAAGTAAGTTACTGTTATAGAAACATGCAGGGTATCAGGTCCAAATTTAAAAATCATCATGACAATAATTGAGTCAAACCTGAAAGAACTCAGAATGTAAATCAGAAAGGAAAGACTGAACAGATTTGTTATGTGCATTCACACAGGATTTGGCTCTTAACCATGAGTTTATTAAGAACATAGGAGGAAATAAAGTAATGACTGTTCAAATCTACGAATGCCACAAAACTTAAATGCTAAGGAGCTACTTAATCAGGGCAAGATTAATTGCTTGGTTAGGAGCTGTAAACAATTTGCATTTCACTCTGGCCTAAAGTAGACCTGTGTTTTTAGGACCATAGAGGTTTGAGAACATACTTAGCAAGTTGAACAGTTTGTGGTAGGAAATGCTGACTATGAATGGTGTCTGGAGATGTGCATTCTCAACTGAACATGAATTTTCAGCATGCCTTGTGGCCAAAAGGACCAGTGAGATCCTGAGGTTAGAAATGGGAATACTGTCAGGGAAGTAATATTACTGTCTGTATTTGACTTCGGTGTAACCTTTTGGAAAAATATTATGCCCAGTTTCAGTAGTCACAATTTTCAGTAATGCTGGGAAGTTGGACAGAAAAGAGTCATGAGAGCAATAAAAGTATTAAAAGGAAGCACTGGCATGAGAGTCTCAACAAACAGAATCTGCTTAGTTTAGTGAAAGAAGAATCAGCCTAGACGAACCATCTTCAGAGAAAAATTGGTAATAAAGAACTGTTCCACCTAGCAGAGAAACATCCAGCAAGTCTAAGCAGAAGCTGGACATGTTACAAAAAGAGATAAAGGTACCCAACGGAACAGTGAAAGCATTCCTAATCTGGACATATTAGAGGATTTCCTGAAAAAAATGTGATTTGATAGAAAGAGGACTAATTCAAACACATCAGACCCATGTTACACAAGAGGTCAAACCAAACAATCACAAGTCGTGTTTGGCTCCCCCAGGAGTAACTTGCCTGTTAACAAAAGCATGAACAGCATTTCTCAGAGGTTTGAGAGCTAGAGATTGTGAACTAATTTCAGTTCTGCTATGGTGTGATCAGTACACAGAGCAAGTTGCGCACTAAATAGGCTACTGGATATGTTTAGCCTTGTTCTTTCTGTCTCTAGAGAATTGCAAATGGACTACTAATGCACACCCTGACTTAACTCATGGCTATTAAGATACGGCTCATTAGTTTTAAATTTCATTATACAACACGCCTTGTGATGGTTTGGGCTATATATACTTTCATTATGAAAATAAGGTGAACAGCACAGGAGGAAAGTGTCTGTGTAAATGCCAGCTTCATTGAATGTAGCTAATTATTATTTATTTTCCCAGCTTTTAAAAGTTAGAGATCTTTTAAAGTTTATTAGTTGCTTTTGGACCCCTTTTCTCTCTGCTTTTACAAGCAACTTGCAATCCAATGGCCATTTTCAATTCATTTTCAGCTCATAACAAGATTTATATGACAAATGGAAAAATCCAATGTTTCCTTTTTATAGTTAAACTTGAACTTTTATATACCAGTTAAAGTTTAGAGAAGGTAAAAGGTACTCACAGGTTCTGCTCTAGCAACATATTTTGATTAAAATGTATCTTCTTTACATTTTAAACTAATTCACTAAATTATATCTAAATAGAGCAGGCATTTTGTGGACTTTTTTACTAAGTATCTGTGGCAATCTGATTCTGTTTAAAATGCTAATAAATGCATCCCATCTCCTAATGAAACCAGTGCATAATTAATTTGCATTTTATACAGATGAGGACAGGAAAGCCATATTCACAGTAGTTTTCAACCAGAAAGGTTAATAAAATAATTCTATGCAGTTCTGAAACACCACATATGGGTAGTTCATTTCTGCAAAACCAGTATTTTGCAAGTAAAAATTTTGGTGAAATTTACCTGGAATCGTTGTTCCATACAGCATTTATCCACAAGGTGGCATTCCTAACAGGAGTTTGCTAGACATGGTCATTTGCAGTATTTGAAGGGCTCTAAGTGAAAGGCAGTCATAAGCATTTGTAATAATATATGAGCTTTTTATGTTTTAATTTTTATAAAGTGTAATTAAGAGTAATTTAAGTCAGAAACCTTAATGATAATTAGGTCGATACTCATTGATATATGGAGTATCCAGAAATACACGATGGTTCCGTGTTACAAAACAACACATTCATTCATGGCATTATAAGCTACTAGAGACTTTTCAGCTGTAAATCTGGAATCAATTTTGCTTTAATGAAAGAGTCTAAAATAATTATTAAAAATTTCTTTAAATCAAGAGCACAAATAATACCATGGTCTTGTATGCAAACCCCAGCGTTTGGTGTTTTGAACATGATGCAGCATATGGAGCTTGTAGTCAGTTCTGGGTTAAGGAAGGGCAGATAACTGTTCTTGGGAAAAAGCTGTATAAATTATGTCTTGCTCTGCAGGGGAGGATTTTTCATAGTTTAATGTTACAATGGCCAAGCAACTTATTTTCATATGCCTGTCATCCACATTGATATGAGCCCACAGGCAGCTCTGCTTTTCTTCAGGCTTTATATCTTTTTCAGTTTCTTGTAATCTTTGTATGCTAAATTCAAACACCTTGTTACTCTTTTTCTTTAAATACAAGCGTGAAGGGAGTATAATACAACCTGCTAAACCAATACAAGTGCACTAGATTTTATATAACAGGGACTTGCATATTGTACTTTTCTCCCCCATAGTTAAGGTCCTGATCTTACTTTGCTTCTTTTGCTGACTCTGTAAGATCAAACCTGAGCTAAATAATCATTTATATTTCCATTCTAGCTGGTGCCCTACTTGTGTTTTGGTTTGCAAAAAAAAAGACATAACCTAAAGTTTGTAAACTGTAAACTGTAATTACTTAAACTGTAATCCAGTGTAAATTGTGGAATTTTTTCCAAGTCTATTTCAAGTCAACAGAAAGGAATATGAGTAGTTTTTTGTTTGTTTGATGTATTGTTTTGTGGTAGCAAAACTTCAGTGGAGTCTTTTCTAATGTGTGTGTACATTTCCTGCTAACCCCTCTGCTCCATGTGCCAGAGATGGAGACTCTTCCACATTGCTGGGGAGATTATGTGCCAACCCCCACTGATGCCTCAGCCCTCTGGGTTTGGTTCCTCTCACTTAACACAGCTGAAAGGACAGAGCAGCGGCTGCATCCACGGCTGACACTCATGACAGTCTTTGTTGAGTTAGTGGGCGCTACTTTGACATTAAGCAGATGTTCTTTTTCCTAACATGCTGTTGGACCTCTATCATCTCTCAAAGATGGGTCTGCAAAACAGAATATGAATTCCTGTTCACTGAAAGCAATTGTCAGTTAAAAAAAACCCACTTTCAGAATATTTAAGGTGGTAGAACCTACCTGCTAGTTGAATCTGGCACAAGGACTGTAGAATCAAACCTTCTCAGTTGGTAGTATCTCATGCTGACTACCAGTAAAATTTGAGGGCCTGAACATCTCCCACATGCTGCAAATTTTAAAGAAATGTGGTGAAAATGACTATTTCCAGGATGTGGAAATGGCTGGACAAGGAAAGTTATACGTAATAATTATGAAGTGTTAATGAGGAAGTAAATGATTTGTTGTTGTTGCCTTTCAAGTTAAGCTACACACTGAATTTTCGTTATAGTAATTAGGCATAGCAGTAGGTGAGTAGATGGGGGCAACATTCTTCTGAGAAGAGAAAGAAGCCTGTCCCACTGAGGAGGTTTAAAAATAGGGAAAACAAATGTACAAAAAAACAAATGGAAAGAAATGTTTTCTGCTCTGATGGCTGCCATGTGGAAAGGGCTTATTGTGAAGGACGGTCGGTAGATAGAACTGTACACAGCTGTACAAGGGAACAGGTTAGTCAAGGTAATGGCAGGGTTCAGGGTCCCCAAAAATGCCGTACTGTATAGGGTGTGATGGACATCACCAGGAGAAATCAGTAGTCTGGAGCATTGCTGATGTTGCTTCTGGGACATCTCATGATGTTGGATCAGATGGATATGTACTCCAACTCCCAGAAATGAGGGAAAGAAATTATGCTGAATTTATCCTTTTGCCTGAGGGTCTCTCACTTATGTGACAGGGACGATAAGTTCATATAACCAAGCATTTGCAGGTAACACTGTCAGAAAAAAATGACTGTACTGACTGCAGACAAATAATAGTCCTGATACTTCATGATGGATCTGGAAATTGCTTTGCTGGTACAAAGCACATCAGGGGCTAATTTGATGCGGTTTATTGCTTGCAAGAGGTAGATTATAAATGTTTGGAATTGCATCTTATGTAACTGCTGCTGGATAAGCATAGGTATGAGTAAGTGTGAACTGGGAAAGGAAAATGTGATACTGGGAACTGTAACCTCAAGTATGATCACTTCCCATATGTAACAAACTTATGCCTAGGGCAAGGAAGCGCAATTACTGACAGAAGCTGTGTTTGCTCATGTCGGTGATTTTATTGTTGTAAGGGATTTATCACTCTGGATTACATTTTTTGATGGAAGACTTTTCTGGAATGATTGTACTCCAAAGAAAATTTGGAGTTGTTTACCTTCAATAGATGATCAGGTCTGCCTATTGCAAATGTTAAATTTATAAAGTATTTCCATGTGGGTTTTAAGTTGGTGGAAGACAAAGGGTCATTAAGCAATGTGGAGGTTTGCTTCCCCAAATTAGTCACATAATCTCTTTCAGTCTCTCCCTTTCACTTCCTCAGTCTCAGAAATCTACAACTACGTATTTTAGAAAATTATCAGATACTTAAATATTTTATTTACTTCCAAATTGTATGGTTTTACTTTATCTGTTATCAAAAGATTATGCTGGATTCTCTGAACTTATATTGGGTGCTGAAGATACACTGATGATTTCTGAAAACAGAAAAACTGTCCTCACTTCCTTTACAAAAGGCAAAAGATGTTACATTTTCAAACTGTTAAATCTAGCTTTTAAGTCCTGATTCCAGGAAGTGTGCAGCACCTGAATTGCCAACATCTCTGTTCGTTGTGCTCCTGGGTCACTGATGGTGTACTTTCATATGCATTTATATTATTGTGAAAAGAGATGGTTAAGAGTCTAGATCCCTTCCTTCTCAGAGAGATCTGAATACAAAACAGAGTTATCCACTATGTTACTTTGGCCTGACACTAGAATTACTTCACTAAAGACAAATCAAACCCAATACCCAGTCAACCCCTGTTCAAAATATGGTGACGAAGCTGAGCCAGAAGATATTGAGTGCAAAGTGAACTTTTCAGTACTGTATAGGGCCAGTATAAAAGCTAGTTGAAAACTACTTCACAAACTGAGATCTCCGTAGTGCCCAATATCAAACAAATTGTTACTCATTTCTGCAAGGCACAGCTGACAGCTGATGGAAGAAATATAAATCACTTTTTTTTTAAATCTGTCCAAAATAAAATTTTCCTCCTGTGAGCACTTAGCTTGTTTTGCTAAGCCTCAGGGTGAAGAGTAGATCTCCCACCTCCCATGGTGGTGGCTCTTAGTCAGTTCAGGGGCAGCAGAAGCATCATCTTCATTTATGAGGTTTTTTTCCTGGTATTAATTGCATGATCTGCTTCATAAATCAACTTACATTTAAATGGAACAGCTTAAAAGTAATTGTGCAGCTGAGCAACTGATGAGTTATTGTGCCTTACGGCTACTGTGGCTGTGTGGGTAAGGACCAAAAAGACAAAAATTGGTCTCTTTAACCTCCAATGTCCCTTAACTCTCCTCCAATGAGTTTCCTGTCACTTTAATTTAAGACGTATTTTCATCACCTTATGAAAGCAATTCTGTGATGCATTTATCTCCAGTTCTCCGGGAACAATTGGTCAATCCTGTGTTCCTAAATTTCCTTCTGTACACTGCCTTTCCTTTTTCCTTTTTTGATAGCTGTAATAGATGTTGTTAGGGATGATGCTGTGTGTAGATCTGGTTTTAGAGGATAGACAGAAGAAATAAGCAATATTTGGAGTGTCATTGAGACCACCTTGGTAATTTTTTTTTGTTTGCAAAGCATATATCTCTGTTATGCACTGAAATTCTTCACCACCACCCATTATCATAAAGTCTATGTAGTCATAAAAAAATATTTTTTAATTCTCTAAGCCTTTTCATGGGACAATTTAAAATCAGTCTTTGTAGGATAAATTTCACTTTATATTACAACTCAAAATACCAGAATCAAAAAAATTTTTAAAATAATCTTGTAATAACCATTTCGTAGTTAATGTAATTAAGTTCCTTTCAGGCTAATACTTGGACTGCAAATCAAGAGTTTTATTTTCCTTTTGGAATCAGGTACCCTTTGAAATGTTCGCACTTAAGTTCTGTGAACTGTGTTGTCATTCTGTGTTGTGACACTGTGTTGTCACTCTACTTCTGTCAGCAGGATTTTAAAAACTGCCATGAGTTCTGACTGGAAGGAAAAGTGTATGTATGCAACAATTTTCAGTGGAAAGGAAAACCAGAAGACATTATTTTGTTTTATAACTTCACCTAAGAGGAGAAGAGGTGCATATGTATGTGTGCGGATATTTGATAAGTTTATATCTTTCTCAGAAAACTTGAAAGTTGTGATTTTTGCAACATTTCAACTTGATGTGGGGATGCTGGGGTTTTTTTCCCCGCCTTACTCCTATCCAAATTCATAAATGAATGACACAAAAATTTTAAAAATCAGACTTCACTATGTAGAAAGTAAAAAATGGGGGAGGAAGAGCAGCAAAAATCAGATCCAGTGAATAATCAGAAGCTGGGCGCAATTCTGATGAGTATGTGTAAATTAAAGCCCAAGACTGAAATTCTGACTCCTTAAACAATTCCTTTAACCATGGTCATGACTAAGGCTTCCTCTAGCCTTAAAATCTTACTATAAAAGTGGAGCTGTGGTTTTCTTGAGAGATTTGTGTGTGAAGCTAGGTACCAGGGAAACAGCTTTTGCCAGGGGGAGGCTGAGAGGAGTGGTTCTACCTTTTGTCTGGCAATAATTCTGAGCTAAAAGAGGAAGAAAGCATTAAAAATTTTATTTAAAACCTCAGAAATTGTGTTTAACATGGAATGACCATTTATAGTTTAGCAGTCTGTTTATCTGAGGTTGTATGATTTTATGTATATGCACATGTGTATATAATGTACATACATACAGATTGTATGTGTATTTCAGTTTGTTGTGTGCATGGAATATCATGCTCGCAGGATCATTGTGAGCCATGTTGACTGATGCATCTCAGATCATGCGTTGAAAGAGATGTGCATCCCTGTGGATACCAGTCTGCTGCATCATCACTTCCAGGTGGGATCTGGCCCATGCAGTTATCCTTGCTACTCAGTGCGAGTTTGATGTCACAGAGGGACAACACGACTTCCCTGAGCTGTGCTGTCAGGTTCAGGGCATCCACAGCCCAGGGCTCCAGCTGGCCTTGGCCCTTGGCTGGTTTTGTGCAGCTCCATTACCTGACCTTGGTTCGCTGTCACTGAGGAAGCTGTCGCTGAACTCTGAGAGTTTGTAAACTGAAACCATGCAAGATAAGAAAAGTAAAAACAGGCAGAACTGAATGTGCTCTGTTGCGATACAGAACAATAGAGTCCCCAGGCAGGTGCAAAGGAGAGCCCCTTTATTGCAAAAACCCGGCCTTTTTAAGCAGTTAGCCGGTTATCAGTTTACATGGTTTTAAAGCATAACAAACATAATTCAACCAACCACCATACACCACGATGTGAACACACGATGGTCACGCAGCATGTTTTTCTACCCCTAATTCAGCTGTGTCTCTTTCCCACAGTCCTTTTCTACCTAGCCAAAGTAACAGGCCTGAGCCATGATTTAACAAAGGCAAAAAGGCCTTCATGCAACAGTGCTGAGCTGGAAACACTCTCAGGAACTGGGGACAAATACTGCTGTGGAGTCTAAAAATCTAAGGGAGAAAGCAAAGACTTAGAAGATGGCATCTCTGCAACTGTGAGGACTTGAACTGATTTACTGGAGTATTTTGACATGAATGAAAGACCTTTCTTATTAAATATAAAGTGTGCAACACCAATAAAAAACAACAGAAACTACTTCATATGCTTTTATCTTTTTTCCCCCTCTCCCTTTTCCTTTTCCATATGGATCCTCATCTCATCAGCTCCCTCCTGACCCATCTGAAGGATGCCTCTCTGATCAGCCTCTGGTCAAAAGTGCCTCTTGTCACTCTTTATTGCTCTCATTTCATTCTGTGAATCATACAACCCTGAAGGCACTCTAGGCATGTGGTACTGTTCTCTCACTGCTCTTGACCCCAATGTCCACACTGGCATGGTGTGGTGGCCCTGGAGCGCTGCAGTGACCAGCCATTCCCCTGCCTACCCACAGAGGTGCCTAGCTTGGTATCAGGGCTGGAGGAGCAAGAACAACATTCTCAGCCCTGATATGAGTGTCCGGGGTCAGGGTAGGGACTAGGGGCCCAAAATGCTCTGCACTATTGCTTATACAAGCATCCAGGTGAAAATAACTCTGGTTTCTAATTGCTGCAGTCACCAGGGCTGCTGGGCCCTGGCAGAGGTTCCCCACCTTGCTGTCACAGCCAAAGCCAGCAGCTGTCTCCAGAAGCACACTACATTTATACATGGCAGACTCTCTGCTACCTTCAGATCCCTCTGATTAAAGAAATCATCTCACTTGGGGAGTGTCTAGTAGCCTACATAAGCTTCATGTTTGGATGTACTATTTGTATAGATGGCATTGAGATGCAGCCAAAGCCTTACTAAACTTCTGTTGGTTTTCACTTGGTTTGCACATGGAAGAAATATGTGTGTGCCTTCTGGCATGTGCTCTGCAACTCCTCAGACCAAACTGGAGATGCTGCATCTCCTTGTCTCTCATGTCCTTCAGACCAGGCTCCTTTCTACCTGCACCATGTATCTTGATGCCAGTCTCTTCATCTCACTTCTGATGCCAGGTAATTAAGCAAGGAGAAGGGCATTGGGCAAAACAGACGACATGGACAATTTAAGATGGACTGCAAGTATACCTTGATTCCATACATTTAATCTGAGGGGATTTTTGTTTGGTTGGGTTTGTTATTTGTTGATTGTTTTCTGTGTTTGTTTTTAAATGAAGATGCTAACATAAAATGTTTGGCAATTTAGCTGTCCCTGAAATGCCGGTTCTGAGGACCAGATTTGGAACAGGATTTATATCTGGTTTTGTTAGAGTATCCATTTTGGCACAGAGTGGAAGTTGCATTTGATTCACTAGTTGCAATCAGACTAATCAATACCAATACCAATCAAGTTTTTATTATATCATATCCACATTGTGTGGATTTCAGCTGTAGCTTCAAATGCATGAACAATGCTTGCTATTTGCCAACTGATATTTAAAGAAAAACCCTAGATGTTGGAAAATAGTAACATTCAGAGAAATTAGAGCTACGATTTGGTAATTAAAGTGGTTAAGAAATTCCTTCAGTGTATTCTTAACTAAAGAGAGGAATAAACAAGTGGTGGAGAATCAACCAAGAGGCAGGGGCAGAAGACAGGAAAGTGGTTGTAGTGTTAAGAAGGAAGTTCATAACTCATTAATGTAGGGGAATTATTTGAAGATATTAATGTTATGGTGTACAAGGGAAGTGCAATAGCTTTCTAGAGCTTTTGGCAAAATTTCAGTGAGAGTACAATGGCTGCAAATAAATGGAAGGTTTTTAATTCGGTTCATAATTAAGCAAAAAGCAAGGGGAAAAAAGGTAGCTGTAAAAAGGAGCTTCTTTTATCTGGAAAAAAACTACAGTCATGCTGAAAGTTGTTTATTACAGAGAAAGATATGGCCTCAATCTGGCCTATAAACTTTGTACTTGGATGATTTTCCGTACAACAAAAAACCCATGAATGTTAACTCCAAAGTAGCAGTGAGACATGATACTATTGAGAGGTCTCCAAAGCTACAAAGTGTGAACTAGATATAGACAAAATATAAAAATATATCCAGTGAACTAAACTGCCCATGTGATTAAATCACTTCGGAACCTGGAGAAGTAGGATTTCATACACAAGAAAGACAAAAGTTCTCAGGAAAAAAAAGGCTTCCTAGTTACACTGTGAGCTTCTGCTCTGTATAAACTGCTGCTGCCCAAACTCTTCTAAGGAAACCAGACTCTGTTTGGTGTAAGCTGAAGGCAGAAATGTTATTGCACAGTGTACAGTAGCATTTACTTTTGGGTGTTTGCTAAACAGGCAAAAGATACATTTTGGAGAGAGACAGCAGTCTATCAACTGGAAAATAATTTCTCCTCTTCTGCAGCCCACTCCATTATACCCCACTGCCCTTAGTTGCCTTCTCTGAACTTGGATTCACTACATTTCCAGGCACATCTGAGTTTAGAGAACATATTATGTAGCACAAGAGAGAGCAGGTGGTCCTGTGCAGCCCTGTTTGTATTCAGCCTAATCTGAAAGACTGGCTTTTGGAGGAGGGGGAAAGATCTGGGGGCAATATATGCAATTCATTATCACTCTTTTCACTGACTGTGAGAAACTGCTACACCTGCTGCTCTGCTTCAGATGGGCTTTGAATTACTGGCAGGCTGAAGGACATATGAGTTTTTCTTTCATGATAACAAAAATAAGCACTTTGTTCTGGTATCTGTAAAGCTAAGGCAGTTCCCTACAAGCAGTGATAATTCAAGAGCAGTTTCTGGCTTGCAGTTGATACATAAACAAGAATATTTTTGGAAATGCTGGTTGCTTTTATTATTAAAAAAAAAAAAAATCACTGCTAATTTTCCGTTTTCTGAGTTTTTTAAAACATAATTTCCAAAAGAAACACTTTGAATTATCAGGCAGAAGGAAAATAACTCATTGCTGTGAGACAAAATCAGCAGTGCTTAGTATGGAGTAAGTACTAGAAATCATTGTGCTCTCAGAAGGAGTCTGAGTGCCTTTATGCCACAAAAAGTTCCAAGCAATGTTCATCTGTGAACCAGAACCCAGAATATGATGCAAAGCAAGTGTCCATTGATGTACACTACCTGTCCAAGGGGAATCAGAGTGTGTTAGAGGACTGGTAAGATGCCTAAAACCAAAGCGCTGGTATGGGTGCCCTGATGGAAAAAAGACCCGATACACAGTAGCTCCAAGTCTATGTTGGAAGATGCAAGCTGTGAATGCATTTTCTATGTTTGCCAGGCACTTTTAGAGAAAACTGGGAAAATTCACTCCTGATTCATCAAAGGTTTTCACAAATCTGCAGATACCAGGCTGGAGTTTGAGGTCCAGGAGAAGCCATGTGCCACCTGTGTGACTATTGAGGGAGCACAACCAATGCATCCTCCCTGCTGTGCAAATTGGGGAACTCGGCTGCCCTGCCGAGAGTGTCGTGCCCAGGGTGAGGGCAGGGCTCTGGGTCCTGCTTTCCAGCACTGCCCATCCCTTTCTGCCTACCCCATCCCTTTCTGCCTGCCCCATCCTGTCCTGGCCCCTTGCTGCAATACCATACCTGCCTGGTACCACTCTGTGCAGTGAGTGGCTGTACCTGCACTACTGAGAGCCCTTGGGCTGATTTGGGCATTTAGGGAAGGCAAAACCAGATACGCTAACAGTGCATATAGATAAGGTAATATTTTATTTGGGGGAAAAAAAACTGAATACAGTTTCCAAACAGCATTTAAAAATGCATTGCAAGAAGAAGATGAACTTCTCTTGTAAATAATAAAAATTACAAATTGTCCATTGTAAATACAACCTGTAGCTTCATTGAAGTTCATTTATTTAAGCAAGTTATGAATTATTCTAGTTTTGTTCATCACCTGGCTATGTGACTGACTGTGTAACACTCCTGTTAGACACTAACTGTAGTCTCTACATCTGTATGGGAGTAATATTACTGTGTGTCTTTGAAGATGACCCTGGAATTTCAGAATAAAGGGTTTAATTAAGTGTCGGATTTTACTTTATGGAAACTCTGCAACCTGATTCATTTCAAGTGAATCACAAAAATGCCATGGAGTCCAGTGGGAGCAAGATTGGATTATTGCAAAGTGCAGGCTTAAAATTATTAAATATTTATTAACTTTAAAACAATTATCCATGACATTCCCTCTTAACCTTTTCATTATTGTTTTACACAGCCTAAAATAGCTACCCAAGAAATGGCTCTAAATGTGAACATGAACAGCACATCATGCTTTCCAAAACAATTAAAATTCTCATTCACTATTTCCATCTCCCACATGCTGTGTGTAATGAAGATGAAAGACAACAAGGGATATGGTCACTAGAGATACTTGTCAAGTCTGTGACTGAAGCTACTGAACATCCCTACTAACAGGACACATGAAAACTTATAAAATAAAGAAGTGCTACAGTTCCAAAGTCAAACATTCAGCTACTAGAAATAACTAAGTCATGCCTTCCAAGGCAGCCTTAGCTCAGTTTCCCTACATATACCCTTTATAATATAGTATTTAATTACATCATCACTGACAAGTTACTCCTGAAATTTCCTCCTAATACCTTCTCTGAGCATATGTGTATCTATGTAGCTCTATGAGCTGGGTCTTCATTTCCTCCAGAGAGCATTGTGTTAGAACCTAGCAGAGAGATACTTGATCTAAACTCTTGATTTCCTGAAGTTTCAAAGGCAAAGTCAACCTGGCATGACAGCCTTGAGTGAGGAGAGCTGTGGGGGGCCCACAGAGGAGAGAGTGGAGCCACATGTCTCTTTGTCCCATCCACCTCTTATATTTTGCAAGAAGTACAGTGATCAAAGTGACAGTGTCTCCCCAGCAATACAGTCCCACCACTCACTGATTAACCAAAGAAAAGCCCCTTGCCCAGCTGGATGAGCTCATCCCTGCTAGCTGAGCACTCAGGATTTTATTTTGCTCTAGAGACAGGGAAAATGCAGTGTGATTTTAAATTCTGTCACAGAGGAGGGGTACACAACAGGTAGGCAAACATGGTAAGGAGGACTGGTCTCAGGTTGGTCAGAGATTGGAAGGTGTCAGGAAATGCCTTGCAAATCACTGGGAACGAGAGCAGAGGAGCAGTTCTGCAAGTCTCCCTTTCCTTTCGGCAGTAGCTCATTAGTCTCTGCATCAGGAACAGGTTCCCGGTGAAAAGCAAAGCCCTGCACTGGCTGTTACCAAGCAATTATTCATTGCCATTCAAGCAATTATTGCTGCCTCTGAGACAGCAGCTACTTTCTTCTTTGAGAAACACAGGAGATGACTTTCCATTAAGCAGTCAGTCTTGTTTACAGGAAAATGCATGAATAAATAATAGAAATAATCTACCAAAGCAAAATTCGATCTTTTTGATTTTTAAGTGAAAAAGCTGAGGAGAGCCACTGATATAGAGAACAGTGTAGGTTTTTGACTCTACCTGAGGAAAAAGAAAAGAAAAAGCCCAAATAATTTAAAACCTTTTTTGTAAAAGATTTATCTTATATTTTCAAAAATTATGATAACCTCTCCGGATAGGTAAAAAAATATCACTACTCCCAATTTGGTGGGGAAACAAAGAGTTTGCAGTCTTTACTATCAAAGACTTAGTTGGTTTCAAGTGTTCAAATTCCTGATATTTTGATAGGAAAGCTTGAAAGGATGAATGTGTCTGTCCACTGCCAGGTGACACTCTAAATGATCTTGCTGTGCACTGTCTCGGGGTTGCTGAAGACCCTTATCAGAAGGCACGAGAACAGCAGCCGGGTTGCACATCCAGAACCCCACAGACCCATCCACAGTTTAACGGGCTTTTCTTTGCCTGGATATGAGCACTGTACATGCCTAGGTCTCCACTGTGCTCAATTTCAGGGGTTTGGGGTTTTTGCAGGACTGATATATAAAAAGCTGGTTAGAAATAATGAACAGGATCAAGTGGAAGCGAGTGGCACAGCAGTAAGAGGATCTGTCCTTTTACAAGCTGTGGCAGTAAGAGATGAAGCAAACTGGCCTTCCCTGGCTGGGCAGCTTGGCTGTGGAATTTCTCTCCCAAGGGGGCCGAGCCCACAATCGCGTGGCAGCACAGTCACTCCTAAAACTCGAGATGCTGCTCTCCTGGAGGGCTTGCGTGGCACAGCGTGGTGCAGAGCTGCGGAAATAACAGGCACGTTTCTCTTTCAGCCTTACAATAGTATCAGTAGGCTTTTCCAGGAGTTTTGCCGACTTATCATACTTTTGTAGCCTACAGCAGGATGAAGGCCAGGAAAGTGGCATGGCAGCCTGTGGCTGTGCTCGGGAAGCAAAGACAGCTCTGGAGCGGACACTGCCCGGTGTGTGGCATTAAGGGCTCGCTGGGCTCGGGGCTCGCTCTTTTCATTCCCGGTTTTCCGGACAGAAAGGCATCCCCAGCAGCCATCTGCTGGGGCCCCCGCTCCCAGCCCACCTGCCGTGCAATGGCTCCAGGGGGAAGCATCTGACTCATTTACCCTGGGCTGATAACATATTGCAGATATTTTGCGGAGGACAGCTGAGCTTTTTGGTGCCTCCTGATGCCTAAAGAGCGTTTTGTTCCTTTTGCCTTCCCTGTGTATGCCGGTTCCTCCATGATGTTTTGGAGGGCAGAACCTGTCATCCCACATGATATGACTTGCTTTGGTACATCTGCCTCGTCTGAGAGAATTGGGATATTGGTCCTTCTGAAGATATCAGAAAACCATCTTTTAAAGGGAACCTACTTGCTAAATAAGTTACTGTTTACCTAAGAGTGCATGACCTGCTATAAGTGTTCATAAAACTTTGGGTTAATGCCTTAAAATCAGCTAACATAACTTTATTGTGGTTCTGTTTTAGTCCACTATGTTTCTTTCTTTTTCTTTTCTTTTCTTTTCTTTTCTTTTCTTTTCTTTTCTTTTCTTTTCTTTTCTTTTCTTTTCTTTTCTTTTCTTTTCTTTTCTTTTCTTTTCTTTTCTTTTCTTTTCTTTTCTTTTCTTTTCTTTTCTTTTCTTTTCTTTTCTTTTCTTTTCNCAGCTTGCTCATTATACTCCAACACTGCTCTTATGCAGGCACACATGTAGCTATTTGTACATCAGGATCAAAGAAAAAAAGAAAGACACTCTATTGCTATCTCTTTTCATCCTCCCCTGAGGGTGCTGTGATTTAGTCTCTAATCTGGAGGGCACTGTCATTGGGAACAATGCCAAGTCCTTTTTTGATAGCATGTATGAGACTGAAATTGCTCATTAAAATTCTTCCCCACCTTAGTGCACAGTGTTTGCTGTGGGCTGCGCTGCTGTTTGACTGTCTATGTCAATACCGTCTGGCCACTCAGCATCTCAGGCCTGGGACTGCCTTGTTATCCCTTTCTGACCCTGCCTTGGAATACTTGCAGGATTGTATTCGGACACCTTCCAAGTTTCAGCATCTTCCTTTTATAGATTTAATGGCCTCACCAGTTTTATCTGCTTCTGGTTTTTCAGCTCATTTATCTTGGTTACATTTAGTTAATTGAGACTAATGTTTTGTTGAAAAATATCTCTCTTGGTCCCCAAGCTGAGCTTTTGAAGTGAGTAGATTTGAGTAAAAATTTGCAAACGAGCTATTAATATCACCGCTGCAAAGATACTCTCTCTTCACCCATTCTTTCCACATTGGCCTGGAGGGGATTCCCTTTCCTGACTGGTAGTCAAACAGTTGCCAGCATGTCTGTATACCTAGTCTGCTGCTGACTGCTATACTAGAGCGAGTCTTTCTTGTGGAGGTGAGACTGGTTTATATTACATTTTATCCCAAAAGAAAGGAAAGTGTATATTTTATCTTCAACTCCTTGGTATCATTTTATAAATTAATCTGAATTCTTATTTGGCTCTTGAGTATCACGAGATACTGCCTGGGAGCAGGAGGCAGAAGTAGTTACACATGCTAAACCAACCCCCCTCTCATTTGCTTTGCTTAGGAAAGTGTGAAACTGTGATGAGCTACCTGGGAGATCCCAGCACGGCCAGAGGGCCACCTCCTGAGAAACACAGTTCAGCAACGGGGAAGCACCTGGGAGTCTTTTAGGAGATTGTCTGTCCTCTTGCTTGTAAAAGGACCTGCAGTTTTCTCATGTTTACAGGCTTAATGTTGCAAAGGGCATAAAGGTACACCCATTTTTCTGTGTTAGAAGTAGTTCTTGGCATGCTTTCAGAGTGGGGTGACTCTGGGTTTGTCTAAACTCCAGATTTGTGTGACTGGGGATGCCTCTACCACTTCCCTTTCCAGCCTGTCACTGTGACACACAGCCACGCTCCAGCCACTGTGACACATGCTGTGCCAGGTCCCCAGGGCCCAGGCACCATGAGGGTTGGTTGCTCAGCTGCTCTACAGCTGCAGCACTCTCTGTCCAGCTTGAGAAATGCCATTTGCACCAGCTGAAGGTCTTTCTCAAATATTTAGTGGCCACATCTTTCACAGCTCTTGGCCATTTTTGTATCCTTAATGGTGCGTGAGTGAATGATTAAAATTCTACTACTAAAAGTAGAAAGATGTTTGGAAAAAGTTGGATCTACACCCCACAGAAGGAAGAAAAATATCCTAATGTTTGGCCTTGCATTTGACTGAGACAGTGGTCAAATTCTCAGAGATATAGATCAAGCTGAAAAACAAATCTTCTAATTTCCTAAAACTGGAAGAAAACTCAAGAGACTGTGTCTTAAAACAAGAAGTCATTTTGTTAGGGGAGTACCAGGAGCCAGAGCCAGTCCAGGAGAAGAACAAGCTGCTCCATGTCAGTCTGTGACTGCACAGCACTGCTGGGGCAAGCGGGAGCAGAGACCTCAGGGAGGCACAAACCTCTCCCTGACTGGGAGTGATGGCAGCATCCTGAGTAGGGGTGACAGATGATATTTTTTTCTGCAAAATGAGGATGGGAATGTCCCATCAGTGAATTCCCAGCCTGCCTTTCAGTGAACTGCAGAGGTTAATACCATGCCTGGAGACAGGGAGCCAAACAATCACAAGACCGAATTGCGCCTTCAACCACCACCTGTCAGTGCAAGACAGTTATGTGAGAGAGAGAGTCTGGAAGTGAGTTTTCTGCTCCTCATGATTATATCCTCAGCAAAGACACATTAGCTGAAAAGCTGTGAGGCATTTCTAAAACTTTTATCATGACTTATTATCATGGCTTATTATCATGGCTGCTTTCTGCTTGATATTCCTAGCCTCACAGGCCTCTTAATATTTATAGCAGCTATCACCAAAATGAGTGCAGTATGTCTTCAGTCCAGGATAGATGGGATGCAGAAAGCAGGGAAGGAAAAGGTGTTTCTCCTGGAGACCCTTGTCTCCTGTAGCGATTTAGCCTGTACTGAAACTAATAAAACAGGTCGTGTCATTTAAAAGGAATATTCCCATGTGGAAAGGTAAACACATGCTTCAGAGTAAGGCTAGGTTAGCAGGTAAATAAGCATCCCTGATACTCAGGGGCATTTAATGTGAAATGTTAATTGTGTTACAGAGGGCTTAGGTTTGGCAGGATAAAATGAGCAGACAGCATTTCCAGATGTCACAGCCAAGTTGATGACAGGTATTTTACTCTGTTACAGTCCATGGATTACCATCTAGTGACATCAAATTACTGCTAATAATGCTAACCTGTGGCACGGAGTTCAGAAACACAGCATTGCACAGGCATGCACAGCAGAAGGGCATCCCAGTGACCACGGCAGGACTTGTGCTGAGTGGGGCAGTTAACACAACATGTGCTGGCACAGGTGAAAAGTCCTCAGAACAAAACATTTTTCTTTCCCTTTGGAAAGTGCTTTCTCCAAAAGCACTGTTTTGCCTTTAAGTAAAAAAATTGACTTCATGTTGCTAGGAGGATGTGCTGAATGAACAGAGTGGGATAACCACGTTATTATTGGATGTCTTGGTATGATATTTATAAGGTAATATTGTATGATATTAATACCAAGAAAGTTCAGGGTCAGTGCTCCCTGGTCTTGCCTTCCATGGAAGCCATGGCAGAAAGCAATCCCATGAATGACACTTGAAAGAAAATAAATTTCAATATTTCCATAAGAAACTTGTGTTCTGAAATGGATTTGCTTTTTAGGGCCCAAAATTAGACATCACAAAGATTTTTTCAGAAACTGTTGATCATATTCCAGCTCTGAACGTAAAGGCTCCTGGCAATTCAGCTGTGGTCAGTATGCACAGTTCTATATTTAGGTATCTGAATGTAAGGACCCTGGCCATGATCTCCAAGACAACTTCATGAAAGCACATAGAGAAGCTGCAGCTCAGCTCATTCTTGCTATTTTCACGACCTTTTGTGTTCTGTAGGTATATTTGTGATGACTGAAGGAAAACAGCCCTGTTTTATGGGAACCTTGGGAATGAAAGAGCCTTTCTTAAATATGTTTATGGTTTTGTTTTTTTATTTTAAATCTGAACAGAGCACTGAAGCTTTTTGCCTCCACAAGTTCAATAAAGCGTTTAAATACTGAAACATTTTCACTCTTGGCTCATTACTTGGGGCTTTCAGCATTGTGTTTGAAAAGGAGCTATTTATGGGTTATCAAACAACTGCGCTGAGAGAAAGGAATTTCAAAAATGTCCTTGAGCCTTTGGGGAGCTTTGCAGAACAGGAACAACAAAAACTTGTGCCAACCCTTAGTGCCTTCCCAGCCAGGCTGCCCTTTTGCACCTGCCTGCTGCCGCAGTGGGATCCTCCCCACAATGACATGGGGACAGGGTTCAGGAATGGAATCACTTTAAAGATAGCTCAGGTGCTCTTCTTGAATGAGAAGGGAGGTTTTAGTTGGATGGATTCTCTGTGGGACCCAAATGAAGAACAGATGTCCCACAAGAGAGAATTCTGATCAAAACAGAGCTCTGACATTATTTCTTCGTACTGGGACAATGTGCAGTGATGTTTAAAGCATTTTAAAGAAATAGTTGTATGAATTGCTTTTAAACACAGCATATTTTGTAGATGACCATGACAACAAAAGAAATCATAATAGAAAACTCACTCATTTCTCACCACTAACTTGAGTGATGGGCAGAAGGAAAGTGCCTCAGCCATAGTGCAAGCTCATATGCCTATCCTGACTTTCTTCTGGCTCTCTCTCTTTCCCCATCAGGGCAATTTCATCAGGGAGGCAGATTTTGTCCCATCATAATGGACATGAGAGCAAGGATGCTCTGCCATTTGAGAGATGACTGCACAGACTCCTTGCAGAGCTCTGTTAGCAAATCTCAGGGACATGCCAAGTCCAGCAAACTACAGTCCCTGCCTGCTGGTACACACAAAGGGAAAACATTGAGAAAGAAGAGAAGTATCTATTGAAAGAGTGGTACCAGCCCACAAACTGGCATTCAGACAGGACATACACAGAGTACATTTAAGTCAGAAACCTTCTACCCCCCAGACACTGAGATTTTGCAATAAGCTCTCCAAGATTTCACAAATCAAATGCTTTGCTATTTTGCCAAAGAAAAGGGGCTGGCATCTGGAAGGAATGACACCATCTGGGCTGTGGGACAGCAGGGGATGAGACTTAATGACCTGGCTGGCTGTTCTAGGTCTCTGTTGTTCTCTGCCTTCAAAAACTTTCCCTCTCTGCTCCCCCAGTTACTCAGCATTTCTAAACTTGCTTATCCTCAAGTGAGTATAAATCCTACACCGTCTATGTAACAAGAAAAAGCATTATCCTCATCAAAGCCAAGTAAATTAGTATCTTATTGCAGCACAGCAACCTAAACTCTGACTTACACAATTGGTATTTGTGTTATCTTGGTGTTTTGTGGCTCAGTAGGAAACAGGTACTGTATAAAGCCCCCTCTATTGAACCCAGTATCTCATGCTTTAAATATGTTCACCAGTGCCTGAGGGATGCATTTTCCAACTCCAACTCCTCTGTGCCCTGGATAATCACTTGTGGACAGCCAGGAAAAGCAATAGCTGCTGGCAAAAATCATCTCTCCAAACCCCATAGTCCTGCTGTAAATCTGAGGAGATATAAGACGGATATGTCAAGAGCTCTGCTTTTGCCCTAAGTCATCTACTGACAAAAAACAACAGAAGACCTTTCCCCCATCTCCTGCCCAGCCAAAGCCTGACACCAGAGAAGGGCTGTAAATCCAGTACATTAATTTTGAGTTTGTTTTACCAGCAATGACACTCTCTCTTTTCTGAGTAGGATGTGACAAACTAGGAAAAGAATTTGAACTCCAACTGGCTTCCCACGAGCCAGGGAGATCACAGAATCATAGCATGGTTTGTGTTGGAAGGTACCCAAAGATCATCAAGTTCCAACCCCCCTGCTGTGGTGAGGGACACCTTCCATTAAACCAGGCTGCTCAGAGTCCCATCCAACTTGGCCTTGAACACTTCCAGGGATGGAGCATCCCATCTTCTCTGGGCAACCTCTTTAGTGCCTCATCAATCTCACAGACAAGAATTTCTTCCTAATATCTAATTTAAGCCTCCTCTCTTTTAGTTTGAAGCCATTGCCCCTTGTCCTGTCACTACATGCCCTTGTAAAAATTCTCTCTCCATCTTTCTTGTAGGCTCCCTTCAGGTACTGGATGGCCACAATTAGGTCACCCTGGAGCCTTCTCTTCTCCAGGCTGAACAATCCCAATTCTCCCAGCCTTTCCTCATAGCAGAGGTGCTCTAGCCTTATGATCACATGGTGGCCCTCATCTGGACTTACTCCAACAGGTCAATATCCTTCCTGTGCTGGGAATCCCAGAGCTGAAGTCGATGCTCCAGGTGGGGTCTCACAAGAGCAGAGTAGAGGGGCAGAAACAACTGCCTTGGCCTGCTGCCTGCTCTGCTTTTGGTACAGACATGTACTGGAGAAATGCTGCCAGACTGAGGAACTAGGCAGGCTGATTCTTTAAGGGCATAAAAAGATCAGTGTCTGAAAGAACAGATCTCCTGACGCTGTAGGGATGACATTTGCTGTATGACATTACATGAATTTTAAGATCATTTAGAGTGAGGTCTCCACTTGGCTTTTACACTTCCACAGTACAGTGAGGTATTTAAAAGACGTGTAGATCTGGCACTGAGGGACATGCTTTAGTGTTGGGCTTGGCAGTGTTAGGCTTAACAGTTGGACTTGATGATCTTAAAGGTCTTTTCCAACCTAAATGATTCCATGATTCTGTACTTGCTCAGTTGCTCCTGTTGGACAGGAGGGGCATTGCCAGGGTCCCCCCTGTGCACTCAGAGCTGACAACAGTCATAGGCATTTTCCAGATTTCCTGCCTTAAAGTAATGTGAATTTATCACCTGACAAACTCGGCAGTGAAGTCTAGTTTTCATCTGTCACAGAGCAGACGGCAGTGGAAATGAAGGTTCATTACTTTCTCTCCAGGACCGCAGCGCTCCCCATTTCACCGAGCGGCTGCCGGCCGACAGACTGGTCGCTCTGTCTGCAGAGCTGACAAGGGCTGCTGCAGACGCCACCTCACCACTGATCTGATTATGTTGAGATGAGGGAGGATGTGGTTTTGAAACCTTGAACGCCCTTCACTCTCCAACTGCTCTGCCGTGCGGCGGCTGCGGTGCAGTGTGGGCTCTTCAGTTGTCTCCTGGATGAAATGATCTCATTAGTTGATTTCAAAGAGCTGGATGGAGCAGAGCCACCTGCTTTCTCAGAAGGAGAGTCTCATCAGCTTTCCTGGAACTGATAAAGCATATGTGAAAGGGATGTCTGCATCCCATGAAAACCTTACTTTAAAGACACAGCTCCAAAATTTCTTCATTTGGAGAGCAGTAAACAGATCAGCCCTTTGCCTCCTCTCCTTCTTCCTCCAATCCTTTTTCTCCCCTGTACCCAGGCTTTTTTTGTTTACATTATACTTCCAAACAGCTTAGGGATATTTATCAGTCACCAATATTTTTATTCTAGGACATGGAAGCCAATATGGACACACAGGAATAAATCCCCAAGGGGAAACCCCACTGCTGGAATAAGGGGATTTTTGATTTCTAATCCACAGTGGTAAAATGAAATAAAACCTCCTTGATCCTAGAATAAGACCATGTCTGGGGGTGTATTACCAACATTGCTGTAACCATATGCAGTGCCATGTCAGCACATGCTGGTGCAGTTCTTCCATCAAAGAGAGCTGCTGCATGGTTGGAAGTGCTGCTCCTGATACTCCAGAAAGGTGAATTCCTGTGCCTGCCTGTGCAGTGGCATGGGCATGGCACTTGAGGAGTGCTGATTGGGCATTCACATTCCTGTCTGTCCATGGGCTGCACAGAAGAACCATTTCTGGGAACAGATGAAGGCTTGGGAATAAATTGCCTCCGGAAAGAAAAACGATAGCTCTGATGGAGATTTTTCTAATGGGAGTATCTACTGCCTTCAAAGTGGGGTGATATTAGCAGCTCATTTTCATACAGATCATAATGTAGCTACCTAATCTGCCTTTAAATGGTGGCCTGCCCGGTTTTGTGTTTCAGTACCATTTCCCAATTCTCCTTCTGTTCTGTAAAACATGCAGTATTAGAGCGGTAACTGAAGCTACCAATTGTGGGGTGGCCTGTTATCTTTTTAATAAACACCATAGACTATTTGCTCAGCTTACAACTGACATTTTTTCATCACAATCCTTTTAAACACAACTTGTATTCTGGAAAGCCAGGCTGGCTTTCTGCAGTGTGTGCACATCAGTGGCTGAAAGGTAGAAGGCAGCATTCAGTTTTCCTGATGATGCAAAGGGCAGACAGAATCTGTTGCTCTCCTCTTGTGCTACTGCCCTTGTGGGGCTGGCAGATCAAGGGGTTTTGGGTAGGAAATGTGGCTGGATAAATCAGGAGAGAGCATGTACGTGCAGAATGAAAGTGCCATTCCATGAGGTTTTTTATCTTAATGGAATTTTTAAAATTAAAGTTGGTTTAATCTTCTATATTGCTTTTGCTTTAAAGCTCAGGCATTGCTAGCTAGATTTTGGAAAACATGCACTCTCATGAGATGGTTTTCTAAGATATTCTCAGAGCTATTAGAGAAAAATACCCTTTTCTCACAGCATCATAAGTATAGTCTGCTGTCTTCTCCTGTGATCTTCAGAATGGTTACTATTTAATTATTGATATTTACAACGTAGCAGTAGTTAAATGTGGCTGCTGTTCTGAAGGTAATCTTTATATGCCTACATTCAGCTAGAAAAATATTTGTACTATGTTGAGTCACAGGAACTGATTTAAAATGCTGCATGTAAACATCTATACAACCTCTACCTGCAGCCTGAAATTCTTGGTGTAAGCAGTGGGTGCTGACTAAAGTCTGCAGGGTTTAATCTGAATGTTGTTTCCCTTTGCTGACACACAGGGAACTGTGTGCTTGCTCCTGTCTCTCCTTGATCAGCAGTGACTGTGCCTGGGCCGGTGCAGTGGGAGAGCCGAGGCCCCTCGGTAGCACCCCTGCAGCTGAACCATCCTGCTGCCTTCACCAGATGCATTAGGCACTGCCTTATGGTTGCCAAACCCACTCTGCTTTTGTGCCTTTAGATTTTGGCTTTGCTTCCCTGAGGGATTTGCTTGCAGAAAAGCTCTCTGCAGTGACAGGAAAAGCACTGCTTTCCTCCCGACAGGCATCCCCAGCCCTGGCCTTTGCTGCTGGGATTTCTCCGGGTGCTTGAACCTCCTCTATCGTGTGCATTAGCAGCAGTGCTGCAGAACAGCAGCTGAAGGCACCAAGAGCAGCCATGTTGCTGGATGGGACACACCTTTGGGGAAACACCAGTGACAGTAGCTCAGGCGCTGCCTCTCTTCAGTACCAGGCTCCAGCAGCGGGCGCTGGGGTAAGGATGCTTTTGCACTCCCTTCTGCTGAAAGCGCTCTGGCTGCAGCTGCTGGCAGCTGACATTCCTCCAGTTGAGCCTTACCCATCCAGCCCATTGGAAGGTTTAGCTTTCAGTAAAAATCAGACCAAGGCACCCATTAAAACAATCTCACATTAGGTCTTAGCAGTCTGGGTAGTCTCTCTTGCAGGCAGGTTAGTCATGCCAGGATTTTACACTGATGGATGGATGGGGACCCATTCTCTCAAAGTGCCCTGAGTACCAGTGCACAGTGGTTCATGCTCTGGAAAAAGTGGGCTGTTGTTCAGAGCCTGGTGACCTCTGCTGATCTACTGCTCTGGGGACAGGCTGATGAGGATTAATTGATTCATCTGGGGCCACCAGCTTTCTCAGCTGGTTGCCACTCCCAGAGAAACTATATTTTCCTACATCAGACTTGACTAATTGTAAGCCTTTAAAAATGACACTTCCAAAAAAGAGGGACCTGCTGAGTGAGTTATTAGTCATCCTTATCTGGGAGGGAAGCGACAGTAGCTATAACAGCTTCTTTATCTCTGCAGCACCATGTTCTCCAGAGAGGGGGCTGTGGGACACCAGGTGCGGCGAGCTGCCACACATCTTCCTTCAAGGGGAACAAAGGGTAGAACAATTTGTTTCTGATGGCTATCTCTGCACTCTCCAAATCATGGCTTTGTTTTTAAAAACTGGTTACTTTTAAAAGGTTGTAACTAATAAAGCCACCTGTATTTTTCTGTTGATGTCTGACACAGGTAGGGTTTTGGGATTTTTTTTGCAAATAGATGAAGCTCAGTGTTTCTGCTGATGGATGATCCAGCTCTGCCTGAGGGCTTGCAGCAGACTCCGAATGTCTGGCTGGGAATATTCTCACTCTGCAAAAGTGTGATCCTCTGTTTGCAGGCACAACAGAGCCCAGAACACATTTTGAAGAATGCAGTGGTTGAATTCACTGTGGTACGTCCTCTGATGCCCTTCCTCTTGGGTCTAAAATGGTTTCTCACATACTTTCCAAGCTTGACTGTGTTGTGGCTACTTTTCTGTGCTGATGAAGAAGTCTCCAGAAAGCATATTGAGCATATTATATATCACACATATGTGCAATCCACTGCTGGGAAATGGTTAGGGCTGTACCAAACTGGTCTTTCCTAAATGGGAATGTGAGAGCATCACTGTGTCTTCTCTCTTTAAGCCCCATATATCTCGAGAAAGAAGAAAACAGCCTTGTTCCAAACCTCTCTTAGCTATGACCCCTCATCCTCTCCCTTCCACAGCAACCCCAAGGAGCCCCTGGAGAGCACTGCCCACCACAGCCATTCAGTGTAACTGGTAGATGTCTTCAGTCAAAGTTTTGAGTTTGGTCTGTGATTCATTCATTGACGTTTCCTATCAATTAGCAAAATACTTGTTCTCCATAAAACTGGAAGTGATCTGCCTGTCCAAAGTAACTGAATTGCTGTCAAACTGTCCATCCTGCTCCTCCTTTGCATAATGCACTCTGATACAGTGCCTGTTTAATACAGCAGCATTGCCTAAGAAATGACATTTGGCTTTTGCCTTGACAGGGGTTTGACAGGCTCACCACCTTTCCCATTATTTTCCCATTACAAGTTTTACCCCTAATGAGGCTGAGTATAGGGGCAGCTTTGCTCTTATCACAGAGATTGTCACAAATTAATTTACCCTCAGCTTCTTGGAAGGACCCATCAGCACCCAGTTTACTGATTAGACCTCGGGTGTCTAATCAGTAAATTCCTCTGGTGCAGCAGGGAGATGTGTCTCTGCCAAGTCCTGGCTTCTGCAGGTTGAAGAGCTGCTCTGTTGCTTTTATTAGCTGTGATATCCACATAGGCATTAATGGGTCAGGTTTTGCTCCTTATCTGTGACCTTCAGTCCTGTTTGTTAGGACACTTGTGTGATAAAGGAGTGCACCTCCCAGGTTGATAACATGGTTTGTTTTTCACAAGACATTTACTTACTTGCATACCAAATACAGATTATTACTTGAAAAAAAATTTTAAAATTTAGTATCTCTCTTGTGTTTAAAACATTCCAGGCAAACTCTGTATCAAACAGTATTCACAACTTCTGATTCAGAAATTTTCTGTTTTCTTTTTCCATCAGCAGAACTGATCTCATCTGGGCACACAGAGCGGATGATTTCATTGTCAGGGGCTGAGGTTAACATGAGGTTCCTAAGGCTGTCATCCTGTATGCTCATTTCCCACTGAAAGAAAAACAGAAAAAAAATGCACTAAACCACTTTAGAAGTCAGAGTATCTAATCCAATCCCTTCAAGCCCCTCACTACAAGGAAGACATTGAGGTGCTGGAGTGAGTCCAGAGAACAGCAAAAAAAGCTGGTGAAGAGTCTGGAGCACAAGTCTGATCAGGAGCAGCTGAGGGAGCTGGGGGTGTTCAGCCTGGAGAAAAGAAGGCTCAGGGAGGACCTCATTGCTCTCTGCAAGTACCTGAAAGGAGGTTGTAGCAAGTTGGGGACCGGTGTCTTCTCCCAGGTAACAAGAAGAAACAGCCTCANTCTGATCAGCAGCAGCTGAGGGAGCTGGGGGTGTTCAGCCTGGAGAAAAGAAGGCTCAGGGAGGACCTCATTGCTCTCTGCAAGTACCTGAAAGGAGGTTGTAGCAAGTTGGGGACAGGTGTCTTCTCCCAGGTAACAAGAAGAAACAGCCTCATATTGTTCCAGGGGAGGTTTGGCCTGGATATCAGAAAAAATTTCTTCACCAAAAGGGCTGTCAAGCACTGGAAGAGGCCACCCAGGAAGGCTGTGCAGTTACCATCCCTGGAAGCATTTAAATGACATGTAGATGTGGCACTTAGAGACATGGTTGACTGGTGACTTTGGCAGTGCTGGGTTAATGGTTGGTCTCAATGAAGTTGAAGGTCTCTGTCAACCTAAACAATTCTATGATTCTACGAAATGTCTTCTAATTCAGAATACACCACCTACTTATTGATCATGCTACAGAGCTTAAAATTTTCCATACATTGCAAAAAGTTGTGAATAACTGATGATGTTATAAATTTTGCTTCAGCACTTGCTTCTGGTTAAAGTCATATATGAAAGGGCTTAGTTTTCATTATGGTTTACAAAACAGGACAAAATGTCTAATGGAAAATTTAGATCACTTTGGTCAGAATTTAGCTAGGTTAAGAAGCTGCTAAAAAAAATACCTTTTTCATTTTTACACATACAAATTCAGAGAGATTTCCCTTTATAATGATAGACCAGATATGTGTCATCACAGTGACAGCTAGCTGAGTCCCCTGGCTGATACAATACTGTTTGTCAAACAAATGGCAAGGAGAGCAGGTTGCAAGAGCCCCTCCACCAACGAAATGCCTCCTGCCAGCACCGTAGGTGGCTGACGGACAGCTCCTTCCAAACAGGGACAGTTATATAATAATAACTCCACGCTGTGTCACTGGTGATGCTAATGTATGCAAATACTGCTATAATGAATCCAATTAGATTTCTCTGTATACAGAAATATGCCAGACTACTTGTACCTAATATCGTGATAAGGGGAGAGAAGAGGACTTCAGCCTTGGAGACATCACCCCTGTCTCTGCTCCTGGAGCTGCTCTGCACTGGGCTGGGGTCCTGATACACTGCAAAACTCCCAGCTTGTGCCAAGTCCTGCTGGCTGCTGCAGCTGCCTGGAAAAAGAGGCACTGCAGCTGAGGGGACTCAGAGGCTGGTATTGCCCGCTTTACCAGGCTGCAGTAGGTTCAGAGGTACAGCTGGTCAGGGCCAACAGAGTAACAGAGAACTGTGGAGCCTGATCACCTGCTTTATATTTTCAGGAGCTCATATTCACTTCTGTTATGGAATCATAGAAGAACCCATGTTGGAAGCAGCCATGAAAGATCTTCTGGTCCAACCTCTTGTGGGAAAAGGAACCTGCTATCTAGCACCCTGGGACTGGCCCATCTTGAAAACTCCCAGTGATGGGGACTCTACCATATTCTTGGGAAGGTTGTTCCACTGTAAAAAATGTCTTTATTCTATCATGGTTAGGTTATTGCTTTCTCTTGGTTTCATGACAGATCTCTTTGAGTGTTTCCAGCATATTTCCTAAGCTGGATAGTGGACAGACTCTGCTGTGCAAGGAGGCTGGAGGGGAAGCTGCTGGCTCAGTAGTCATGAATGAGACACTTCCAGACTTCATGAAAGAGAGGTTATTATTTATTGAAGAAATTTTTCTTTAGGGCCTCCTGAATACTTATTATGTTCTGTTTCCTGCTGATCGATGTTCCTGTTGTCTTGATTAATCAACTGGTCTTGTGAATAGTTTTAATCAGCTCCAACATTGCCAGGAACTAGCCCCGCTTTAAGTGAAGGAAACACGACTGTCAGCAGCTGACAGGAGACCCAGCTGCTCGTTGGGCCTGAGGCTGGATGCTTGGGATGGTATAAAGGCAGATTCTGGGAGAAGGAAAGAAGATGCTGGGAAAGACAAGAAAAGAAAAAAGGACAGGTAAAATCCCAGGAGTCCATTGCTGTGAGCTGTGACTGTGGACAAGGCACTGGCACCATGAGCATGGCAACATGCAGGTGGCCAGCGTGGTGGCCAGCAGGAAAACCTACTGCTTGCATTTTTAAGTCATGCAGTGCAAAGTGAGTACACACTGCATGGACTTTGTATTTATACCATTGGCCCTAATCCCTAGGGAACAGATTGACTTAAAATCACAGGATTTTCTGTGTGATATATCTGTATTCCTTTTTGTTTGTCTTGAAAGCTGTGAATTCACCCAAATTCATATTCTAGTATTTTTCCCTTGTGATGACAGGAACCACAGCGACAAGGACTGCGCACGCGTGAGTTTGTCCAGCTGTTCAAAATTCAGTGAACCTGTGGGCACTGCTTCAGAGAGACAGAACATGCTGCTGCAGTCGTCTGGGCAAGGCAGCTGGCTCAGACGTGGCAGTCAGTGAGCTATGGCCATGCTGTGCCACACAGCTGCAGACAGGCCGAAACACTTGTGGGGGACTCAGCTTAATGCAGCCTGTGCCCCTTTAGGTGGGCGCTGCAGCAGTGGTTCGTGTCAAACTCCTGCTCCTTGTCCTCCCACACAGACATCGGGCTCCATCTAAAAGACCTATTAGTTTCCCTGCTCAAATGGAGCACGACATAGACGGGATCAGGTTACCCAGGTCCAAGCTGCACCAAGCTGCTGGCAATACTTGCTTTGATCCCCAGAGCTGCAGGGTTTCTGCAGTGCTTCCCAGGGCATGCTGGAGCACTTCCCCTGCACTCTGCACCCCCTGGAGGTTCACACCCCGTTCAGTGGTCCTCTGCTAGCACCTGGCACTGATGCTGACCTGATGGCTGCATTTCACAATGAGATTTGCCTTCTTTGCACTGGCAGGGCAGCTCCAGCCCAGTGTCCGCTTGGTCTGGCCACAGGTTTGCTGGGCACCAACTCTTCACCTCACATATCTCATGGCACATCTCTTCTCAGAACTCCAACTACTATGTGATTAAGTTTGTCTTACAGGGTCACTGGAAATGCACCCCTGGCTGCTGGGTACCAGCCAAGGAGGCAAAGTGGCTTCCTTTCACCATCTTGAGTAATAAATGCCCCCTCCAGGGCTGACTCCCCTACCAGCCACCAGTGACAATCAGCACTGGTCACCATTAGCACTGCTCCCCCACCATCACGGGCAGCTGTGCAGGAGCCTGCTCTAAAGTCACATCTTTCTAGGACCAAGCTCCCTCCGCCTTCCTGCCTTCAGCCTGGCACCAGGGTTGCACTGCAGATTTCTTTCCCTGATGAGAGCAGAAAATTCATCAGCCACAAGGTGCAGCTGATGATTATCCCTTCTACAATCTACTTCCTTCCCAACACAAGGCAGCATACTTTCTTTTATGACATTTCATATTCCTACAGTGCATTTTCTAATGATTTTATTATATTACCTGTATGCTAAATATGCACTAAGTGGGATCCCATTGTTTGCAGCTGTTGATCTGTAAACATGAGCTGAAAGGAAGAAAGTGCAGGAATGCCCTCCACAGAAATGTTGCACTCAGAGTTGTGGATGGAAAAGAGTAGAAAAAGGACAATGTTCTACTGCTGAAGCAAAAGAATTTCTATAAGGTTATTTCTGATAATAGGCCCAGGAGTGAGAATTATAGCTGGAAGCTCTGAGCCCTAAGATCACTCACTGATAAAGAGGCCAGTTCTCTGGCAGGGGAGAAGTCTTACTTGAATCTACCTGAGCTCTAAGGAAGCTCCCAAACCATTTGCAGATAGGAATCTTCACTTGAACATGAGCTCAGACATGGGTTGATTCCTTCCTTTAATGGCTTATCTCTAATATGAAATTATCTGTCTTTTTAAGGCCAGCAGATAGGACGTCATGTCTTACCACTCACATCTGACACTCCTTGCCTCTTATGCTTTCCTGTTAATTTTTTCCCATTTACATTAATTACAATGATCAAAGTCAGGCTGAGGCTTGTGGTATCATTCACTCACGTTCTTCTACCCCTCCTACTTTAAACTACATCTAGAGTGCTTACTACAATTTAATATACCAAGGCCCACAATAATACTGAATATTGAAATATACTGAATAATTAATATTATCATGCTGCACATCTTTTAATGCCACATGTAACCGTTTTCTGGTTTGTGTGTCCTGCTCAGTGCTCATGCATCACAGTTGTCTCACCTCAGTCTGTCAGTTCTTTGAGGGATGACAGACAGGCACAATACCTCATGACTTACCTGCCCCATGCTGAAGCAGACCACTGCTTCAGTGGTACATGTGCAACAATAAGGCTTCACAGCTCTAGGGCTTTGAGGTTTCAATTTCATCTATCATGTAACCCTTGATCAAGGCCACCAGATGTTTCAAGTCATCACCGTGTTGAGTAGACACTAGCTGGTTTTGCATACCTGGCCACATTCTCTGCTGGAAAATGTCTCCTTTTGAGAAGGAGATACATAAAGCCTTAGCAAATCTTGCAATTTGCCTTTTGTCATTAATGCTGGCACCTACTCCCCAGAAGAACTGGAAAAGCAGTGGCAAGAAACGAACATTAGCCTCCCAAAGTGAAGTTTTTGATTTAATATGTAGTTGCCATTGCATGCTTGTTGGAAGTTGTGCCGGGGTTTGCTGGGTGGTGGAAAGCTGCAACCTTTCCGAAAGTGCCTCCAGAATGAAACCACTTTTGGTAGGGTCACTTTACACACACTCACACACCGGCTGGCTTCTTCGACAGATCAGCAGCAAAGAGACAGGAAGGACTTCTGTTTAGAGTTCCAGGAGTAAGGTTTATTACAACCTCACACATGGAGGAATCCAGTGACAAAAGCGAAGAACAATGGGGGTTTGGATTTTTATATGGGAGTGGGGAGAGCATCGGGGCCCAATGGTCTGAGGGCTTGGGGGCGGTACATAGGCGGGGCTGGGGTAAGGGAACCAACAGAGAAACTCTGAGGGTGGGACAAAGGGACAGGGGCCAATGGGAGAATGGGGAGGGGAGAACTTTCTGGGGCCTTGACATATAAGGGAAAAAAGGGGCAGGGGAATCAATGGGCCAGTCATGGAAACAGAACTGGGAGAGTTCTGTTCTACCATGCAAATATGGTAGAACAGAACTGTTCTGCCATATTTGCATGGTAGAACAAAGCATCCTGGGAGGCCTCACCCTAACCTGGGGAGATCTCTCAGAGTCTGTCCCTTTAGGGGACTCTCTCCTACCGTGATTGGGATACTCACTGGCTCCTACACATACTGAGGGTTTGTAATAGAAGTTTTTAATTAAGATTCATGAATTTTTGACACACAGATGTCCAAAACTATTTTATTTACCATCAATCTGCCACCATAAGAGACTGACCAAGGTACAGGTACAAAGACCAAGGTATACAGTTGGTATAAAAATCTCTCTTATACCCCTTTTGTCAGGCTTGGCTACACAATTCTGTTCATTTTCCACAGAAAATCAATAGCAATAAATAGCTGCCACATTAGGGCCATCACAGTGTCACTGATACAGCTTCTTTGCAGGGCCAAAACATTGGCTGGCCTATTTTTTCTTTCACAGAGACCATCTAGGGATCTAGAAACACCAGCAATGAGAGAACTGTTCCATTACTTTTCGAAGATTTCTTCAAAAGAAGTCACAGCCTCCCTTTTGAGGAGCTGAGCTAATCTTCCAGAGACCAGTTCTGCAGTGCAGCATCTGTTTTTGTGCAGAAATAAGTTTGTATCTAGAGTCTGGCATTGCAATTATCTTGAGGTTTTTCCAGGAAAATTGATGATAAAATTAAATAAATTAATTTTCCTATTTTATCTATTGAATATTCACCCAGGCTCCGTAGCTAGTCCTTCTTATAAACTAAAAAACACCAAAACAAACCTTTCTTGTCTATGTCCAGCTGTGCTGTGTGGGAAAGCCTCCAGGTAGGACTGTACCTCTTGAACTTTTCAGTTATTCCTGTTCCTTGGTGGGGAATTACCTCCCTCTGGGCCCCGGTGCTGTGGAAGCACCATGTTCTGTACCTCCTTTCCCAGGTCCGTGGTATCTGTCCTTAGAGAACATTGTTGTGCAGAGGTAGTTGAACCATGTGGTATATGCAGCACCCTGCTATCGCCTGCCCTCACTGTCAGCAGCTCCATTAAGGCAGGATTTGGCTTTATTTCAGTGGTGCACTGAAATACCAGTGAGGGGCCTGTTCTGTGCAGGAGTGACCTGCCATTGCTTCACCGACCTGACCCAGACCTGAAAGGTGACCTGACTCAGAGAGCTGAGAGGTTTTGTGTGGAGACAGGGAGATAACAAAGCCCAGCAGCTGAGAAGGAAATTATTTTCTGGAAGGAACTGTTGTCGATTAAATTCTGATTTAAGAATAAAATCAAAAAGAAATTACAATTGTTTAGAAAAGGCTCTTTTTCACAATGACACTGTAATTTTTAACTTGGCTGATTTAAAGGCTGCACTGGGGCTACCAAAGGGTGTCAAAATGAGTGGTTCTCCTGGGAGGGTCAGTCATGTCCTCACAAAGATCAGCTTGCTTCTGAGTGTCGTTAACACGAGGTTCAGTCTCCACCTGGTCCTGAACACCACATTAGAAAGGTCAGCATTGAAAGATCTACAATAAGAAAAATCACATATTATTGTCAGTTTTTAAAAACACTCCTGCCCTTCTTAGAGAGCTGGCAGCAGGCAGAGGATGCAATAGGCCTTTGGCCAAGGTCATTCAGAACAGCATCCTGACAGGGGACTGGGAAGAGGAATCATGCCTTGCCACCTCAGTCTGATCCCTGCAAGTGCTCTCAACCTTCACAGGGCTGGAGACCTCAAACTATACCAACTGTTTGAATTTCACTGACACAATTAACCTCTGCATCCTAACTCCAAGTGTGCAAATCTTTTCTCCTTCTCCTGTTCCTTTATGTGTAGGCAGAACCACACTACAGGGTGGTTTTGATTGTGTTTATTTGACTCCATTTGATCCCTGTAAGTCTATTTTATATCCCTCAAGTAAAACTGCTCCAGTGTAAGGCAAGGACAGCTTTTTGTTATTTATCACCTTGCTCTTTTATAAACAGACTCTGTGTTAGTGCTAAGTAGAATAGGAACAGCTCAGAATAGGAACATGTATTTTCATGAGACATGAGTCTGAGATTCTTCTATACAGGGTCATTGGAAAACCCAGGAGCCCCTGCCCCAGTGCAGAGATGTGCTGTGTGCACATTTAATCTCCAAATGCTTCCAACTTGTGCTACCTGTCAGTGATGCTGATGCTTCTGACCTTCCCACGGGTGTGCAGACTGCTGGAGCTGTTAAATAACTGCTGCATTTTCACCCCATGCTGGCTTGTATCTGTGCTGACAGGAATGTTTCCTAGGACTGTAATGCCATGCTATATTTTTACATCTGTGGGTCAAGGGCAGAGGTTTTGAAGAAGGACTCCCAGAGACACTGCCTTCTCCTTTTCCCCAGCAGCTCATAAGCAGAAATGATGTAAACCAAAGAGATTTCCTAGGAGAATGAATGCAGGAACATCTCACTTTGCTGTTTGCCTCTCCAGCTCCTGTCCATAATTATCTTTTTAAGGGATATGGACTCCACAGAAGAGTCTTGGTGTGTATGACTTCTGCAAGGACAACAGAGCTGGAGGAGACTGAAACTCCCTGGAATAGGTTATGGAGAAACAGGACATTTCTGTGGCTGTCCCTCGGCTGAACTGCTCTTCTCATTGCTGTGCAGATACTACAGGATATTGGTGGTGGCCTTGTTTGCCTTGTCCTTGGGAAGAAAAGAGATAAGCCCTGTTTAACTGAAGCAGGAAGAAAGGATAGGATGTTGTGAAGGGAAACTCACTGACTGCAGTGTACTGAACAGGAGTAACCAGAGATGGGAAGTCATTGCAGTTTACAGACCAGGCAGTAATTTGTAAAGCATCTGTATATCCTTCAGTGCCAAGGTGCTAGGCAAATGGGTCAAGACTACAGGTGGTGAAAATAATTAGGAAGGCAAGACACCTCATTTTGATAATCTCTTTTAATAATAATAACAACCTCCATTTCATCCTAAGAGCTCTGAGGCTAATCCAGCAATTTTATTTCTGAGCATTCTTGAGTGTGACTTTTAAAATCTCTTCAACTAATTCACTGCCTTCTATTTGGGGAAAAGCCTTGAGAGGTGCTGCTAATGAAGACAAATGAAGGGAAAGGAACTTGACCCTGGAGTATGAAATTTTGCTCATTAACTTGCACTTCCAGTTGGCTGATGGATATTATTTGGATGTAGATGGGGTAATTAATGACAGGAAGTAATGCAGCAGGATATGAGTTGTGCAGAATGCACCTCAGTAAATCTACCTTTTATTATGTCTTGTTTTATTTATGTGCACTGTATTTGTTATGCCACTGCCTGATGTAGTTACCACCTTCATTTGGAATTTCCTTAACTTAATTGTTTTCTTCATCCTTTTATGCTATTTTGGTATTTATTTGTTTATGTTTCTGTATATAACAATTTCCTAGTCTTTTTATAGTAGCATGAGGATGCATTTTCATGGTCATATGGAATATTTCAGCATGTGAAACACTTCTTCCAAAAGGAATTGCCATTTAGATGAACTATACTTCCTTCCTACTTCACTGGACAGGCTATTGGGATTGCCAGTAAATTAATGATCACAAATCTCCCGTGTACTCTCACTCACATTATTTCTCTACCCCAGAAGGAAATGAGCTAAATATGAATTTTTTCTACATTTTTGAGGTGGGTGGAGGGTGAAAGAATTTTTTTTTAAATGACACAGTCTTCTGGGAAGGAAATTGTCTTATGGTTTAAGCCAAAAGACTTTAAACCAATAGAATACCACCGTGCTTTTGATTTAGCTCCTTGATGTATGAAAAATATATATCACCAAAGGAAAAGATGAGCTTAGAATAGTGAATGATGTGAAATGACCTCTGGTAAGTTTCCAAAAGTATTTATGCATGTGAATAATTTTACATAAACTTACTGGGATGGTAAGAGAATATATCCGCAAAAAGTTATTGACCTTAATCTTTGTTTGAATGATGAGGCTGTTGCTATGAATATTTTTACCCAGGTTTCTCAAAGAACACTATGTTTGTATGTTTACCTGTCCACCTGTCTTTTGCTCCCCCAAAATTCTTTGAATCCTTTGACATAAACCTGGTACTTCCACTTGAGGTCATACAATGAAACCTTTTACGTAATGAATAGCTCATAAAATTAAAACATTTGAACAAAAAATAACATTATTTTACTCAAGATGCAAAGCAGAAGATGGAAGAAAGTGCCAGGACAGATTAAGAACCTGAAATTAAGAATCAGTGCCTAAGTGGAGCTTCTAGGGTCATTCAGCACATATCAGCACAGATTCCTAGGAGGCAGACAAAATAGGAGTTACAGCTTGGGGCTACACGGGAATTGTTTGTGTCTACCTCTCTGGATCAAGGGTACTGATACTGCTTATCTGCGAGTTGAAGAGGGGAAAATGACCTCACACGTCCTGCAAGGAAGAACATTCAGATGAGCAATTATCAGACAGTAGCTGACGCTCTGGAATTTCCTCTAGTAACAATAACTTGATTGCTTGCATACTCTTACAGGCACTGGAAAGAGAGGCGGGGAGAATCAGGTACTCCAACAACTTTGATAGTCTCCATGATTTTATTTAGGACACATTGAGATGAAAAGTTGGAAGTGGTGTTATAGAGTTGCATTCCTACTGAGTGTGACTTTGTGGTTCAGGTCTGTGTTGCTTTTAGATCACAAAAATATCTTTCTCCATGCCAGACTGCTCCATCCTGCTCACTTCAAACATGGACATCTGGATGTCCATGGATGATGAACATCATCCCAGACATAAAACGGAGATCTTTCCTCCTGAAGACACCTAGTGTTGTCTGCGGGGTCTTTGCTATATACAGAGAGATCTGTACTTATTAGTGTCCTGTACCTGAATATGGCATTCGCTTGTCATTTTGGATCACTGTGCAGTGAAGGTAGTGCAAAGTTTGCATTTCACCCCAGAACTCAGTTTTTATAAATGAAACACATTAGGAAGAAAAATCTCTCTTTAAAATTATTTATTGGAACATGCTTGGAATAGTTCAGGTATAGGCCCAGTAACGGACCTTTAAGTGATCCTATTCTTTAGTATGCTTCAAAGAACTAGTAACGCCTTTAATGTGAATAATAAATACCCTAATAATGAATATTAATCCATGTGGGCTATTTTTATGAGATAGTAACAATCTGAAGTGAAAGTTCATCTTGCTGGAAAGATGTAACATAGCCAAGAGAAAGAAAAGCTCTCACCTTCTCCAGTGAGAACTGCAGAAAGGAAAAAGCAGGCTTCTATCATTCAGAATTTACTGAAAACATGTTGAATGATTATTTGAAATGAGAGGAATGGCCAGCCAGCTGGCAGCCTTCTGAAAGTCTGTGTGTCTCCTCTCAGCAGATGGTGCACAGAGAACCCAAACACAAAGCCTCCTCCTTTTGTCTGAGGTGCTTGAAACGTGCTTCAAGGCAGAACTGTGGTCTGCTGTGCGACCACTGCTGCTATCTGCAGAGGACTAGTGAGGGTAGGAAGCATTTTAAGATGGGTAAAAGACCATTTAGTGTAAAGCTTTTTATTGTTTTCCTGTTGAAAAGAGTTGATCTTTTTGTCCCAGCACAAAAAAAAAAAAAAAGGAAAAAGGAAAAGAGACTTAATAATCCCTCTGTGTGATACAAGCAGTCAATTGCACAGACTTTGTTATCTCTTCCAGTCTCTCCTGCTCTCCTCCGTTCCCCTAGAGCACCCATCTTTGCCCGTCCCCACAACTGCTCCGCTGTGATCTGCCCACATTCATTCTCTGTAACTCAAATTCAACCCATCTCCTTTGAATTAGAATTTTTCTTTTACTTTTTCTCCATTTCCTCCCTAATGATTATTTATGAAGTAAATTATGCACATTGCAGCTTATATGAAAATAATAAATGTTCTGGCATAATTACTATTGTAAACTGTCTGGGTAATAAGCCCTGAAAATTGCAGGGAAAATGCCAAAACATTTCGTTGTATAAGCGCCACAACCTGGGAGCATGAAGTGCCCATGACTAATCATTGATCTCATTAACTAATCCGATGGTGGATGTAAAGACAATAATTAAGTCCGTGGCATTTATGACTTTTTAGTCAGAAATGGTAAAACCATCGTTGGTAATTGGCCACTTTGAAAGGTGGGATTAGCTGGCGGCCAGTTTTCCTGGTAAGAAAATACCTATAATGACCTGACCTTAGCCCTCGCCTGCATTCGTTGTCCTGCCGGGGCACCCGAGCCGGCCCGGGACAGACGGAGCCGGCCCGGGACAGACGGAGCCGTCCCCACCCGGGAGCCGGCCCGGGACAGACGGAGCCGGCCCGGGACAGACAGAGCTGTCCCCACCCGGGAGCTGGCCCGGGACAGACGGAGCCGTCCCCACTCGGGAGCCGACCCGGGACAGACGGAGCTGTCCCCACCCGGGAGCCGCGGCTCTGCCCCCGGCACAGCGCTCGTGTTCGAGCGGGAGGAGGGAACGGAGCTCCCCCTAATGTTGTTTCCATATCCTACAGCCCGGGCTGCCCGGGGGGCCGGGCTCTGCCCGCGGCCGCCGCGTCTCTCGGGAGGGATGCTCAGGTTACTAAACGCCAACCAGGAGCCCTTGCTGGCCCGCCCCAAAGGTGTTTGCTGGCTCCACTCTTAAAACTGGGCCTCATTAGCTTAATCACAGAATCATAGAATGGTTTATGTTGGAAGGCACCTTCCAAAGGCCGTCTAATCCAGCCCCCCGCCATGGGCAGGGACACCTTCGACTAAATCAGGTTTCTCAGAGCGCCGTCTGGACTGATCTTGAACATTTCCAGGGGTTTGCCTCTCTGGGCTAGTAATTATTAATTAATTAATTAATTAATGGCTATTCTTCCTATTAAGCCTCCTAGGAAAAGCTCTTCATAGCTAAGCAGGTTGCTAACACTAAAGCAGGAACAAAGTGGAAACTAAATTTCTAGTTTAAAGATTAAAGGCAAACTCTCTTTACTGACATGTCAGAGGATTGCCTTTTACTACTGTGGGTCCCAGGGTGCTGGCTCTGGCAGAATTTTTCAGCTGCTTTGTTAGTCACAGCTTTGTGTAATGGTTCTCTCATCAGCCTTGAGGATTTCAGGCATGATGGCTGGTTTTATTATAGCCACAGATCTCCAAGTAGATCCTGGGAATATGTAGTAGAGAAAGCCTTTTTTTTTTCTTTCTTTC